>CM027119.1:35305140-35871043 GCA_015476505.1 Urochloa ruziziensis | reverse complement strand
GGGGCGGTTTAACCGCCCCCCAGGGCCGGTTTAACCGCCCCCCCCTGGGCTGGCCCAAGAACGGCGTCGAGGAGCTTCGATCCGGAGGACACGCGGCGTGACTGCAAGGCTTGCGTCGGAGGGAAGCTAGCTTGCAGTGGAAGGTGCCCGAGCCAGAAAATATCTGAAGACCAAATGTCAAATTTGCCCCTGAGGGGTATGTATCACTTAGGGGTAGTTTAGTCTTTAGGACACCACCACTTGGACTACTAATATGCCCCTTCAGGGCTGGTGGCTGTCATCTCTCTAGTTATCTCTTTAGGTTTTACTTTGAACTTGTTTTCCCTTCATCCCCTCCACCTAGAACTACTTCGAATCATTCCTAGTTTGTATAGGTGAATTCATGGTTATGTGATTGAGTTTGTGCTGCTCATCTTTGTGCCATGATTTGATTTCCCGAGCCCCCTTTCCTTTTTCTATTTTCGTGGGTATTTTCGGAGCTATTTTTGGGGGATTTTCGTTCTTCTTATTCCCGAGCGTTTTCTCTCGGATTTCTTTGGGGGATTCATGTATGAGTGCCTTGTGCCTCTTTTGCTGGTGATCCTTTGCCCCCAAACGCCGAGGATCGCTCTGGATTTGAGATTTTCGGGATGAACTCGAGGTCATGGTGTTCTTCGCGAGATCTGCGATTCCGGGAGTTGTACTGAGTTAGAGGCCGAGATCTTTTGGGAAAACACTCCACTGGAGGTCTAGATCATCTGACCAAAATCTCGCCTCAAGAGCTCAAGCGGTTTGGGAGATCCACTTTTGTTTTGACTTTTTCCCGAGGCTCCCAGGCCCGGGCGGTTTAACCGCCCCCCCTGGCCGGTTTAACCGCCCCCCCTGGGTGTGTTAGATCGAGCCGAGTTTCGGGTCGTTTTGGTGTTGGTTTCGATTGGTTTGAGTTCCGCTGCTCGTTTCTTGTTCCTAGGGTCAGTAGCTTGACAGTGGCTACGTGATCTTGGCAAGATTGTTCTCGGAGGTTTCGGAGTTGGTTTGGGAGAATAGCCGGATTGTTTGGAAAGATTTTTTATCGGCTCCCATTCACTCCCCCCCCCTCTCTGGTCGTCGTTTCGGTCCTTCATGCTGCTCATCTTTGTGCCATGATTTGATTTCCCGAGCTCCTTTTTCTTTTTCTATTTTCGTGGGTATTTTCGGAGCTATTTTTGGGGGATTTTCGTTCTTCTTGTTCTAGAGCGTTTTCTCTCGGATTTCTTTGGGGGATTCACGTATGAGTGCCTTGTGCCTCTTTTGCTTGTGATCCCTTGCCCCCAAACGCCGAGAATCGCTCTGGTTTTGAGATTTTCGGGATGAACTCGAGGTCATGGTGTTCTTCGCGAGATCTGCGATTCCGGGAGTTGTACTGAGTTAGAGGTCGAGATCTTTTGGGAAAACACTCCACTGGAGGTCTAGATCATCTGACCAAAATCTCGCCTCAAGAGCTCAAGCGGTTTGGGAGATCCACTTTTGTTTAACCGCCCCCCACTGGGTGTGTTAGATCGAGCCGAGTTTCGGGTCGTTTTGGTGTTCGTTTCGATTGGTTCGAGTTCCGCTGCTCATTTCTGGTTCCTAGGGTCAGTAGCTTGACAGTGGCTACGTGATCTTGGCAAGATTGCTCTCGGAGGTTTCGGAGTTGATTTGGGAGAATAGCCGGATTGTTTGGAAAGAATTTTTATCGGCTCCCATTCACTCCCCCCCTCTCTGGTCGCCGTTTCGGTCCTTCAATTGGTATCAGAGCCGGTTACGGGTCTTTGCGACTCTAACCAGTCTAAGATCCAAAGATGGCGTACCAAGATCGGGGTTCCGGGCCTCCGCACTTCGATGGGAAGAACTACCCGAACTGGGTTGCGCGTATGGGCGCTTTCTTGCGAGGCAAAGGAAAGTTGCTGTGGGATGTGACGAAAGATGAAAACTATGTCAATCCCACCAACTTAGATGCCCAGGATGCAAAGGATAGATTTGAGGCGAATGCCCGAGCTGTTGACTACTTGTTCCGTGCTTTGTCCGCCGAGGAGTTTGAGCGGGTTTTGGGCGAGGACCTAGCTAGCCAGATCTGGCAGAAGCTCAAGGTAGCCCACGGTGGTGATAGCCATGTCAAGGCTAGGCTTTTCTCGAAGTTGAAGTCTTCTGAGGTTGACAGGCAGTTGCTTGCCAAGGCTAAGAGTCCGACTGATCCCCATAGTCTGGCTCTAGTCGGTGGCTCTGGATATGGACATGCTAACACTCCTAGACACTTTGCTTTGTCTTCTCTTGTGTCCCTTCCAGATGAAGAGTATGAGGTGCTGGGCGAGGAGGATCTCGCGTTGCTCACGAGGAGGTTCGAGCGGATGTACCAGAACCGCAAGGGTTCGAGGCGTGCGGGGAGTACGTGCTACAGATGCGGGAAGATGGGCCACTTCATCGCCGAGTGCCCCGAGGAGATCAAGAACGACTACAACCGCAAGCACCGCCCGCGAGACGACCACAAGCACCGTCCCAAGGACGAGTACCGCTCCAAGCAGAAGAACAAGGACGAGAGAAGATCCAAGAACAAGCACGGTGGACACAAGAAGCACAGATCTCGAGCGATGGTGGCAGATGCGAGCGACATCGACACAAGCTCCACCAACACCTCGTCAAGCTCAAGCAGTGAAGATGAAGGCCGCGGCCACCGCAAGGAGAAGAAGAGCTTGAACCGCAACTTCAACGGCATCTCCTTCGCCGCCGTCGACTACTGCACCATGGCGCACGACTCCGTGAAGAGCAAGGACGACTCCGACTCCGACTCCGAGGATGAGGTATTGATAGATCCCACCTCTTTGCGTCAGGAGATTGCTAGATTAGAGCAGTTGGTCGATAACCGCGATGATGTGCTTAGAAAGACCAACAAGGAAAAGAGGGAGTTTAGGTCTTTGCTAGGAGAGTCCAAGGATAGAGTGGCTGAGCTTGAGACCTTGCTTTCTGAGACTGGAAAGAAGGCTATGGAGTTTGAGTCTTTGCTTTGCGAGTCTAGGGAGAGAGCAGCTAAGCTAGAGTCTGAGATTGCTGTTTTGAAAGATGCTCCTCTTGTGTCTGATGAGGTTGAATGCTCGTTCTGTGATGTGCATATTGCTGATCTTGTTGTGCTTAAGGAGAAACACATGACTTGCTTGGATGAACTAGAGGGTGCTAGGGTTGAGCTTGCTGAATTGAAGTCTAGGTCATCTTTGCTAGGTGCTTGTACTTCTTGTCCTGCTTTGCATGCTCAGTTGCTTGAATCACGCACCATGATTAGTTCACTTGAAGCACAACTTAAGTCTCCTATTGCAAATTCCTGTTCTGCTTGTGATGTTGTTGCATTGAAAAATGTTGAGCTAGAACAGTGTGTGAATCGATTGCAAGATGAGAATGATGAGCTGAGACAGTGTTTGGGTTGGTTGTCTGGTCATGAGCCTCAGCTTAAGATGATGATTGCTAGTTTTAAGAGAGCTGATGGCTGTGGTCTTGGTTCTGAGAAGGTTGGTGAGAGTAGTGGTGAGAAAGAGAGAGATCCAGAGAGCTCCACTGCAAACATTCCCACAAACCCACCAAAAACCATTCTCAAGAACACCTTCACACCCAAACCAAACCACCTGCTGAACAAGCTTGACACCACTCCAGATCCTCCCAAGTTTCCACCTAAGTCAGAGAACTTTCAGAGGAGAGTGACCTTTGTGAGGAGTGGGGTTTACCAGCCGAGAGAGAGGGCACAGCCGAGAGAAACCCCAAAGCCAAAGCCTGTCCGCTTCCATTGTGAGCATTGTGGAAGGGATGGACACCTTGAGAAGTTCTGTTGGAGGAAGAAGAGGGAGGTGAGAAGAGAGAAGGAGGTGGGGAACAGGGACAGGTACTACTCTTCTCGTAGTGTGCCTGTGTCTCGTTCACCCTGGCCGAGAGGCGACGCTTTGTGCGTACAGTTCCTGTGGTTGCTAGTCGTGGTGTTCCTGTTGTTCGTGAATTTGCTAGGCGGCCTCCGTTTCGCGGTCAGTTTGGTTCAGGGAGGTTCGACCGTAGCTTTGAGGCTAGGAGAGAGTCTAGGCCACGTTTTCCCCCGCGTGGTGCTAGAGGTCCGATGGTGAGAGACGAGAGGGTGTCACGCAGTAGAGCTGATTTTGCTAACCCTTCTTTTGAGCAGATGGCCCGACACTGGTTTGACTCGTTCTGTGCTAACCCCAGTGTCGAGTCATTTGCTCATTCTCGTTCTCGGTTCTGATTGTGCAGGTGGGAGGCTTGGAGAACTTTTGGTTGATGGATTCTGGCTGTTCGAGACATATGACAGGTAATGGTAAGTGGTTCTCCAGTCTCACCCCGGTGGTGTCCAGGCAGTACATCACTTTCGGGGATAAGGGTAGAGGTAGAGTGTTGTCCGAGGGTGCTATTCAGGTGAGCGACACTTTCATGTTGAAGCGGGTTGCACTTGTCAAGAATCTTGGTTTCAATTTGCTCTCAGTTTCTCAGCTTCTTGATGAGGGTTATGAGGTTCGCTTTAAGCGTGGTGATTCGAAAATTCTTGATTCTCGAGGTGACCTTGTGTGTATGATCATTCCTGAGGGACAGATTTTTCGTGCTGATTTTTCTTCGATCTTTTGGTCCTTCACGTTGTTTGATCGCTGGTACTTCTTCTGAGCTTTGGAAGTGGCATAGGAGATTGGGTCATGTGAGCTTTGATTTACTCACACGCTTGAGTGCTCTTGATCTTATCCGAGGATTGCCCAAGCTCAAGTTCGAGAAAGATTTGGTTTGTGCACCTTGTAGGCATGGTAAAATGGTTGCTGCTTCTCACCCACCTTTGACAGATGTTATGACTGAGCGTCCAGGGGAGCTTTTGCACATGGATTTGGTTGGCCCCGCTCGAGTTCGTTCAGTTGGTGGGAAGTGGTATGTTCTTGTGGTTGTTGATGACTTTTCTCGGTATGCGTGGGTGTTCTTTCTAGCGTCGAAGGATGAGACTTTTGATTTTGTTCGAGATCTGATTTTGAGGTTGAAAAACGAGAGTAATGGTGGTGCCATGAGAGCTATTCGTAGCGACAATGGTACGGAATTTAAGAACACTCGTTTTGATGCCTTCTGTCGTGATCTTGGTCTTGAACATCAATACTCGTCGCCATATGTTGCTTGTCAGAATGGTGTTGTTGAGAGAAAGAACAGAACACTTTGTGAGATGGCTAGGACGATGCTAGATGAGCATAGGACTCCTAGGAAGTATTGGGCAGAAGCGGTGAACACAGCTTGCTATGTTTCAAATCGATTTTCCTTCGTGCTTTCAAGAAGAAAACTTGCTATGAGCTTTTCCATGGTCGTTCCCCCCGTGTGAGTCACTTTCGGGTTTTTGGTTGCAAGTGTTTCATCTTGAAGAAAGGAAATTTGGACAAGTTTGAGTCTCGTTCGATGGATGGAATTTTTCTTGGTTATGCTAATCATTCTCGAGCATATCGTGTGCTCAATCTTGAAACTAACCAAATCATGGAGACTTGCGAAGTCACCTTCGACGAGACCATTCCGTGTAGCTCTTCTGCTTTTGAGTGTGCAGGTGATGATGACTTGGGACAGCCCATCTTTGAGGAAGAACAGCCTGATGATGAAGATGATGAGGAATTTCAGGCACCGTGTGGAGATCGTGTACCTTCTACTTCCACTACTACCACGACGTTCGACGACGGCCCCTCTGCTACACCTTCGTCGAGTCGCGCACCAGATCGAGTTCAAGTGGAAGCTGATGTTGAGGGGGAGGCAATCTCGAGGCGAGAAGCTCCCCGGCTGGTACAGAGGGATCATCCACCTTCGAAGATCATCGGGAACATGGATGAACGCACTACACGGTCGAGGTCACAGAACATCTCTCATTATGCTCATTCTGCCTTTGTCGCGTCTTTTGAGCCCAAAAATGTTGGACACGCTTTATCTGATTCTGATTGGGTCAATGCCATGCATGAAGAGCTTGAAAACTTTGAGAGAAATCAGGTGTGGAAGTTAGTAGAACCACCTCCAAATTGCCATCCCATAGGAACCAAGTGGGTGTTCAAGAACAAGAGGGATGAGAGTGGTGAGATTGTGAGAAACAAAGCGAGGTTGGTTGCTCAGGGGTTTTCGCAGCAGGAGGGGATAGATTATGAGGAGACATTTGCTCCTGTTGCCCGTTTGGAGGCAATTCGGATCCTTCTAGCATTTGCAGTTGCTAAAGGGTTCAAATTGTACCAAATGGATGTGAAGAGTGCCTTCTTGAATGGGGTGATCGAGGAAGAAGTGTATGTGAGGCAGCCCCCGGGTTTTGAGAGTGAGAGATACCCACACCGAGTGTACAAACTCCACCGAGCTTTATATGGCCTAAAGCAAGCACCCAGAGCGTGGTATGGTAGATTGAGAGGGTTCTTGCTTAGCAAAGGGTTTGTGATGGGGAAGGTTGATAAGACGCTCTTCTTGCTGAGAAATGGCAAAGATTTTTAATCGTTCAGATTTACGTGGATGATATCATTTTTGGTGGCTCTTCTCATGATCTTGTTGCCAAGTTTGCAGATGATATGAGCAGGGAATTTGAGATGTCGATGATGGGAGAGTTGCAGTTCTTTCTCGGGCTGCAGATCAAGCAAACCAAGGATGGGACGTTTGTGCACCAAAGCAAGTACACCAAGGACATTCTCAAGAAATTCGACATGAGCGACTCCAAGCCGATGACTACGCCGATGAGTACGACTACAGCTTTGGATGCGGATGTGGACGGAGAACCAGTGGACCAGAAGGAGTACCGGAGCATGATCGGCTCCCTCCTCTACTTGACGGCGACGAGGCCGGACATACAGTTCAGCGTGTGTCTGTGCGCTCGTTTTCAGGCTTCACCAAGGACTTCACATCGTCAGGCCGTCAAGAGGATTTTCAGGTATCTCAAGTTTACTCCTGAGCTGGGTCTTTGGTATTCTGCCGATTCCACTCTTGCACTTCATGGTTTTTCTGATGCGGATTTTGCTGGATGTCGTGTTGATCGCAAGTCTACTTCTGGTCAGTGTCAGTTTCTTGGATCGTCTCTTGTGTCTTGGTCTTCTCGCAAGCAGTCTAGCGTAGCCCAATCCACCACTGAAGCCGAGTATGTTGCTGCTGCTAGCTGTTGTTCTCAGTTGCTTTGGATCACATACACCTTGAGAGATTTTGGCTTAGACATGTCCCATGTTCCACTTCTTTGTGATAGCACCAGTGCCATAAGCGTAGCCAAAAATCCCGTGCTTCATTCCAAAACCAAACACATAGAAGTGAGGTACCACTTTCTGAGAGATCATGTAGAGAAAGGTGATATTGAGCTTGCCCACGTTTCTACCCAAAACCAGCTTGCAGACATTTTCACTAAGCCACTTGACCAAGTTACTTTCACCCGCTTGCGAGGGGAACTTGGTGTGTGTGCGGTTTTCTGAGCTGAGTTTTGGAGGCTTCTCTTGTAGCATATGTATATTTTTGTACCATCTTTGTATCTTGATGTATATTTTGCTTGCTTTTGTATCTTGATTTCATCTTTTGTATCATATCTTAGGATGAGCTTCTCCTATATGCAGTGATTTGTACAACTTGCTACATTTTAGAGTTTAGGCAGGCTGGCCAGGGATTGATTGGATGGATGGCTATGCTCTTGATGGTTTTGATATATATTCTATTGAGATAGTCTCTTTTTGAATTAAAATGACAAACTGAACTTAATTCCTACACCCATGAGTAAATGTCCTTGCATGTCTTGTTTGAGCCAAAATAACTATATCTTGCTTAAGAGCATGTTAGGGTATGATATTCTTTTCAATTGGGACAAAGACCTTTGTCATTGTAAATGTTTAGCCCATGCTTTATCTTGTGGAGGAGCATAAGCTTCTTTCTGTCGCAAAGACATTTCATGTACCATGCTTAACTTGAAAAACTTGAAAAATGAGATGTCTATGCATGAAAGAAGAAAGTTGAGTAAAAGATATATTTGCAGAAAATTATGCTTGTGTCTCTATGCTTTCACCATTGCACACACTTGCACACATGGGTGCTAAGCGGTTGCATGTTGTTTGCCGGAGAAGTCTCCCATGAGAAGTGAACACATGGCTCCGTGCTTTGACATGACATGAGGTAGAGCTTGGGCGTTTATGATGATCTTTTGTCAAGAATGCTTGTCCTTTCATGATTTTGGTGAGATGAAGTTTATTTTTGCTTAAACAATCCATGGTTAGGACTTTGCTCATGCGGTGACATTTTTGATAAAAATCCACAATTTGCTCATGGCTTTGTCAATTGGATATATGTCTTCACCTTCTTGATGGCAATGCCCGTGTGACATGATGAACTAGCTTGTATGCCTCTTCTCTAACTTGTAGCATTTTGTATTGCTCATTGTATATTTGAGAAGCTTGTAGTTGCATTTTGTACATTTTTGCCTTGATGTGTGCATTGTCAACAAGGGGGAGAATTTCTGGAGCATTTTGCAAGGGGGAGACGCTGCTGAATCTTTAAGAAAGTTTTTGCTCTAGAATTTGTCGAAATTGTGTGAGAGGTTGAAAGTTTTGCCCAAATGTGGTTTTCTGAAAATTTGCGAAGTTTCTGAGAGTTTGATCATTGGAAAATCTTGCTGGGCATATTTGGAAGGTTTTCAAGTTGGAACGGCATCGTTGCGAGTTGGTTTGTGCAATTTTGGGATTTTTCACTTTGGTCATCTGCCAGGGGCGGTTTAACCGCCCCCCCCTGGGCGGTTTAACCGCCCCTGTGCTGAGAGCACAAGGTTTGTGATAGTTTGAGCCATTTTCGAGTGATTTTCGCACGCACAAGTTCACTTGTTCAGGGGGAGTTGCATCTTTGCAGAGGGAGTGCTTTGAGAGTCCTGAAAAGTGAGTTGGAGGATTTGAAGTTTGAAATTTGTGCTGTGTGCTTTTGCTCTTTTGCCGATGGTGTTGAGCCCTTTCGCTTCTTCTTGAAGGGTCGGCGTTTCTGGAGCTTTCTCTTGCAGAGTGACTTTGTTCTCGGCTTGTTCTTGCTTTTAGTCACTTGCTTGAGTCTTGTTTTCGATTTCTTTTATATTTTCTTCATATCAATTGGTTACTATGTGTGTGTTGTCAATGCACTCATCAAGGGGGAGATTGAGGACCCGGTGTGTCCGAGGACCGGTGGATGGTCGCTTCCTGGTGTGATGAGTGATTGACAACATGGTGTGGATTGACGTTTCCCTTGGCTCAAGTATTGCAGGTGTAGAATGCGGCTTGGTTGCATTGGTGCAGGTGAAGAACAGGCGCGAAAGGTCTTAGCCATGGCGGCCTCCGAGGAGCAGAGAGACAAGTAGGCTTGGTTCGAGGGACCCGGTGGCCGGTGGATCAAGTGCGGTTCACATGCTGGCAAGAACGAGCAAGGGGACGTGGTTCCGGTGCGAGGTAGCGGCTCACAACCGAAGCTCGTACGCGGACGAGAAGCCGGCGCAAGGTGGCGGCTAACAACCGAAGTTTGCGCGCGGGGTTTGGTGATTTGGCCACAAAATCATCGGTGGACGGTTTCCCTTGGTTTGGGCCTCAAAACCAAGGACCGAGGACTCGACGAGGCGGACTTGGGCAGCTGGGCCTGTGTGGGCTGACAGGGGCGGTTTAACCGCCCCCCTGGGCTGGCCCAAGAACGGCGTCGAGGAGCTTCGATCCGGAGGACACGCGGCGTGACTGCAAGGCTTGCGTCGGAGGGAAGCTAGCTTGCAGTGGAAGGTGCCCGAGCCGGAAAATATCTGGAGATCAAATGTCAAATTTGCCCCTGAGGGGTATGTATCACTTAGGGGTAGTTTAGTCTTTAGGACACCACCACTTGGACTACTAATAGGCCCCTTCAGGGCTGGTGGCTGTTATATCTCTTTAGTTATCTCTTTAGGTTTTACTTTGAACTTGTTTTCCTCTTCATCCCCTCCACCTAGAACTACTTCGAATCATTCCTAGTTTGTATAGGTGAATTCATGGTTATGTGATTGAGTTTGTGCTGCTCATCTTTGTGCCATGATTTGATTTCCCGAGCTCCTTTTTCTTTTTCTATTTTCGTCGGTATTTTCGGAGCTATTTTTGGGGGATTTTCGTTCTTCTTGTTCTAGAGCGTTTTCTCTCGGATTTCTTTGGCGGATTCACGTATGAGTGCCTTGTGCCTCTTTTGCTGGTGATCCCTTGCCCCCAAACGCCGAGAATCGCTCTGGTTTTGAGATTTTCGGGATGAACTCGAGGTCATGGTGTTCTTCGCGAGATCTGCGATTCCGGGAGTTGTACTGAGTTAGAGGTCGAGATCTTTTGGGAAAACACTCCACTGGAGGTCTAGATCATCTGACCAAAATCTCGCCTCAAGAGCTCAAGCGGTTTGGGAGATCCACTTTTGTTTTGACTTTCTCCCGAGGCTCCCAGGCCCGGGCGGTTTAACCGCCCCCCTGGCCGGTTTAACCGCCCCCCACTGGGTGTGTTAGATCGAGCCGAGTTTCGGGTCGTTTTGGTGTTCGTTTCGATTGGTTCGAGTTCCGCTGCTCGTTTCTTGTTCCTAGGGTCAGTAGCTTGACAGTGGCTACGTGATCTTGGCAAGATTGCTCTCGGAGGTTTCGGAGTTGATTTGGGAGAATAGCCGGATTGTTTGGAAAGAATTTTTATCGGCTCCCATTCACTCCCCCCATCTCTGGTCGCCGTTTCGGTCCTTCAAGCCGGCGCAAGGTAGCGGCTAACAACCGAAGTTTGCTCGCGGGGTTTGGTGATTTGGCCACAAAATCATCGGTGGACGGTTTCCCTTGGTTTGGGCCTCAAAACCAAGGCCAAGGACTCGACGTAGCGACGGCCGGCCTGCCAGCCAGGGGCGGTCCAACCGCCCCCAGGGGCGGTGTGACCGGTCCCACCTGGGCAGGTCGCCCGTGAGCGTCGAGGAGCTTCGATCCGGAGGACACGCGGCGTGATCTCAAGGCTTGCGTCGGAGGAAAGCTAGCTTGCGGTGGAAGGTGTCCCAGCCGGAAAAATCTTCACAGAAAATGTCATATTCGCCCCTGAGGGGTATGTATCGCTTAGGGGTAGTTTAGTCTTTCGAGCACCACCATTTGGACTATATAATAGACCCCCTAGGGGTGGTGGCTGCGATCTCTCTAGTTATTTTTCATTTGGCTTGTTTAGTTTTCCTCTTCCCTTCATCCTCTCCACCTAGAACTAATTTGAATCATTCATAGTTTGTATAGGTGAATTCATGGTTGTTTGATTGAGCTTAATCTCCTTATCTTTGTGCCATGATTTGAATTCCCGAGCTCCTTTTCTTTTTCCCATCTTCGGAGGTATTTTCGGAGCCATTTTTGGGGGATTTTCGTTCTTCACTTTCTATCCCGTTTTCTCTCGGATTTCTTTGAGGGAATCACGCATGAGTGCCTTGTGCCTCTTTTCTTGGTGATCCCTTGCTCCCAAACGCTAGGAATCGGTTTAGATTTGAAGTTTTCGGGATGAACTCGTGGAGGGTATGTTCTTCGCTAGATTTGAAATTCCCGGAGTTCTAGGGAGTTAGAGGCCGAGATTTTTGGGTCATAGCCTCTCCTTGAGGTGTATATCATCTACCCAAAGTTTCGTCTCAAAACTCCAAGCCGTTTGGGAGATCCGTTCTCGAGTTGACCTTTTTCCCGTGCTGTCTGGCAAGATCGGTGTGACCGCCCCTGGCTGTAGGGCCAGGCAAGGGCGGTGCAACCGCCCCTGGAGAGAGGTGCGACCGCCCCTGGCTGAGAGTTGCTGATTCGTGTGGTTTTCGTTCGATTCTTGTTGGAGTTGTTCGATTCGTGTTCCGCTGCGTTGATCTTGTTCCTAGGGTCAGTAGCCTCACAGTAGCTACGTGATCTTGGCAAGATCGGTTGGTAGGCTTTGGAGTTGAGTTGGGAGTAGCCGGATTCGTGAGAGAAATTTTTATCGGCTCCCATTCACTCCCCCCTCTCCGGTCGCCTAATCGGTCCTTCAAACATGCTTGAATCGGATGTGCGCTTGATTAAATTAAAGTATGGGAAATATGTCCTAGTTGATCACAAGACAAGATGGTTATACGGCCAATTGGGCCCTCTGATGGATAATTCTTCAGTAAGGATTTTTCAAAAGCCGATATAGTATTGGACTCGGTTTCCTGTGATTGATTCGGATCATTAGAAATCTGAATAAAAAATTGCTGAATCGGACATCGTTAATCGGATATGAATAGCATGGTGGCTGAATTATTTTATTATTAATAATAGAAGATGTGGAGCCAATGGGTAACCGTGCTTGCCGATGGATGATGGCCGATGAGATAGTAGTTTTGGCGATGAACCATGAGCTTGCTAGTTGAGAATTCATCCGTGAAGAAACAAATTTGCATCATGGCCGGATTACTGATATCAATAATGGAAGCAGGACAAATGAAGGGGATTCGTACGTGTGTATCTATGTCCCAATCGGTTTGTCCAGATTAGCAAGAAGGCCACGATATTCTAAGGGAAACAATAGAGATGGCAGTGATGACCGATGGATCTGGGGCCATGCAGATGGTGCAATAATTAATTGATCTAATATTTGGCCAGGGAAACAACACGTATGAGAAAAAGAAGAAAATTGACATGTATATGCAAGTATTAAATATGGTGGCGGGTTTGACTAAAAAGGCATGACGAAACAAGTGCGTGGAAGTAAAAATGATTAGGATAAAGAGAAGTAGGGGGATTGTGTTTTTACTGTCAAATCGGATAAAGCTTGGTGCTGCAATAAAAAATCGGAGATATGAAGCAATCAACAATTGGAAAAAAGCAATCGGTAATTGATAAATCCGATGCGTGGTCACATACATGCGAGGCTGATTGAGGATATCGGCTGTTTGATGATGGCTGCTAAATGCCGATGGTCAGCCAGCGTGGACGATGGAGCCGATGTTCAGTCGACTGTCCCCTGCGGCCAATCGTCAGTCAATATTATTTTAATTATGGTCCAATTGATGGTTAATATTGAAGGATGATTGATTGATATAGTATTCTCTACATAAATCAGTCAAAAGAAAGAGATGATTTATATTAAGTGGAGAGTCATAGAAATTCGGAGATGCTGGCCGATGATGAATTAAAAGAAATATTGGATTGAACTAAAATATCAGCCCATGTATGGTCGTACAGTGCATTGGCTAATGGAGAGAAGTTATGTTCATATTTTAGCCGATGAAAATTTTTTAATGGCTAATGGATTCACTGGTCGACATTTAAGAAAGTATCAGACTTTACAACACGAAGGAGTTCATCGGCTGGCCATGTATTATTTTAACCAAACTCACAGATTAGTTGGTTTTGGTTTGTTGTGCATCGGATGTTTTCTGGGAACAGCCTACTTGTGAACCGATATTCCCTATGGAGTCTCGATGTTACCATGATCGATTTGGAGGGAGTCAGTTGATGGAATTATCAACTTGTTGAACAGTACAAGGCCAAAGGAATGGCCAGTTCTTTCTGCCTCACAACGGATCTGCTGACGTTATTGCATTAATAAATCGGCAACAAAAAAGGTCCGATATTGGCTTACGAGAATAAAACGCATAGCTGGTGCATGTCAACAAAGGAGTTTAGGTCCATGCTTACCAGAAATTATTTTAATTGAGTCGTCAGTATAACTTGGAGGAGATGGATTAATATTGGTGCTAGTTGGAGAAGCTAACACATAGTAATGACGAGAGAGAAAGTTTAATATACAAATCCATTTGTTTAATGAAATCGGACACATATCATACATATCTATGCAAGTAGGTGTTCAGGGGCCAATTAAGGAGAGATTAATAAGAATTGGACCAGTCAGGGAGAATAAAATATACCTATTGGTGAATTTGTGTAATCCCTCATTCAGCTCAAGGATCGGATGTTGAGGAGCCAATATGGAGATTGTTATAGCCTGGGCAGCCGAATAAAAAAAAAAAGGGTTCAATGGAATCAGGAAGAAATCGGCAGGGAAGAAATTAGCTGATGATCGATAGATGATCCGATTTGCATGAAGCCGATCTGATTTGCATAGGGCAAGTCCATCCGATCCGATTTGATATGTTCAAGGAAAGTAATATTATATGGTTTGGCCGAATTGCACAAGGTGATCGGACTATCTTTAGAAGGATACATGAGGGCTTATACTTAAAGATGGAAAACTACAGTATAGAAAAGGAACAACCGATGGGAGGCTAATCGGCTAGCAACTAAACAAGTCAGGTTGGATTTCAAGTTCTGAAGAAAGAAGTTTTCATATGCTAGAAAGATAAATACCTCAAAATAAAGAATGATTGTCGGAGTATTTTTGGTGCCAAAATCGGTCATTAAGCACATCAGCAGACCACCGATGGATTGAACAATGTCCTGCGTACCTGAACTAGCGAGAAGAAAAGGAGGCCAGGATTAGACTTTGGCTGGCAATACTATTTTAATGAAGAAGCCGATGCTACTAAAAGAATTTTTTTGAATGACTCGTTGCAATACTTTTAAATGGAAGCAGTGGCTATTCTATGAAGTCAAGGAATCATTGACCAAGGATAAAATTCTTTTGTAGAAGGATTATCATCATCGGCTCATTAAAGTAACCGTCAAAATGTCCATTGGAGTTCATTCCATTGATTTAAAGATGTCGGGGAATTCTAGAAGATTTTGTCATGATCGGCCGGAGGCAACGAGAGGAGTGCGGCAATGACACGGTGCTACAGATTGATGGGAATGCTGATAGCATGAGACGATGTTGTAATTACCAGATGTAACCTACCTCGACGCTTTGTACCTCGAAACATCATCGTTCAGAAGGCATTCGTAAGAGAAGAAGCTAATCGACAAAGGGCCGATGCACACCCTTTTCGTGTTGATACAATCTGACTGGCTTACTAGGAGATCTCTTTCAATGGCGCTAGTGTACGTGGATATTTACCAGAGAAAAATAATCAGCAGAGAAGGCTAGGTGATGTCTAATTGAAAATCGGTAAAATTGGCCTGTACAAAAATCAGGCATATGGGTTGCATAAAAATTGGCTAGGTGATAAAGATGCTTGAAGGGGGACATCGATTATGAAAAGCAGCAATGGAGAAATTTGGCTGTCAGGTATAGAGGCATTGACTTAGAAAGTTTCGAAGCATGAATCCTTCATACTCCGAAACTGGGGGGCCTATGTTGACACCGTTTTTTAACACGTGTGAAAGCCGACGTCATTACTGTTGCCGATGGAACTCAGAATGACCGATGGGTGCTAAAAGAAAGTTGATTAAGAATAAAGAAATGTGTGATTAGCATCGTTGCTGGATTATTTTAATCGATAAATGGAGGCAAGACATATAGAAGATAGGAAAGAGTCTGCACGTACAAGAGAATCGGCAGGAAGACTCTATGATCCGATTCGAAAGCATGAAAGCCGATCTGATTTGCATGCAGCGACAGTTCTATCGCATGCATGACAGAGAGAAGGAAATAATATAGTACTATTCAGTAAGGTTGCACGTAGACATACATGATTACTTTATTCAGGAGATTGCATTGATTAAAAGGAGGCATGCAATCCATGTCACGAAAAGAGCAGGCTAATCGGTTTTAGTTGAAGGAAATCGGTCAATGAGCTGGTGTCTGCACTTGGTGTTTATGCTGATCTGCTTTGAAGAATATAGTAGAGATGACCGATATGTGCAAACAATGAATGGTTTTGGAATAAAGAAATAGGAAGTGTTGCCAAAAAGGAATGACCGATGTGTACATGCAAGGTGATTAAAAGATTTGACCAAAAAGTATGTCATCGGCTTGGTAGAATAAAAAGAGACATAAGACTCTACGTAACAGCATTTTTCATTATTTTATTCACCAACAATGAAGAAATCAGCAGAGAGGAAAATCGGAAGTACTAATCGGCAAAGGTAGTCCGATGGCTGGTCAAGTTGGTTGGAATAAAGAAAGCAAAGAAGGAAAGAGACAGCACGAGTGCATGCCGGGGAGAGTCCAGGCTAATCACGTTAGATCGGATGGATCGGAGGAGCTTTATTTGCCTGGATTCTACACAAGGAAAAATAGAGTCCATGCATCTTAATTTAGCTTTTGTTTAGATATTTCTTTCTTAGCAAGTTTGTGTCTGTCGTGACCGACTGGGGTATCCAGGGTATAAATATACGCCCCTGGTTATTGTAAACGTTTTATCACATCATCAATAAACAAACCCTTTTACTTCCAGAACCTTTACTTTTCTGTACCGGCGGGTTCGCCATCCTTTTTATTTTCTTCATGAGTTCTTTCCAGTTCGTCGGGCTGCATCGCCTCGATCTCTGGCTTGCTTGTAAGTTCCGCTTTTACCGAGTAATTTCTAGGCTTTAACCTCCAGGCGCATCGCTGAGGTTTCGTCTAGACTTATTCAACAGTTATCGATATCTGCTAGATCTGCAAGTTTCATATCAATTCTTGTTGTTCTAGTTTTTATCACCAATTTATCCTGTTTAGATCTAGATTGTTATCGGCTCATTATCAAGCTATCTGTCCGGTATATCATCAGCAGTTATAGCCGACTAGATCTGTTTCTAAACATTGCTTACAAAGTCTCGGTTAATTTGTTAGCTGTTTCTTTTTCGTTTATTGCATCTACACTGATTATCTGCGCAAACTCGATTACAGCCGACCGCTTGCACAAAGCGTCGCGCGCCGATTTCATCAAGAGGCCAGTCTCGGCAACCAGCCGATTCGGCTAGTATTTTACCACATATTCTTCCTTGTCAATCAACAGGTCAGATTGAGTGGCACGCCCCAGTTTTCAAGGCCATGCCTTTGCTCGTGTGTTAGCGCAAATGTCTCCGCCTGATTTTTGCGTCAACAACGTCTCATAACAGATTGTTGTATATAAGGCTGGAGCTTGAGGTAGACCCAATCACCAATTGCAAATTCACGCTCTTGTCTGTGCTTATCAGCTTGTAGTTTCATTTGCTGCTGGGCTCGAAGAAGATTATGCTGAATCACATCTATCATTTGAGCAGGTTCCTTCAACCGATCATCTAGTTCTACAGTACTGGCAGATGCAGAAATACCAAAGTGGCGAGGGAGGGTGACCATACAGTACTTCAAAAGGAGTCTTGCCTTGGGCAGAATGATATGTTGTGTTGTACCAATATTCCGCTAAAGATAGCCAGTCTGACCATTTAGTTGGACATGCTTGAATCATGCATCTGAGATATGTCTCTAAGTACTGGTTGAGTCTTTCTGTCTGGCCATTGGTTTGTGGGTGATAAGCAGAGCTCATGTTCAGGGTAGTTTCAGAGAGGCGAAATAGCTCTTGCCATAGTGTGCTAGTGAAAACTCTATCTCTATCAGAGATGATGGTTTGTGGTAAGCATGAAGTTTATAGATGTTGTCTACGAATTTATGGGCTACAGATAGAGCAGTAATGGGATGGGACAGAGGAATAAAATGGGCATATTTTGATAGTTTGTTGATGACTACCAGTATAGCATTGTAGGACTTGGACCTCGGCAAACCCTCTATGAAATCCATACTTATTGTGTGCCAGAGAGCAGTTGGAACAGGTAGTGGATTTAGCATACCTGGCAGTTTGCTATGTTCAGTCTTTGTGTTTGCTATGTTCAGTCTTTGCCTTAGCACATATGTCACAGCTGGAGACAAAGTCCTTGATATGTTGATTCATGCCAGGCCAAGCAAATAGGGCTTTAACCTTATGGTATGTGCCAGTAATGCCGCTGTGTCCACCAATTCCACTGGTATGCAAGGCAGTCATGATAGCCTGGTGAGCTTCCACATGATTCCCCAGCCAAATCCTGTCTTTGTATCGAATAATGCCATTCACCAGTGAATACATGTGACAACCTAGGTGTTTAATTAACTTAATCACCAGCTAAACCTTGTGCCTTAGCCTAATTAGGTGTAATTAAGCCCCACCTAGATTTTCACATAAGGAAAGTCCACCCAAAACCCTTTGCACCTCGGTGAACTTTGGACCTTTCCTGGTTGGCATGGCTTGAATTCAAATTTTCACTTAAGAACTTGAAAATAGAGCAATACAAAAGTTGTTCAGTTTTTAATGGACACATTTTTGCCAATTGGCTCATTCCAAGATTTTGAGTGGAAGACCCCTTAAATCTCAGTTGAAGTCAGCAGATCTTCAGAAGTTCACTGCCAGCCGGCACTTAAGTTCACCGGCTTTCATCTTGTTTTTCCCCTCGATCCACTCACTTTTTCCTTGGTCAGCCTTTACAAAACTTGTAGCTCCGTCTGGGACACAACTTTGCCATTTGGAGATTTTGAACTTCAGTTCAAAATTTTGGAAGAATTTGTGTTTGAACATACGCCCGTCAGGTGTTCGACGATATGCCGGCGCTCTCGGGCGCTCGCGCGTTCCAGCTCTGCCGCCCCCACCACTTGGCGCCCGTCGCCTGACACCAACGTCCAGGCCGATCGGGGAGTTATTGCGCCGCGCCACTCCAACCCCAGGCGGGCCCACGCACGCCCGGACATCCTCTCTGTCCCCCGCCGGTCACCCGACCGCGGGCGAGCCGCCGCTCGCACGGCGCCACGCGGCACGCCGCCGTCTGCCGCTGCCCGACCGGCCGCGCAACCGCGTCCCGACCGTGACGTGACCTCCGCGATGCCCGCGCTGCTCCCCAATCCGCGCCCTTGCTTAACCCCGACGCAGCGACCGTCACCCGACCGGCGACCGAGCTCGCCGTGGCCGCCAAGCCATGCGCCGCCCGAGCCTCCACTTGGCCGCTTCGTCACTCCGAGCCGGCGTTCGTACCTCGCCCTTGACAGCCTATAAAAGGCCCGGCACCCCTTTCATGCGAGCCCCCTCCGCCGCTCGCCATTGCCGCCGCCAGGCTGCTGCCACCGCTCCCCGCCGTGCACGCTGCTCCGCCGCCACTAAGCACCACCAGAGCTAGCCCACGCCATCGCTCCAGCTCCCCAGAGCCCCAGCTGCTCTTCTCCGCCACCGCCGTCGACGGCATTGGTGAAGACAGAGCCACCGCCGCGCTGCTCCGCCGCCCGTCGCCGTCGCTCCACCTTCGGCTGTGCTCCCTACACCGGATCTACTCGAGGTGAGGCGGTGAGCAACCGTAGCATGTTCCAGTTGAGCCCCATGGCCCCACATCGCCAGATTCCGGCCAAACCTGCCGCCGGCCGTGACCCAGGGACCACATTACAAAGCCTTAGATCTTTCCAGGGTCCTTTCTGTAAGTTTCCAGGGGCTAATCTGTGAATAGATTGTACAGATCTAGGTTTGAAATATGAGATCTTGTAAAATCGGTTAAAAATCAAACAAAAATTAGAAAAATGCTCAATTTTGTTGGACTCTCTGTGCTGTGTTCTATCTTTTATAGAAAGCATGTATATGTGTTTCCTATATAGATTTGAAACTAAGTTCAAATCTATTCAAATTTAAATTTGTGCATAGTTTGAAATCTACTCCCTAGTTTGTGCTGATTTTTGGGTATGTTGTAGCTGATGACACGTTTAGGCTTCTGTAAGAAGTTGGCACAAAGTTACACACTAGATTTTGAGTTATTAATTGTTTAGGCTGTTAGTGCACGTTTGGATCAACAATTTTAATAATTAATCTGTGCAGCTTCTGAGCTCAATCTTTTTATAGTAGCTCTGTAATGCCTTGATGCATGTCTGGTAAAAAGGAGAGCTTAGTTTGTGCCGGCTAACTTGCTCTTTTAATTTGTAAATAGTTTATTCTTTGCTAATCCAAACAGCAAGATCCTTTGGTCTTTTAAGATACCCCTTCAGCATGTGAGCTTGTTTAGACTAGTATAGGCTCTAGTAATTTTCTAAGGATCAATTGATGATAGTGTGATTTACTAGGATTTATTCTTGATGTTAGTGTGCTAATGTTGTTTGATTTATTGTGGTTACTGTACACATGATTTTGGCCTTGTTTTTGGTCAGTAAATCTAACAACACACCAAGAGCATACTGTAATTTTCTCACATTAAATTTAAGAACCAAACTATCAGAATAAATTATTAAAGTTTCATGACTTAAAGGGCTAAATAATAACAAGTCACCTCGCATCGATATTCTCTTTGATCAGCTAGCTGGTGCGAAAGTCTTCTCAAAAATTGATCTTCGTTCTGGGTATCATCAGATCAAGATCCACCCTTGTGACATCCCTAAAACCGCCTTATCTACCAGATATGGTCTATATGAGTACTTGGTCATGTATCTCATGAATTTAGTCTTTATGCCTTATCTCGACCAGTTCGTCATGGTCTTCATCGATGGCATTCTGATCTACTCCAAAAATGAGGAAGAACATGCTGAGCACCTTTGCATTGTTCTGCAAACACTTAGAGATCATCAGCTTTATGTCAAGTTCTCTAATTGTGAATTCTGGCTCAACAGTGTCAAATTTCTCGGGCACACAATCTCTGAAGATGGCATTTCAGTAGACCCCGGGAAATTACAAGAGGTCATGGATTGGAAAACTCCCACTTCTGTCCACCAAATCCGTAGTTTCCTTGGTCTGGCACGGTACTACTGTCGTTTCATCCTGACTTCTCCAAAATAGCCAAGCCAATGACTGAACTGCTCAAGAAGGGAGCTAAATTCAAATGGACGGAGAAATGTGAAGGAGCCTTCCATACCCTGAGGCAACTCCTCACTTCCGCACCTGTTTTAGCACAGCTTGACAACACGAAGCCTTATGACATCTACTGCGATGCTTCAGGCACTAGTCTCGGTTGTGTTCTTATGCAAGATAATCGAGTTATCGCGTATGCTTCGCGGGCACTTTGTCCTCATGAGCTGAATTACCCGACGCACGATCTCGAGCTAGCAGCCGTGATCCATGCTTTAAAACTTTGGAGGCACCACCTCATGGGAGCACAATGCAAGGTATACACAGATCACAAGAGCCTCAAGTATATCCTTACCCAGTCTGATCTTAACATGAGGCAGAGAAGATGGCTAGAACTAGTCAAGGACTATGATTTAGAAATATTATATCACCCCGGGAAGGCCAACGTGGTAGCTGATGCCTTGAGTCGGAAGGCACATTGCAGCTGTCTCACCGCAGAAACCTACAATCAAACTTTATGCGCAGAGATGAGGAAACTTAGTTTGGAAATTGTTCCTCACGGCTCGCTGAATCACATTTCTTTAGAACCAACCCTCTACGACAAGATCGTTGCCGCTCAATCTCAAGATAAATGCATCAAGACAATCAAGGAAAGGCTTTCTGAAGGAGATGAGAAGTATCGTTGTTTCCTATTGGATCAGCAGCAGGTGGTACATTTTGGGAAACGTTTAGTGATACCTAAGAATCCGGAGCTTCGAAAGGAAATTTTAGATGAGGCTCACCTCTCTAACTTATCTATTCACCCTGGAAGCAGCAAAATGTACCAGAATTTGAGACAAAACTTTTGGTGGACAAGAATGAAGACAGACATTGCCACATACGTCTCAGAGTGCGATACTTGCCAAAGAATTAAGGCCAGTCATCTTAAGGTAGCTGGAACACTACAACCTCTTCCAATACCATCTTGGAAATGGGAGGACATAAGTATGGACTTCATCGTTGGATTACCGCTCACTTCCCAAAAGCATGATTCCATATGGGTTATCGTTGATCGACTTACCAAAACCGCCCATTTTATTCCGGTAAATACCACCTATCAAGCCAAGCATTATGTGGATATCTACTTCGAGCAAATTGTGCGTTTGCACGGGACGCCCAAGACAATCATATCGGATAGAGTTTCTCAGTTTATGTCCTGGTTTTGGGAAAGATTACAGGAATCCTTAGGAAACAAATTGATTCACAGCTCCGCATATCACCCACAGACGGATGGCCAAACTAAACGAGTAAATCAAATAGTTGAAGACATGTTAAGGGCTTGTGTGATACACTTCGACAAAAAATGGGACAAATGTTTGCCGCTCGCTGAATTTTCGTACAACAATAGCTACCAAGCTAGCTTGAAGATGGCACCTTTTAAGGCACTGTATGGCAGGAGATGTCGAACTCCATTGAGCTGGTCCCAAACCGGTGAGAGACCGATGTTAGGCACTGACCTAGTGACCGAGGCAGAGGAGAAAGTAAAGGTGATTCAGGCTAACCTGAAGGCTGCCCAATCCAGGCAGAAGAGCTACTTTGATAAAAGGAAGAAGCCCCTAAAATTCCTTGTTGGAGATCACGTTTACCTCCGAGTTTCACCTACCAAGGGAGTACAGAGGTTCAGAGTAAAAGGGAAACTGGCACCTTGTTACATTGGACCTTATGAGGTCATAGAAATTTGTGGACCCGTAGCTTACCGAGTACAGCTCCCCAAGAAACTCTCAGCTGTCCACAATGTTTTCCACATATCCCAACTCAAGAAGTGTGTTCGAGTTCCAGAGTTTGAGATTGTAGACGAAGACATAGCCTGGGTAGAACCAGACTTGGCTCTGGTGGAACACCCTTTAAAGATTCTCGACCGTAAGGAAAGGGGAACTAGACGGAAGGTTGTCAAGATGTACAAGATATAATGGAATCATCACACAAAGAAAGAAGCCACATGGGAAACAGAGGGTTACCTTAACACCATGTTTCCGGGTTTTCTTCTGCTACCTGATCGTAAGCACCCTTCCACCGCACTAGCTTTTTCCTACACTTGAATCTCGGATCGAGATTCTGTTTAAGGGGGATAGGCTGTGACAATCTAGGTGTTTAATTAACTTAATCACCTGCTAAACCTTGTGCCTTAGCCTAATTAGGTGTAATTAAGCCCCACCTAGATTTTCACTTAAGGAAAGTCCACCCAAAACCCTTTGCACCTCGGTGAACTTTGGACCTTTCTTGATTGGCATGGTTTGAATTCAAATTTTCACTTAAGAACTTAAAAATCGACCAATACAAAAGTTGTTCAGTTTTTAATGGGACACATTTTTGCCAATTGGCTCATTCCAAGATTTTGAGTGGAAGACCCCTTAAATCTCAGTCGAAGTCAGCAGATCTTCAGAAGTTCACTGTCAGCCGGCACTTAAGTTCACCGGCTTTCATCTTGTTTTTCCCCTCGATCCACTCACTTTTTCCTTGGTCAGCCTTTACAAAACTTGTAGCTGGTAGTCTGGGACACAACTTTGCCTTTTGGAGATTTTGAACTTCAGTTCAAAATTTTGGAGGAATTTGTGTTTGAACAGACGCCTGTCTGGTGTTCGACGATATGCTGGCGCTCTCGGGCGCTCGCGCGTTCCAGCTTCGCCGCCCGCCACTTGGCACCCATCACCTGACACCAACGTTGAGGCTGACCGGGGAGTTATTGCGCCGTGCCACTCCAACCCCAGCCGGGCCCACGCGCGCCCGAACATCCTCTCTGTCCCCCGCCGGTCTCCCGACCGCGGGCGAGCCGCCGCTCGCACGGCGCCACGCGGCACGCCGCCATCCGCCGCTGCCTGACTGACCGCACAACTGCGTCCCGACTGTGACATGACCTCCGCGACGCCCGCGCTGCTCCCCAATTCGCACCCTTGCTTAGCCCCGACGCGGCGTCCGTCGCCCGACCGGCCACCGAGCTCGCCGTGGCCGCCAAGCCATGCGCCGCCCGAGCCTCCAAATGGCCGCTTCGCCACTCCGAGCCGACGTCCGTACCTCGCCCTCGACCGACTATAAAAGGCCCGACACCCCCTTCACGCGAGCCCCCTCCGCCGCTTGCCATTGCACCGCCAGGCTGTCGCCACCGCTCCCCGCCGTGCACGCTGCTCCGCCGCCGCTGAGCACCACCAGAGCTCGCCCACGCCACCTCTCCAGCTCCCCAGAGCCCCAGCTACTCTTCTCCGCCGCCGCCGTCACCGGCATTGGTGAAAACAGATCCGTCGCCGTGCTGCTCCGCCGCCTGCCGCCGTCGTTCCACCTCGAGCCGTGCTCCCTACACCGGATCTACTCGAGGTGAGGCGGTGAGCAACCCTAGCATGTTCTCGTTGAGCCCCGTGGCCCCACATCACCGGATTCCGGCCAAACCCGCCGCCAGCCGTGACCCAGGGACCATATTGCAAAGCCTTAGATCTTTCCAGGGTCCGTTCTGCAAGTTTCCTGGGTCTAATCTGTGAATAGATTGTACAGATCTAGGTTTGAAATCTGATATCTTGTAAAATCAGTTACAAATCACACAAAAATCAGAAAAATGCAAACTCAATTTTGTTGGACTCTCTGTGCTGTGTTATATCTTTTATAGATAGCATGTATAGGTGTTTCCTGTATAGATTTGAAACTAATTTCAAATCTGTTCAAAGTTAAATTTGTGCATAGTTTGAAATCTACTGCCTAGTTTGTGCTGATTTTGGGTATGTTGTAGCTGATGAAGTGTTTAGGCTTCTGTAAAAAGTTGGCACAAAGTTACGCAATAGATTTTGAGTTATTAATTGTTTAGGCTGTTAGTGCACGTTTGTATCAACAATTTTAATAATTAATCTGTGTAGCTTCTATGCTCAATCTTTTTATAGTGGCTCTGTAATGCCTTGATGCATGTCTGGTAAAAAGGAGAGCTTAGTTTGTGCTGGCTAACTTGCTCTTTTAATTTGTAAATAGTTTATTCTTTGCTAATCCAAACAACAAGATCCTTTGGTCTTTTAAGATACCCCTTCGGCATGTGAGCTTGTTTAGCCTAGTATAAGCTCTAGTAATTTTCTAAGGATCAATTGATGATAGTGTGATTTACTAAGATTTATTCTTGATGTTAGTATGCTAATGTTGTTTGATTTATTGTGGTTACTGTACACATGATTTTGGCCTTGTTTTTGGTCAGTAAATCTAACAACACACCAAGAGCATACTGTAATTTTCTCACATTAAATTTAAGAACCAAACTACCAGAATAAATTGTTGAAGTTTCATGACTTAAAGGGCTAAATAATAATAAGTCACCTCTTTAAACCATTTAAGTAAGTTAAAAACATCACCACACACAACTTGCTGTTTTATGAAGAAATCAAAGTTAAATCCTAATAGATGTGTACACAATCACCACCACACACCCCAAGTATTTTAATGAGTAATTACAAACTTAATCAAAGAAAGGGAGGGACAGACCAAGCTTGTCCAGGTGAATATGTCACTCAATACACCCCGGGTCTATCATTATGCAATGATGATGGCTCGATACAAGTTCATACTCTTATTTGCATGTGCATCACGTGTAGAACAAATCCTCGCTGACGGCGACTACGAACTCGTCCCCGCTGGAGGAGAAGGCCAAGCGGAAGGTGAAGTGAACGCCGTCCAAATCGAGCAAGACCCGAACGCAGCTGCCAAGGAACTCCAAGCTAACATCGTGCCCGAAGGCAAGCCCCAGAGCACGTCCTATGCTTCAAAATCTTGCAACTATATTTGTTAAGCTTGCTTGTGCATTTACGTTTCAACAGTTGAATTGAAACCTTAGTTGCAATACTAGTATGATAGGTCAATAGTTGCCATGCTATAAGGACCCGGTAAAAGTCGAGTGAGTTCCTGTCACTCGCGAGATGTAGGAATTACCTGCCTTACTTATGTTGGAATCATAAGGAGAACAGGCAGGGATTTTTGTCATGTAGATGCCCCGTCCATGCATGCTAAAATTGGTTAAGGTCGAAAGGTACAGTACTGTTGGTTAAGTTTTTGAACGTACTAAGCACTTGTCGATTCTATAGGGTCGGTAAGTTTAGTACCTACATGAATTCGGTGTGCGGACTTTTTCCTGCTCCTATCAGGAACTTCTTCCCCATGCCTCGAACAAGTGGATACGAAGGGCGTAAGTGTTCAGTTCGGCCGACCTTGGACTTCGTATGCCAGGGGGAGTTTTGCTCTGGATGCAACTGGAGGATTGATGGGAACTACCTGGTAGCGCTAGCCTTTAGCTGAGTGCGATGATCCGTGTGCTTGAGTCCTCCTTGCAAGGTTAAGAAATCGGTTCGAACTGTCTGTTTCTCATAGCTAATGAGACTACTTGAGCTCTGTGCCGCATTGAGTAAGAAGAGGAACATGACGATGGAAAGAAACCTGATGCTTGCTTAATTGCTTGCTCCACTTCCTTGGTTAATACAGGTTGCTTCCCTTGAATGGTTAATTCGAAGTAGAACTTAGTGCTAAAATATTTAAAGCTAGGACCCACTCTTAGTCGCTCTTTGGCAAAACAAACCCACCAGCCAAAAGCCTTGCATGTCCAGGAGTCGGTGATGTAGTTTTCACCCGACGGGTAAGTCTTGCTGTGTATTAGTATACTCAGCCTTGCTTGTTGAATTGTTTTTAGGAAGTGCTCTCGAGGAGATGGTTGCAGGTCTTACCTGGCCAACCACCCTTCCTCCAGGTTGGACCGTTGTTTGGGACGAGGATGATTCTGAGTGATGTCACGACGGCTTCACGTGATGTTACTGTCGTTTCGAATAAATAGTTGTTTCCGCTGCTTTTCAAAAACTCTGAGACACTGTTACTTCATGCATTGAACTGGTTTGTAATAAAGTACCTCAATTGGGACCTCTAATTAATTGTGGATTGTTGTAATCTCTAGGACTCACCTTCGAGTGGGTATTTGCACGACTCGTTTCGTTCGAGGTAATTGTTCGTGGATGCATCGGGCTCGACCCGACAGATCGACATCTTAATCTGTTTTAATTGCGTGATGACCAATGGAAGGTTAGCGCGCTTAAGCTGGATTAATTTGAGCGGTTCTGCCACAATACCCCTTGTCATTATATCCTGTCAAAGCTAGTTCAGCAAGTAGTTGCTTTGCTATGCTGTCAGATTGATAACCCTCAATGATGATCTCAAGCCACTTAGGTGTGCGGACTGAAATAGCAGCTGATTCTTCTGCTGTTTCCTTTCTGGATAAGGCATCAGCGGCCTTATTTTCTAGTCCTTCTTATATACCACTTTATACTGAAGGCCCAGAAGCTTGATGAACGCTTTCTGTTGCATGCCATGTTGCAACTTCTGCTCCCCCAAATGGACTAGACTTCTATGGTCTGTTAAGATAGTGAATTGTTTATGCTGCAGATAAGACTTCCACTTGGTTACTGCCATTATAAGTGCCAAACACTCCTTCTCATAGGTAGATAGACCTTGTGCTTTGACACCCAAGGATTTGCTGAGATACGCTATAGGATACCCATTCTACATGAGCACTGCACCAATCCCCATAGCTGAGGCATCAGTCTCCACAGTGAATTCTTTTGAAAAATCTGGTAAGGCCAAGACAGGAGTTGTGGTGTCCACACAAAAGGATTATTCTTCTTCAGTAACTCAGTCAAAGGCCTGCTGATAACCTCGTAATGCCGTATGAATTTCCTGTAGTATCCTGACAAGCCTAGGAATCCCCTCAACTGTTTAACATCAGATGGTGTAGGTTAGTCTTGTACAACCTTTATCTTGTCTGGGTCTGTAGCAACCCCTTGACCACAGAGAATGTGCCCCAAGTACTCCAAATATGCTTGAGCAAATGACCATTTGGACCTTTTTAAAAGCAATTGGTGCTGTTGCAGAATCTGAAAGACTTCTTGAAGATGTTTCTTATGTTCCTCAAGGGTCTTGCTGTAGATTAGTATGTCGTCCACAAAGACCAGTACACACTTTCGTAGTAGGGGCTGAAAAATTGTGTTCATCACTGCTTGAAATGTAGCTGGTGCGTTTGTCAGGCCGAAGGGCATCACCCGAAACTCCCAATGGCCATGGTGGGTCCTGAAAGCAGTTTTTGCTTCATCCGCTGCAGCGACGCGTATTTGGTGATATCCTGAGCGCAGATCAAGTTTAGTGATCCAGCTTGCCCCCTTCAACTCATCCAGCAGCTCCTCCACTATAGGAAGAGGATATTTGTTTTTGACTGTAATGGCGTTGAGCTGCCTATAGTCCACACAGAAACGCCATGAGCTATCCTTCTTCTTGACTAGCAAAACCGGTGAGGCAAATGGGCTGGAACTCAGTTTGATTATCCCATTCTCAAGCATTTCTTTGACCTGACGCTCAATTGCATCATTTTGAGTGGGTGAGTAATGATATGGCTTAACATTCACTGGCTTCACCCCTGGGATCAAAGGAACGTGATGATCAAAAGCTATTTCTGGTGGCAATCCTTCTGGATCCTTGAATATATGATTATGCTGGTCAATCACCTCCTGTATCTCTGATGGTACTTGTTGATCTGCAGAGACCTGACTGATGGGCATCAACTGAACCGCTTGAGCTATGCCTCCTTTGCGCAAGAGACCAGCTAGCTTCTTTACCTTGATCTTGTTACAGGTTGCAGTGCAATCCTTGACACCATGAAGAGATATTCTCTGCTTGTTGTGGGTGAACCTCATGATTTTTCTTTTCCAGTGAATCCACATAGGACTGAATTGTTCTAGCCAATCCATCCCAAGTATCATATCATAGTATGGCAGCTCAAGGACCCTTGCTTCTATGGTGAAAGTGTTTCCTTGTGTCCACCAGGTAACTGCATGAACTTTGAGTGCACTTGGCATTTTCCCTCCACTTGCTACTGTCACTTGTACTTCTAGAGCTGCTTCAGTTGGTAATTTCAGTTGCTCTACTGCCTGATAGTTTTCAATATGAGAATTTGTTGGTTGCCAACTAGACCATGCAATCTCATAGTTTTCTTGCCCTGGTACCCAGCTGCTGCACACTGTGAGATTGTTAGTAATTCCTCATCAGATGTTGTATCATCTCCTGTATTTGCCTCCTCATGCTGCTCTTGAATAACTTCAAATAACTCCTCCATGATGTGCAGAGGTATCTGAGTAGGGCACTTATGTGTCTTTCCCCGTTTTTCTCCACACTTCATGCAGAGGCCCATCTTTTTCCTCTGAGACATGAGAGCAGATAGTTTATCATCCCTTTTATAGTTGGAAGGGGTCTTGTTCTATACTGGAACATTGCCCAATAAGCTTGCTGGCTCAATGTGAGGTGAAGAAGGACTGAATTTATCCTTTGGCTTGTTGAAATTCCTTCCAGAGCGAGATTGATACCTCTTTTGAGAGGCTTCCAACAGTTGTTCCTGCATTAATGCCAATGACAAGGCCGAATCAACAGTTCTCGGTTTGTGTAAGGTTATAGTATTGCTAATACTATAGTTTAAGCCACCTAAAAACTTTTGGACAAAAAACACTTCATCAATGTCTTTATTATGCATCAACACCCTATGTCTAGTTTGCTCAAATCTACCAGCATATTCAAGCACATCAGTAGATTGCCTTATGCTAAGCATCTAACTCATGTAGTTTTGATACAGGTCCTTTCCAAACTTCTCTTGTATGGCCAGACACAACTCAGCCCAGTGAATGACTGTGTGCTGAGCTTCATAGGTCTGGAACCACTGTGCAGCATTACCTTTAAAATGCATTGTGCCAAAGGGCACCCAGACATGACTAGGAACAGCATACATGGAAAAATATTTCTCAGCATTTTCTTTCCATATCTTAGGGTGATCACCATCAAATCTAGGGAAATCTGTTTTGGGAAGTTTAAACTCCCGGGGGTGGTACTGGTGTTGGTTCATGTTATCTCTCCTAGTGCTAGTTTCAGGATAGTCAAAGGTTGCGGATGTATTCAGGATGGTTTTCGATTGCTCACCCTTGACCGGGACGTTCTGGGAGAGTAAAATCTCACCAGTTGCACCCTGGTGGTTGATGTCCTTGCGGTGGCCGTCGGCCCGTCCCTCTTCCTCGCGCGGCGGGACCTTGGCTGGATCATTGATGTATGCTTCCAATGCCAGCATGCACGACTTGAGCTCTTCGATGTCGGAGTTGAGTGAGGTGGACAGCTTGTCACCCTCGGTCTGGATCCCTTCTACCTTGGTGTGGATGGTTTCCACACACTCGACTGTCTTGATCTGGACCAGGTGTAGCGCCTTGACTTCCTTGAGGAGGACGTTGATCTTGTCTTCCGCGGATGACATCCTGAAGGTGAGTGTCAGGGCGCGGGGCTTCTTCCCTCGTTGTCAAGGTTGGGATGGCGGCAGCGGCGGCGGCGGTGGCGGTGGTGGTGTGGAGGAACTCAGGGTGGGCGAATTGGGTGGCGATGCGACGGGGTGGTTGTCGTGTGGTGGCGCCAGCTTAGACTCAGGGCACCGAGAGGTCACCGCGTCTGGGAATTTCAGGATCTGGTAGTGGATTGGGGAAGAACTCTCCTGACACACTCGCAAATCGCTCCGCTCCGGCAGGACCGTGCCTCAAGCATGACGGGAACCTAGGCTCTGGTACCAGATGTGACGATCCACAACGAATTGACACGGTAAAGGAGGATTTGCCGGCGACACGCCAGGCGAAGGAGCATGGCGGCGGCGCCGTCTCGAGCAAGATAAATGGGGAAGGAAGAATTAGGTTTAGTGTTCTTGTTGTTCGATATCCCTTTCCTAGGTTGCTTTCTAGTCTTTTAAGGCACATAACTCATACATGGGCTTACCGGCCCAATTACTAGGCGCGCAGGCCCGTTAGAAGATTACACGGCCTCAGGCCCATGAGGTAGTCGTGACAAGGATCATCACATAAAAGAGGAGGCTGATCAGGGCCAAAACAAGCCCTGGTCGGTCGGCCCAAGGGCCCCCTGGCCAGCCGGCCTGGCCTGTTCTCTGGCACAATTGAGCCCCCATTTCTTCGAGGCGAAGCATTCTGCAACCCTAGCCTATATACAAGCTGCCATTTGCCAAAGACGAAGAGAGCAGTACCAGAGGAGAAGAAGACGTCAAGCAACCACCAGGGATTTGTTGGGACACGCTTTGCGTAAACTCCACCATTTGCTTGTTGCCCAGGCGTTTATACCGAATCGGTCTGCAATTCGTTTTTAGTGCCAGGCCCACGAGACGAATCGGTCCGTGATTTGTCTCCGCATGCTTGGCAAACAAAGGCGTGATTCGAAAGGTCCCACGAACCGAATCGGTCTGCGATTCGTTTTAGCGACCGGGCCTGCGAATTGAATCAGCCCGTGATTCGTTTCGGCGCGTTTTGCAATCGAGGGCGTGATTAGAGCGGGCGCACGAACCGAATCGGTCTGCGATTCGGTTCACCACGCTCAATCGGGTGTTCGAACCGAATCAGCCTGTGATTCGGTCCGGAATGCGTGACTGAAGAATGCTCAATTCGATTCAGGGCTCTAACAGCTTCATGTTGATTTGTGGCCATTGAGGACAGGTTCAGGAAAGGAACGACGGAAGACTTGGCGCGCAGAGCCCGACCGGGATGCCAAAGTTTCAAGGACAGCTCAGCACACACGATGACGAGTACAAATCGAAGTTGGCCTTCTCATGTAAAATTCCATTTGTATCCAATAAAGTAGAATATTCTTGGAACAACTGGGGCAGGTAGGGGTAGAAAGGGGATAAGTGACTAAGTAGGTGACCCCTCGCCTCCCTACAAAAGGAGAAGGCACACCTCTTTGTAAGGGTTCTGATTTTGATCAATTTTACCATAGTGAATTCATTTCCCCTCCCTAGCGTCATTGTTGTTCACTCTATTTTCGTGCTTGGCTTTCGAGCTCGCTCCTGAGCCAACACGAGGCGCCCACCGTTTGTGTGGCTCGACCAAAGCCCACGATGCCTCCAGCAAAAAAGAGAACCACCAGAAACTCAAGCCGCACCACCCCAAGGACCAATCAAGCATCCAATGAAACCGCCACTGACCCTACGAAGAACCGGGCCATGAAGCCTCCCAAACAGCTCCGCAATTGGGTCCATCATCAGCATGCCAAGATCCAGCACCAACAACATTGCCAGATTTGATGGACATTCGAACCCCAAGCAATAGGGCGGTCAGTGGCGGTCAGTGGACATTCGAACCCCAAGCACCCTAGCCACCACATTATAGGGCGGTCACACTACCAAGATTTGATGGACATTCGAACCCCAAGCAATTCCTGATGAGCTATGAAGCAGCAATACAATCGGCTAGTGGTGATGATACAGTGCTGGCTAAGTCATTCATTATCGCTCTGGATGACACAGCACTGTAGTGGTACACCACACTGAAGCCAAACTGCATCCACTTGCGGGATGAGCTGCTGGAGAGAGTCCTTGCAACCCTTCAAGGATTTCACAGACCAACTATCACAGAAGTCGAGTTAGCAAATTGCAAGCAAAAGGAAAAAGAACCACTGCAAGCCGACTTCCAGAGATTCGTAAATCTCAGAACAAGAGCCCCAGCAGTAGACGACGCTGTAGCCATCAACTACGCAATCATGGGCCTCAAGTACAGGCAATGCAGAGCTCATCTGATCAGAGAGACCCCCAAGACAATGGCCAAGCTTTATGAAGAACTAGAAAAGTACTCACGGTCGGACAACGACTACAGAATTGGTCATGAGGAGCAACAAGCTCAGAAGTACGCAGCAAAACAAGCAGCGCAAAGGGACAACAACTGGCACTAGCCCAAGCAAGAAAACCATCAAAGAAGCCATCAGTACCCAATTGGCCCTCCCCCAACCCGCACATTATTTAGCATCAATCAAGACCACGAAGATCAACAGCCAGAGAACGAATCAACTGGCCTAACGAGTCAATCAGGGGGCCAGGCCCCCCAAAGAGGAGGAAAGTCCAACCGCGGGCGCGGTAGAGGGCGTGGCAGCGAAAGAGGAGATGGCGAGAAGAAGCAATGGTATTGCATGTGGCACGGCTGTTGGTATTTCTTATGACCTACAGATAAATCCGCAAGCGTACGGATACCGATGTAGCTTTCACCCGGGAGTATTCCAGGGATCGATTTCCACGGGGAACGAGAAGTGTACTAATCCTTTAATTAGTTCGTCCGAAAGGGTAATATGGGGGATATGGATGACAATAAAAAGAAAAGAAGAGATAAAAAGGCTGAGGGTAGAGAGGGTACTTGTGTAGCAATACTGGATATTTCGATAGATCAAGCAAGATAGACTTGTTCAAGAGAGTTCACTTCGGGCGCCTGAGACACCACCACTCACATAAAGGGATGAGAAGGGGAGTGGTACCGCCTACCCCTAAGTCCTACAGACCAGAACTAACGTGGTGGATTACGTCGGCCGGACAGGGCTGTCACCACCTGCCGGCTACCACAACTATTCCGTTGAACTGGGTGCAAACCAAGGTAACGACTAGTCTAGGCACCACGCCTATACTAATAATTACTACTTCACTTGAATTCAGAGCAAAGCACCCACTACTATGTAGTGAACGAGGAACCAGAGAACAAGCTAGCAAGACTGAATGCTTAATAAATCAGAAGGAAGCCAGAGTTACCAGACAAGACCTGTCGGTGATATTATCTCCGGCAGTCTTCCACGGGGTAGCCCACGGAAGTGATTTATAATGTAGGGAAGATCGCAAAGATCGGAAGCAAGATGGTTAGGATGGACAGACACAAGGGTTTATACAGGTTCGGGCCGTCGACTCGACGTAATACCCTACGTCCTGTTTTGGGGTGTTGTATTGCGTAAATTGTGAGATGAGATGTTTTGGAGGGGGTCCCTGCCCGCCTTATATATCGGGGGGCAGGGTTACAAGTCGGTTTGTATCCGATCCTATCTCTAAGAATCCTTTCCTTTTTTACAATAATTCTTATTCCAACTAGGACTTCTCTTTCCAGATCCTTCCTACGTGCGCCGACTTGTCCCGCACGTCCTCAGGTCCAGAACGATGAGCTGGGCCGCCCCCTTTTGGTGGGCTGCCAAGCTTGCTCGTGAGGCACCCAGGTACTATATCCCCCACAGTAGCCCCCGAGCACTTCTTGGCCGATCGTTGGCTGTAATTGTTCCATCTTTTCTTGCATGATTCGAGTGCTCCAAGTTGTCTAAGATCTCATCCGAGTGGTTTTGAAGAAGATCCGAGTGGTTTCAAGGAAGATCCGAGTGGTTTCTCAGACGTTCCTGAAAACAATTCTTCAATTACAGTCAAAATGAGGGGAAGGAGTGCTCTTCTTCACGACGCGACAGCGAAGTGAATACACTTAGCCCCCGGGCTTTGGGCAATTTTAGTATGAAATTGGCCAAAGGTCTTCAACTTTTACACATCTGTATCTTGATCTTTAATGGTGTGCACCTCCAGGTGCACCCATTGGGTGTAGCCCCCGAGCCTTGAGTAGAATAGAATATTCTAGTCGAGGGTCAAAAATAAATATTATGAATCTCTTTTTGAACTTGATCCATCAATGGTGTGCACCTCCAGGTGCACCCATTGGGTGTAGCCCCCGAGTCTTGTTACGACTCAGCATGATCGTGTCAAGACTCTGAGAGCCATGAATTCCGACTGATTTTTTCAGCCCCCATGCCTCTGGACATGGATTTTAGATAATCTTTTCCTTCAGGGGCTTTTTTGTTTCCCCTTTATAAGGATTTTGTCCTCAAGTTCTTTGAACTCGGCATGACTCCCGAGTCGTGTCCCACGACTCAGCTTGACCATATGGTAAGCCATCTTCTCACAAGATTTATACTTGTCAGCATTTGACCCAGATTTCTGAGTCAATTTAGCGATAGTATCGCATGCCTTACGTAAAAATCAGTTGCGAGGATGCAATATTAATTGCAAAAACAAGCCTGGCCGTCGACTAATTTTAGCCTCACGACCGAGTGGTTTCTGCCCCTGAACCCTAGCTCAGGAACCCACAAATTTATTAACGTAACAGAACCGAAAGGTCGTGCTATATTTCAGCCCATTTAGGCCCATTATTCCTCAAAGTCCGTTGCGTCCCTAACGGTCGCTTTACGGAAGGCGAGATATCGTGACTCCCTACCGCATCTTTGAATTCAAAGCGACGGGACGTGCCTGCGTCGGTTGAGTTCCCGAGACAAGCGCCGCGCCGCGCGCGGGAGGAACGGTTTATTCCTTTATAAGCCATCCCCGCCGCATTCTTCTTCCTTTACTTGCCATTTGCCTTCCCCGACGCTCCAGTTCCCTTTGCGCCAGAGCAAACCCTAGATCTGCTCCCGCAGCTTTCTTCCTCGCTCTTCAGCACCGCTCGTAGCCATGGCGCCCAAGAGGAAGGAAGCCTCGAAGCGGAAGGAGAAGTCGCCGGCCAGGGCCCGGTCGTCCAAGGCCAAGGGCACCGCCGAGGTCGCCGTGGATCGCGCCGCCGAGTGGAGGGAATCCATCACCACTACCAGGCGCCTCGAGCAGCACGTCGTCGACGGCGTCCTCCCTGACCAGCAAACCGCCGAGTGGCGCGCCGCCGCCGGTGAGTCTTTCCCCACCCCAAACTCCTCTGATATGGTGGTGTTTGAATCCTTCTTTCTCCGTGGTTTTGGCGTGCCCGCGCATTCTTTCCTCCGCGGGCTGCTGCATTACTATGGGATCTGCCTCTGCGCATTGAATCCCAACTCCATCCTTCACATCGCCATTTTCATCAACCTCTGTGAGGCCTATCTTGGGATAGAGCCTCACTTCAATCTTTTCATTCATCTTTTTCTTCTTAAGCCTTATCCCCGAACCGACTGCCCACAAGTAGTCGCGGGCGCCGGACTCCAACTCCGCGAGGGTCGAACTCGGGAGTATTTTGATATCCCTTTCCTTACCTCCAATAAGGGGTGGCAGTCCCAGTGGTTTTACGTAGGAAACCACTCGCCTGCCATCTCTCCAGAAATTGATTCTCGTCCTGTTCCCTCCCAATCCTGGACCGCTCTTCCCAAGGAGAGTGAAATGGATCAGGTTCGGGAGCTCCTGGGTCTTATTTCCCAGTTGAAGGACAATGGGCTGTCTGCCGTCGGTGTGGCAGCCAACTTCGTTCTGCGCCGGGTCCAGCCACTCAAGCAGCGGGCTCACCCGGCGTATGAGTATTACGCCGAGGGGGACAACACGCGCGAAGCCCCCGAGCGCGTCGACAAAGTCCAAGCCGCCGCTCGGCTTGGCAAATTCTTCGCACCTGGAACGTCCCTGAGGACCACTGACTGTCCTCCGGCGTTCAACTTGGGAAATCCACGCCCTGAGGTATTTAGTCAGTCTGTTGTTGTTTTTTTTATTTTCAATTCCACCCATTGGGTGTAATCTCAGAACTGAACCCAATTTTTGCAGGGTCGAGTTGCCTTTGTATCCCTCCCTCCTTTGCCTGAGATGCCAAAGGGAGTGGATCAACCTCGTCGACGCAGGGCCGTTGAATCTGAAGAAGCAGTCGGGGAAAGTGAGAGTGATCTGCGCGACTCGGATATCACTCTATCATCCTCTCCTTCTCCCGATGTGCAATCTCCGAGTGGTGGGAAGGCTGCTCCTGCTCTGAAGAAGCGGAAGATCTCCACTGGGATCGTGTTCAGGGATGCGCCCAGCCGCCGGCAACTCCTTATCTCTGAGTCGTCTGACTCGGAGAAAGATGAAGCTGGCATCGCCGAGTCGTCACTCCACCCGCCAATCACGAGCTCGGAGCAGTCTCCCCTTGCAGTAATGCCTCTGAGTGCTGCAAGTCCGAGGGACCTCCCTTCCCCTACTCGGAAAGGAAAGCGCCTGAGAATGCGCATTTCTACTCTGTAAGTATTCTTATCATCTCTTGATTTCCTTTATGCTCTTTTGTTAGTGATCCATATATGCTTTATCCTGTAGCACGCCGTCTGAGGTCCCCTTCTCGGGTCCTCCGCCTCAGTCGGCGGTTGAGACCGAAGCCCCAACAATCCAAACTCCAGAGGTGCCGATCCACTCGGCTGATCTTCTCAGCGATCAGCCTGTGGGTCCGCTACCCGAGTCGCAGCGGGAGCCAACCCCGCCACCGCCGAGTCCCACACCAGCATCGCCGACCCCGCCGCCAGTTCCTCAAGGCAGCCCCCAGCGTGCTCCTGCGGTTGAACCGACTGCAGCAGTGGAGGAGCCCCAGACTGCGGCGGTCGAGATTGCTTCTGCGGCGGTCGGCGTTCTGAGTGGTGGTGCTCCCCTGACTCCTCTGGAGGAGTTCCTGTCACTCCATCGTCGCATGGGCCACATAGCCAAGGTACTTCCCGAGCTACTTATCTTGTTGATATCAAATACCGAGTGGTACATAGATTCATATTGTCATCTGACTTGTTTTTGCAGAACTTAGCTGCTGATGCCGAGGCCAAAGCCTCGGTTATTCAAGAATTATCTTCTGCAGTTGCTAAGGCCGACTCTTTGGTGGCCCGAGTGGCTGAGCTCGAAGCTGCTGCGGTCGAGCGCCAGGCTGAGTTGGAAGAAGCCCAGCGTACCACCCGCGATTTATGCGGGGAGGTAGAGCAGGCTAAGCTCAACGAGGCCCAGGCCGTGCACGAGCTCAGAGGTATGTTCTTCCTTATTTGTTTTTCTGTCAGACGTGAAAATTTTATTCAGATCTAACCTTCTTTAGATTATCGATATCGGACTATGTCCCAATTCGCAGAGCTCACTGCCAAGGTGGCCCGGCTGCAAGGTGAGGCTGAGGCGCTGCGCACTGAGAAGATAGCGCTGGAGGATGCTATCCGAGTGGTGGCGGAGGAGATCGAGCCGGAGGCGTCATCGTCTTCAGCTTCCATCCTCGACCGCGTTCGGGCGCTCCCACGTTACTTCCGGCGGCAGCTCTGCTCCATCAGCCAGGCCAGCTGTGGCCATGTCCTGGCGGTGCTGAAGTCTCTATTCCCGGCGTCAGACCTGGAGCCACTCGGCCGCGGGTATGCTGCCGGTACCTCTGAAGATGATGTGGGCAGACTGCTCCATGAAGTCGAGCCCATCGCCAATGTCCTGTCTAAGGACGTTGTTGATGACTCGGACGAAGCAGCCCCGTCTGGTGCTGGTGACCCTGCAATGTAAACAAAGTATTTGTAGTATTTGGTCGAACCAGTACTGTTTTTGAACAATGTTTGAATTGTCACTTTTGTATATAAGTTTTTGTTGGTCTACAACTCCCTTTCTTTCTGCGCTAGCCTTAATTTCTGAGTGGTTGACCTGTTACGGAGTAGATTAGCCTCGTTGGTCTCAGTCTCATGCCGCAGAGTCTTTGTCGTACGTTTAGAGCTTTGACTTGGCGAGTACTTTCCCTCTCGATTTAAGGTTTGTTCCACTCATACTTTATGTGCGTGACGCGAAAGAGGAAATGCGAGTAGTAGAAATAGATGAAAGATGAAATCAACTTTATTGATAACTCATTGTGAACATGCCGAGTCGTAACTGGGGGTGACTACCCTCCAAAATCACTCGGAAAAAATAAATCTAAAAATAAAAAGATAAATACATAACTGGATTAGGCGTAGAAACGCTGTAAGTGCTCGATGTTCCACGGATTTGGAATGTCTACGCCGTCTTCCGTCATGAGTCGATATGAGCCTGGGCGACTTACTGACTTGATGATATATGGGCCTTCCCAGGGGGACGCAAGCTTGTGCGCGCCCTTGGTGTCTTGCTTCCTTCTCAGAACCAAATCGCCTGCTTCAAAGGACCTCTGCTTAACTGATCGATCGTGATAGCGTCGCAGGACCTGAGCGTAACGCGCAGCTTGGATCTGGGCAGCCAATCTCTTTTCCTCGATGCTGTCGAGGTCTTCGATGCGCGCCACTTGCGCGTCGTATTCATCATAGAACTCCACTCGGGGGGGCCGTATGTGAGGTCCGTTGGTAGGATAGCTTCTGAGCCGTAAACCAGAAAGAACGGAGTTTGCTTCGTGGCACGACTCGGCTGTGTGCGCAGCCCCCAGACTACAGCCGGCAACTCCTTGATCCATCGTCCGTCATGTTGCTTCAGCTGCTTGAATATCCGGGCCCTGAGCGCCTTGATTATTTCGCCATTGGCTCTTTCGACTTGGCCATTGGCCCTTGGGTGTGCCACGGATGCGGGGCATAGCTTGATGCTCCTCTCGCTGCACCAGTCTTTAAACTCTTGTGCCACGAAGTTCGTACCATTATCTGTGATGATACGATTTGGGACTCCGAAGCGGTGGGTGATGTCGGTGAAGAACTCGATGGTCTTGGCTGCCGTGTGCTTTCTGACTGGTTTCACCTCAATCCACTTGGTAAACTTGTCAATAGCTACAAGGACATGGTCAAAACCACCAGGAGCCTTCTTAAATGGACCAATCATATCCAAGCACCAACAAGCGAAGGGCCAGGACGCTGGTATGGTTTGCAGCTGTTGTGCAGGTGCGTGTATTTGCCTTGCAAAATACTGACACCCTTTGCAGTGCCGCACAATGTTCTCTGAGTCTGCTACAGCAGTCGGCCAGTAGAAACCAGACCGGAAAGCTTTACCAACAATGGTTCTAGCTCCGGCGTGATTGCCACAAATTCCTTTATGTATGTCAGTCAAGAGCTCTATACCCTCAGTGCGACTCACGCACTTTTGTAGGATTTGGGAAGCTCCAGATCGACGATACAGCTTGTCTCCGATGATGACGTAGTTTTTGCTGCGCCGCACGATTTGTTCGTGGAGCGAGTTTAGATCTTTGTCTTCCGCGACCTCTGCGGGTAATATGCCGCTATCTAGATAATCGATGATCTGTGTCCTCCAGTCCAACGGTTCGTCTACCACTAATGTGGGCGACTCTGGGGATTCTCCGACTTGTTGCTCCGCGACAGTGCCATCCGGGTTTATCTTGATAGATGGTTTGATAAGATCTTGTATGAAAACTCCGGGTGGGACGCCTTCACGGGTGGACCCCATCTTAGCGAGCTCATCTGCTGCCTTGTTATGGTCGCGCACCACGTGATGGAACTCCAAGCCATAGAATTTCCCTTCCAGCTTCCTAATTTCCTCGCAGTATGCGTCCATCTTTTCGTTGGTCCTGGACCAGTCCTTGTTTACCTGGTTTATGACCAGGGCAGAGTCCCCGCGTACCATCAGGCGTTTGATACCCAAAGATACTGCAATGCGGAGACCGTGCAAGGCTGCTTCATACTCAGCTGCGTTGTTGGATACTGGAAACATGATTTGAAGGACGTATTTTAGTTCCTGTCCACTTGGGGAGATCAGGAGTACGCCTGCGCCGCCTCCTTTTATCTGGAGGGAGCCATCAAAGTACATCTCCCAGTACTCAACTACCTCGTCGTCAGCCGGAGCTTGGTTTTCTGTCCAGTCTGCTACGAAGTCGGCCAAGACCTGAGACTTGATAGCAGTACGTGGAACAAAGTTTATGTGATGGGCAGCCAATTCTATTGACCACTTGACGATTCGGCCGCTGGCATCTCGGTTATGGAGAATTTCCCCTAAAGGATTTTCGCTCACCACCGAGATTGGATGGGCCTCAAAGTAGTGCTTCAGCTTTCTTGCTGAGATAAGAACTCCATATAATAATTTCTGCACATGGGGGTAGCGTACCTTAGATATGGTCAGAACCTCGCTGATGAAGTAGACTGGTCGCTGAACTCCATATGCATGTCCTTCTTCAGGACGCTCGACCACTAGTACCGTGCTAACCACTCGGGGAGTAGCAGAGATGTAGAGGTAGAGCTGTTCTCTTGGTTGAGGTGGGACGAGGATGGGAGGACTCTGCAGGTAATCTTTGAGTTCCTGGAAAGATCGCTTCGCCTCGTCATCCCACACGAACTTGTCCTGCTTCTTGAGCAGTTTGAAAAACGGCAATCCTCGAACGCCGAGTCGTGATATGAAACGACCGAGCGCTGCCATGCATCCAGTAAGCTTCTGCACATCCTTTTGGCAGGTTGGTGGTAGCATCTTGGTGATGGCCGTGATCTTCTCGCGATTTGCCTCGATCCCGCGGTTGCTGACCATGAAGCCGAGTAGTTTACCTGAAGGTACTCCGAAGACACACTTTTCCGGGTTGAGCTTCCACCGGAATACGCGTAGGCGTTCGAAGACCTTTGTCAGATTCCCTATCATGTCCTCAGGGTTCATGATCTTGACCATGATGTCGTCGATGTAAGCTTCTACTATGTCTGGGATCAATTGATCCAGACATGCTTGAATTGTCCTTTGATAGGTTGCACCTGCGTTCTTCAGACCGAAGGCCATTGTGTTGTAACAAAAGGCACCGAACGGCATGATGAACGCGGTCTTTATCTGGTCTTCCAGCTTCAGGCCTATCTGGTGATATCCTGAGTAGCAATCGAGAAAGCAGAGCAGGGCGGAACCTGCCGTGGAGTCAACGACTTGATCGATGCGGGGGGGAACGAAGGGGTCTTTAGGGCAAGCTTTGTTGAGATCTGTATAATCAACGCACATTCTCCAATCATTATTATTCTTTTTTCTTACAAGAACTGGATTAGCTAACCAGTCGGGGTGGAACACCTCTTGAATGAATCCGGCTGCTAACAGCTTTGTAATTTCTGCCCTAATTGCCTCCTTGCGGTCCTGCGCGAATCGACGAAGCCTTTGCTTGATCGGTTTGGCAGTCGGATTGACCTTCAAGGAGTGCTCGGCAAGTTCCCTTGGGACACCTGGCATATCGGATGGTTTCCACGCGAATATGTCGGCGTTTTCCCTTAGGAATTTGACGAGCACTTCTTCCTATTTGGGGTCCAACTCTGCCCCGATGATGGACGTCTTCTTTGGGTCGTCCAGGTCTAGAGAGATCCTCTTCAGCTCCGTCTCCTTGCTTGGTGCGATGGCTTCTCTTGCTAGCTTCTTGGTGGGGATCTCTAGAGCGTCCTTGTCCACCTCCTGTGATGCAGCCAGTACTTGTTCCATGCGCTTGGACATGTCCAGGGCGGCTGCCGCGTTGAGAGTTTCCTGCTCGCACGTGTATGCGACTCGGACGTCTCCCAAGACGGTGATTACACCTTTCGGTCCTGGCATCTTGACCTGCAAGTAGACGTAGTGAGGAATTGCCATGAACTTGGCGAGTGCCGGCCTCCCAAGGATGGCGTGGTATGCAGTTTCAAAGTTCGCCACCGTGAACTGCATGTGCTCGGTCCGGTAATTATTCCGGTCTCCGAAGGTGACGGGCAGCGTGATGTGCCCGAGTGGTTCTGCCCCCTCTCCTGGTATCAAACCGTAGAATGCGGATTGGGGGGGACTCAGGTCGAGAGTGGTCAGGCCTAGCTCCTTCAATGTGTTAGCAAAGAGGATGTTCAGGCCACTGCCACCGTCGACTAGTACCTTGGTGAGCCGAACGTTGCGGATCGTCGGGGCTACCACCAAGGCATGGGACCCGGGCTTCGGTATGAAGTTTGGATGATCCTCCCGGGTGAATGTGATCGGTACTTCCGACCACTTGAGGTACTCAGGTACCGGTGGCTCCCTCGCGTGCATGACCTGGCGATGGGTGAGCTTCTGCTGGCGCTTCGACTCGAATTCTGGTCCGCCATAGATCATGCGGACCACTCGGTCGGCTTCCTGAAAGTCATCGCCGGGCTCGTCGTTTCGCCTGTCGTCTCGCGGGGAACCGTCGTTCCTCTTTCTGTATGGGGGGCCTCTGTTGCCCCCGGTGAAGGCTCGCTTGAGCCCGTAGCACTCTCGCGCCGAGTGCTTGTGTTTGTGGTAAGGGCATTGCTCGTCGAGCATGCGCTGGAAGTCCTCTGGAGTTACCCGGCCTCTGGACCGGTCCAGGGCGGCGACCATGTCTCCCTCGCTCTTCTTCTTGCGAGGTTGGCTGTCATTGCGTCGATGGTCGTCGTGTCGGTCTTCGTCGTCGCGGCGGTCGCGTTTGCGAGTCGTCTTGTTCTCTTCTTCCCAGCGACTTCTGATCTCGCTGAGCTGTTCTCTTTCCGCGATCTCGGCGTCCGCCCACGTGCTAGCGACCCGGAACATGTCATTGACAGTCGCGGGTGGCTTCCGAGTCCACTTATGGATCAGTCTCCCATCGGAGATGCCGCGCTGGAAAGCTGACATCACCTCCTGATCCGTGACGTCCGTGATGGAGTTGCGCATTTCTGAGAACCTGCGCATGAAGTCGTGCAGGGTCTCGTTCTTACGCTGCCTGATCTGACCGAGGAGCCGCTTGCTCCCGGGCCTTTCCCAGGTACCGAGATAGTTACCGATGAAAAGTTCGGTAAGCTGCTCCCAGTTGTCGATGGCGTCCTGCGGGAGTCCTGCCAGCCAGTTGCGGCAGTCCTTGGTGAGCATGATGGGAAGATAGTTTGCCATCACGTCCTCGTCGCCGCCGGCCGCTTGTACGGCGGTGTAGTAGATCTGAAGCCATTGAGATGGGTCAGATTTCCCGTCGTACTTGTCGATATCCGACAGCTTGAAGCCTCTGGGCCACGTCACGCTTCTCAAGCGCTCGGTGAAAGACTGGAATCCGCCGATCCGACCTCTAGGGCGGGAATCGCTCGGACCCGATCCGTCATTTGCTCTTGGGGGCGTGCTATCCCTCCTGCGATCCCGGTCCCTGGGCGGGGAACGGGTCCTCCGATAGTTCCGAGTCCTGGGTGGAGTTCGGTCCTGCCGGTAGGTTCTGCTGCGCGGTGGAGTTCGATCTCTTGGTGGAGTCGGTCGCCTGGGTGGTGGAAGCACTCGTCGTCGACCGCCATTGTTGCCGCGCCTCGGGCTACCGGAGAGGTCAGAGTAGTCTGACTCTGTCGAGTAGCCGCTCCTGTTGGGGTCACGACGGGGATTTCCATGATCCCGATCGTACTCTTGGCGCCGTCGGATTTCCTCGCGATGGCGCTCTTCAGTGCTGTTGGTGATGATGTCCCTCGCATCTCGATCTCTGTTGATCGTGGTACGGAGGTCTTCATCACGACCCGATCCGCCGCTGGCCCGGTGTCGAGATGAACCGGGTTCAGGAGCGTCCGTGGTCGTTCTGCCTTGCATCTGGTGAACCTGGACGGAGGCGGCCTGCACGAGAGCCCTTACCTTTTCCAGGCCCGGAGTGTTAGGCGGCAGCCGATTGATTTCCTCGTTGATAGTAACGAGGTTCTGGACCGGTGTCTCGTAGACCTCGTGTCCGTTGAACTCGAACGTGCCGTCGCGCATCAAGTTCCGGGCGCTCCTCCGCTCGTGTTGATCCCGTTGGCGACGATGATCTTCAGAGCGAGGCTCCTGGAGTCGAGCAGTGCCAGATCCTGACGCGGCGGCTCCGTGCGGTCGTGCGGCTCTGCGAGTCGCCCGACTGGCATTGCGTCCTCGACGCTGGTTCCTGGCTTCGGTCGTCTCCTCAGTAGGAGTGACCTCATCTTCGGAGACAGGATTGGTTGGCGTTGCTGGCGCCACCATGTAGCAATAGGATCCGACTCCCTCTTGCGCGAGGTAGTCTTCCTCGGACTCGGAGAAGTCGGATGTGGGCGTATAACGCTCCAAACTACTCGGAGTCAATTCTCCGAGTGATCCTAGTAGTTCCGGCTCTGTAGAGGCATCGGACACCGTGTATCCTTCCGGCAGATCGTCCAGGATTGAGGGTCCCAGTAGATCTAACCCGTAGGAGTCGCTCCCAGAGAAGTAATCATCCGACTGGACGATGTCCTTCATCTTTTGCTTCCGAGCAAGCGCGCAAAAGCCAGGGGTCTGAACAGCAATGACCTCAGGGCTCTGGACGCGTGTTGGTTGAGCGTTTACGCTCTGCGATGATTCGGCGACGCGACTCTCAGGAGTCGGATCGGAACCGAGTGATTGTAGATCTGTCCCCGACTGATCTGGCCTCGCGTTCTGCGATGGACTCAGCGGGGTAGATCCGGCACGATCAGATGCGATCGGACCGGATTGGGCCGTGATGGCCGAAGTCGGCGCCAGAGAGGAGACCTCCGTGGCGACCGTAGCTCCTGCCGCTTGGGTATCCAAAGCGGCGGTGATGACGTCCCCGAACTGGATCTCGACTTCGTCGACGTCCGGGAGGTTGCAGCTGTCCAAGATCTTGACGCGATCCATCGAGCTTACCAGATTGATCTCGGCGATATCCCCTACCTGGCGCGCCACTGTCGGTGATATTATCTCCGGCAGTCTTCCACGGGGTAGCCCACGGAAGTGATTTATAATGTAGGGAAGATCGCAAAGATCGGAAGCAAGATGGTTAGGATGGACAGACACAAGGGTTTATACAGGTTCGGGCCGTCGACTCGACGTAATACCCTACGTCCTGTTTTGGGGTGTTGTATTGCGTAAATTGTGAGATGAGATGTTTTGGAGGGGGTCCCTGCCCGCCTTATATATCGGGGGGCAGGGTTACAAGTCGGTTTGTATCCGATCCTATCTCTAAGAATCCTTTCCTTTTTTACAATAATTCTTATTCCAACTAGTACTTCTCTTTCCAGATCCTTCCTACGTGCGCCGACTTGACCCGCACGTCCTCAGGTCCAGAACGATGAGGTGGGCCGCCCCTTTTGGTGGGCTGCCAAGCTTGCTCGTGAGGCACCCAGGTACTATATCCCCCACAAGACCCGGATGTTACTCGAAGTTGAGCCGCATCCGCCGAGGTACAAAGTGGAAGAGAAGCCGACAGCTCCGGCTTCTCTCCCGGACTCTCACCTCACCTCTCTCCCTATTTTCTAAGTATGGAAGTGGTAGCACTTCTCCTCTATTTTGTTGTATCTTGAGTGGGGGTGAAGGGCGCCTTTTATAGCCTCCCAAGCATGGAAGCCAGCGTAGATGTTAAGCCACATGCTTGCTTAGCTTCCACGCGAAAGGGGCGGCGTAACGGCCACAAAAGTAGGCCGGCCGGCCTGATCTAGGCCGTTTGGCCTGGGTCTGTCGCCATCTGGCACCGTCTTTCTTGTGGACGCTCCTGATGATGTCCTGATGACGGTTGTGGTGGCGTTCACCTCAAGCTTGACAGTTGGGGGCCGGCCGGCCTAGGGGAGGTCGTTCGGCCTGGCACTGGCCCCTCTCGGCCCTCCGTTGCACCGACTCGCTCACCAACGGTTGCATGTTGTCCTTTGAGGCGATTTTGGTTGCGTTGGGTTGAAGTTGTCCGAGAATCCTAGGTAGGTGGACCTTCCAATCCATGGCCTAGGCCTTTCGGTCTTAACTTTATTTATTCTTGTCAATTCTTGCTTGGGGGTCCATTGGTGACTCCCTAGGGTCCTTGTGCAAAGTTTGGAGTATTTTGGGGACCATTGTAGGCCGGCCGGCCTTGTCCAGGCCGATCGGCCTAAGTCAGGCCGACCGGCCTGGCAGGTTTCGCCGACGATTTTCCCGGAGGCGTAACTTTCTCGTCCGGACTCCGAATTGGGTCATCCAAATATCCATTTCGATCATCTCGACAAGGCCTTCGCAATGGTGCATTCCAATGGTACCACTTTTATATGTATTTTGCATGTTCTTATCATTGTATCCAGATGTGGCCTCCTGAAATCAACAATTCATCAAAGCTAGTGGAAATAGTTAGAATTTATCCCCTATGTCTAGTTTGGTGTTTGTTTCATGCCAGGGTTGACGGCCAATAATGGCATATAACGGCCGTCAACACACCCCACACTTACACCCTTGCTCGTCCTCGAGCGAGGAGTAGGGACTAAGACGAGACATGATATCCAAGGAAATGGAACAAGCATACGAAATATTCCAAGCCATACCTTGTACTTGTGAATTTTGTAGTGTCTATCATGCCATCTTGAGTAGTTGAGGTATGGAACGGTCGTGAATCAAATCACTTTAACTCCATGTGTCAAGTAGCTTGGGATTTTTCAATAAGTTTTCAAAAACAAACCTTTGCATTGCTCCTCATTTGATTCTCTCGGATCTCTCAATGTGTATATATCCTCACCAAGGCATTAACTTGCCTTTCTTCATCCTACTTCTAAAGATGGCTATATGTGGAGCTCAAGGTGGGGTATGAAGATGAGGCATACTTTCACATGTATTGCAAAGTCAAAGAGTGGATCCAAGAAGAAATCAAATCATACAATCGGATCAAGATGTGCACGTGTATGGGTATGATGGGTGGTGGATGGAATAAACAACTCCTTTGTGTGTGGTCTCTCTCCTTTAAATAAAATCTTTTGAGAACATGGCTATCAGAATTTTTTTTTCTTTCTTGGACCTTCATGTGTCCAACTTTTTTTTCTTTTTTTCCTTTATTTTCCTTTTTTTTGCGTGGACCTTCATGTGTCCATATATATTTTTTTCTTCGATAGCCATGTCTCTTTTGTAACAATACTGAGGAGTGAGATTTGCACATACATGATGGAGCATTTATTTTGTGGAATGGATGGATGAATGATACAATGCTAACTTCTAGTGTAGAAGTATAGCAATGGGCGATAGACGTGTACGTGATCTTGATCATGAAAGCACGAAAAGAATTCTTACAAGGGTCGCAACAATTTGACAAAGCTCAATGCAAAGACAAGTAGCATATGTGTATATGGTTTTTTTTCATGATATTCATCATATGGCTTTGGTAGGACTTTGGCATATCAAAGAGGAGGTTTGCAAAGAGGTTTTCAAATTTTCAAATAAATTTCCCAAGCACTTAAACATGAGAGTGAAGATCATATCATCAAACCATATCTCAAACGTCAACTACTTAGATGAACATGGTTCCCTAAAAAAATATTTATTCACAAGTGACAAGATGAAGCGAGGAATAAAACATATGCAAGCCAATCATTGGGAATATGTAGAGCAGGCTTAATCACATTGGTTCATTGAGCTTGATTTTGAAGATAAGGATTGAAACTCATTCAAACTCATGAATCAGGGAGTTGAGAGGTAAAGTGCACATACCATCGCCCTTTGAAGAAGGTAGGGATCAAGACAACCCGGTAGTGTGTTGTGCACCCATGGAGGTGACCAACCCATTACGGCGCTCTTACCTTTGTCTTGTCATGTTGGCGTAGGCGATGTATGTGACACATTTGTGGGAGGTCTCAAGTATGTATGACGATGATGAGCTTGAGAGATCTCCCCCACACTTGTATTGGTGTTGGTACTGTTATTCAAACCAAAAAGTGGAAACAAAAGAGGGGCTTTACTGGTTCGAAAACCAGGGAGCCTTTATTCAAGTTATTATTATTATTATTTATTTATTTTTTTGGGCAAGATGCACGAACAAACACCAACTCCAAACCAAAGCAAGCTTGGCATGAAAGGAACTTTACTTGGGATACTCACATACCTCCCCCACACTTGGATTTTGGATTGCTAAGCAACACAAATCAAGTGTGTGGAGTTCAAGCTTCCTTTCATAATGTTCCCTCACCAAGACGTACTAAGGTGTTGTAGTTGATGTAGTTCTCATGCTCTTAGGCTTTACTTGTCCATCGTTCTTCTTGATCACTACCTGCAATGGTTAGCAACCAAAAATACCCGAAAGACAACTTTATCCTAAAGATATGATCTTGCTTTTTATTCGAAAGGAAATAAATGCTAATCATCCGGGCTATCTCCCGGCAGTGCTTTGTTTATGGTCATAAGCTTGACCTTGGGAACATTCTCTTGCGACTACCATTGGTGATGTCATTCCCGTCTCATCACCAATTGTTGATGTGTCATGAAGCTTTTGGCTGCAAGGTTAGTGCAATAGAGCAACCACGAGATTTGCAATGCTTATGGTAAACATATGCATCTACAACCAACCTTCTAAACATTTTGTAGAAGAGGACTTTGAGGTGGTTGTAGTCCTCGTGTGTGCTCTGGGCACCAGACGTGGTTAACTTTGGAGAGGCAGTGAACGAGCATGGTCTATGTATGACTTCAAGAATGAAACTTCCATGCTCATCCAAGAGATTATTTTCTTGGGACTCCAAAGTTAATGTTTTACAATCTTCCATGGCCCATGGGTTCTCTATCTCAAGAGATTCACTGTGGAAGCTTAATGTTGCTTTTCGATCATGGTCGGAAACAACATAGTAAGGGCCAGTGGGAAGAGGCTCAAACTCGTTCGAGGGTGATGATGATCGTTCATCTTCACAAAGGTGAAGGGTCTCTTCCGACTCGTAATCTTTGAGAGCGGAGACCGCAACCTCAAAGAGAACAGGCTTGGATGATGTGAACAGAGATACATACATCACACTCTCAAATGAGGTTGGCTTGGGAAGAGGCCTTGCCAAAGGATTTTTCAGCCAAGAGGTAGCGGTGTTGAATGCGACTTCCCTAAGCCTTCCATCTAGGCTCCCATGAGACTTTTCAAGTAGATCTTTTAGCGGGCAGCCTAGGAGTAGATCAAGATCGAGTATATCAAAGATGTGAAAGTCTAAGCTTACCTCGATCTTGTCTATCATGAGTGGCATGGCATATGCAACCCCTCGACATTCAAGAATATGTCCGAAGGGACAACTCTCAAGGAGCTTGTCGGATGGTCTTAGCGAGATACTGCCCAATAGAGCATACGCTAGGTGCCATGGCATCACATTAACCTCCATGATGGGATTAAAATGGGCTTATACAGTTATTCCTCTCACGGAACATGGAAGAATCGTAGAGGGATAACTAATCCAAATTTCTTCGGAGTAGCATCTTGCTCTATGCAACCATTCCTCCTTCATAGCCTCCATGAGATATGATTCGTTAGGAGGATCGGGAGGTAGAGGAGGCACTGTAGGCCTAACGGAAGGTTCTGTCAAAGAATTTTTAGAGTGATGAATTTGGACAAAAAAGGGTGTTGGTTCAGGGAGAGTATCGGAGAGATGTGCTACGATTGGTGTGGATTCTTGTGATGCTTTCACATCTTTCGACACGGATGTCTCTTCTATGGCCTCCTCAAGAATTTCTTCTGGGAATTCATCATAGATCCCAGTGTAAGGGGTGTTCTCTAGAATTTTGTCTAGAATGGCCCTCCCCTCACTGGGTGTCAAATGAGTGAAGGATCCTCCCGAGGACGAATCTAGGAATTTGGCTGATTCAATTTCGAGACCTCTTCTAAAATGTATTAGAAGGATGGGTTCGGGGATCCCTAGATCAGGTCCCGTGGACATAAGATAGGTAAATCGAGCCCAAGCGGCCCCTAGTGATTCTCCTTCCCTTTGTTTGAAAGTGAGGGCCTCGATTCGACGGTCAGCAACCTGAGATTCAGGGAAGAAGGTTAAGCAAAATTTATCTCGTAGTGCCTCCCAACTTCCCTTCACTCTCCCACGATAGCGATCACACCATATCTTCGCTCGACCCGTCAAAGAGAAGGGAAACACCTTCCATTTCAGAGTTTGTTGGGCCATCCCCGTAATCACGAGACATGAGCAAATTTGCTCAAATTCCCGTATGTGAACATAAGGATTCTCCTCTTCAGCTCCAGAAAATGGATTCTCTCTGATCTTGGCTATGAATTTTGTGTGTATTCCGTAGCCAGAGCTTTTTATGGGGTGAGACGATGGTAGTGGCTCCAGATCTTCAGCTTTTGGAGCTGAGAATTGATATAAGGTAGGAGTGGAATTCATGATGGTAGGTGGATGGTATGTGGACGAACTAGGTTCGGGATAAGAACAGCACCGTTCCCAGGCAACGGCGCCAGAAAGCTTGTTGGTATTTCTTATGACCTACAGATAAATCCGCAAGCGTACGGATCCGATGTAGCTTTCACCCGGGAGTATTCTAGGGATCGATTTCCACGGGGAACGAGAAGTGTACTTATCATTTAATTAGTTCGTCCGAAAGGGTAATATGGGGGATATGGATGACAACAAAAAGAAAAGAAGAGATAAAAAGGCTGAGGGTAGAGAGGGTACTTGTGTAGCAATACTGGATATTTCGATAGATCAAGCAAGACAGACTTGTTCAAGAGAGTTCACTTCGGGCGCCTGAGACACCACCACTCACAGAAAGGGATGAGAAGGGAGTGGTACCGCCTACCCCTAAGTCCTACAGACCAGAACTAACGTGGTGGATTACGTCGGCCGGACAGGGCTGTCACCACCTGCCGGCTACCACAACTATTCCGTTGAACTGGGTGCAAACCAAGGTAACGACTAGTCTAGGCACCACGCCTATACTAATAATTACTATTCACTTGAATTCAGAGCAAAGCACCCACTACTAAGTAGTGAACGAGGAACCAGAGAACAAGCTAGCAAGACTGAATGCTTAATAAATCAGAAGGAAGCCAGAGTTACCAGACAAGACCCGGATGTTACTCGAAGTTGAGCCGCATCCGTCGAGGTACAAAGTGGAAGAGAAGCCGACAGCACCGGCTTCTCTCCCGGACTCTCACCTCACCTCTCTCCCGATTTTCTAAGTATGGAAGTGGTAGCACTTCTCCTCTATTTTGTTGTATCTTGAGTGGGGGTGAAGGGCGCCTTTTATAGCCTCCCAAGCGTGGAAGCCAGCGTAGATGTTAAGCCACATGCTTGCTTAGCTTCCACGCGAAAGGGGCGGCGTAACGGCCACAAAAGTAGGCCGGCCGGCCTGATCTAGGCCGTTCGGCCTGGGTTTGTCGCCATCTGGCACCGTCTTTCTTGTGGACGCTCCTGATGATGTCCTGATGACGGTTGTGGTGGCGTTCACCTCAAGCTTGACAGTTGGGGGCCGGCCGGCCTAGGGGAGGCCGTTCGGCCTGGCACTGGCCCCTCTCGGCCCTCCGTTGCACCGACTCGCTCACCAACGGTTGCATGTTGTCCTTTGAGGCGGTTTTGGTTGCGTTGAGTTGAAGTTGTCCGAGAATCCTAGGTAGGTGGACCTTCCAATCCATGGCCTAGGCCTTTCGGTCTTAACTTCATTTATTCTTGTCAATTCTTGCTTGGGGGTCCATTGGTGACTCTCTAGGGTCCTTGTGCAAAGTTTGGAGCATTTTGGGGACCATTGTAAGCCGGCCGGCCTTGTCTAGGCCGATCGGCCTAAGTCAGGCCGACCGGCCTAGCAGGTTTCGCCGACGATTTTCCCGGAGGCGTAACTTTCTCTTCCGGACTCCGAATTGGGTCATCCAAATATCTATTTCGATCATCTCGAGAAGGCCTTCGCAATGGTGCATTCCAATGGTGCCACTTTTATATGTATTTTGCATGTTCTTATCATTGTATCCAGATGTGGCCTCCTGAAATCAACAATTCATCAAAGCTAGTGGAAATAGTTAGAATTTAACCCCTATGTCTTGTTTGGTGTTTGTTTCATGCCAGGGTTGATGGCCAATAATGGCATATAACGGCCGTCAACAACGGCATGAATGACGAGCACGGGTCCAAACGGTGCCCAAACAAGCTAAGAGCCGACCACCAGGCAGAAGAAAAGAGAAAAGCAAAAATTGTAGCCCACAGCATGAACCAGTGGCATACGCAACCAAGTTGGCAAGCATCTCACCCATGGCAATCTCAGCAGCAGTGGGCGCAACACCATCATAACCACCAGGCACCATATCATCAGAGCAGTCACTACCAACCTTCATGGCAGCCACAGTCCCATCAAACCCAAGCAATCCAAAGAGTCCCTATAAGCCATCCAGTGCTAGCACCACCACAAAGCCAGCCACAGTTGCATTGACCGCCACCACCACCAAACCCACCCAAGCAAGAAAACAATCAAGACAACAATACAAACCCAGAGCCGTTGCCCAGCTACGGCATCATAGCACCCATAACCGGCGGCTCCTCTCTAGAATTTGAAACCAAGAAGCAGCGTAAGAATTACTTCACATAAGTGAACGTGGTCTTGACAGACAACAAGGTTGCAAGAACCACTTGGGCAGACATACCAATCACATTTTCGGAAGCTGATATCCGATTACACAACTACCCGCATATCGATCCAATGGTCGTTGTTGGCACTCCTTAGCGTCACGTTTTAGCAACACTTCAAGAGCGCGTAGATATATGTCGTTGTATGCAAAATGGATTCTGCAAGCACACAAAATATATCTCGTTGTAGCACTTCACCTAGGGAGTTATCCCAGGGTATCGTATTTATATTTCCGCAGGGAAGCAGAATGGTTAAAGTGTATTGAAGAATGAAATGATATATCTTGCCAGAAATATCAAGCCACAAACCTAGGGGCCCAAACTCTAGGTTTGGAGATAATGGTCAAGTAAATGACCGGATAGAAGGTCTAAAAGACCAGCGACACACAGGAGCACCTAATTCTAAATAAAAGGAAAGATGTTGAGAGAGACCAGACCTAGACACTTCCAAACTCAGAACAAAAGGCACTCTAACCTTAGCCTAGACTCTAGCTTAGATATCGGGAACAGAGCTCGCTTCGACGGCTAGAACGGGAGAACCTCAGAACGGGGTGAGAGAGGGGGTTCTCCGGGCTCATCACTACTATTATGAATACACCCGAATGTGGTGGACTCCGAAGGATGGACAGGGTTGTCACCACCTGCCGCCTACCACTGCTGTTCCGTGGGGTGCAACACACTTCCTAGTTAATCAACAAGTCAGACACCACGTCTGCACTCGAAGATTAAGATTTCTCTTGAGGCCTGTCATGAGAAATCCCTATCTTCCCTAATGCGTCTTACGACCCGGTCAAGGCGAGCAAACCCGCGAGATAAAACCTGGTAGAGCTAAACTAAACTCTACACTAAGGCTAAAGGGGGACGAAACTTTACTCTAAAGAGAGCAAGATCTTTACTCTAAAAAGAAGAGCAAGACATCAATATAAAAGATAAACTTAAGCTCTGAAATAAGAAAGTAATTGTGTTGATAAACTCTTCGAATGAAGGAAAGGATACAAGAGCTTTACCAGAACTCCGAAGATTCCGAAGATCCGAGCTAAGCTCAACTCGACTCTACTCCCAACTCTAATCCTAATCTAAGAAATGGAAAAGATACTAGAGCTCCCTTCAAGTATGAACTTGAGAAGTGTGGTGTGTGTCTTGGATTGAAGAGAAGGTGGCCTTTTATAGCCTCCCAAGGTCGGTAGCCACCGTAACCGTCACGCCAACGACCTGCTTAACTTCCACGCCGAAGATAGTCGCGTGAGGTTGCAGCATGGGTCAGCCGGCCTGGTGTAGGACGATCGGCCTACACCTGGCTCCCCTGGCCACCGCATTCATCGTCGACGCTCCTGATTGCTTCCTGAGGTCGGTAACGGTTGCGTTCAGTTGAGGCTATCCAAGGATCCGAGGTTGTGAGCCCTTCAATCCATGTTCATTCCACTCTAGGCCTTTCGGGTCATTGGATCAAACCGACATTGATTGCATGTCTCTTGATCATCTTGGATACTTAGTTTAGCTTGTGGATCAGTGGCGTAGCCAGACCTGGCCAGGGTGGCCGGTCGGCCTGGGCTAGGACGGTCGGCCTGGCTCTGTGCCAGGTTTGGCCCCTGTTTCACTTGTTTCATCCTGCAATCACAACTCATCCAAAACTTGTGGAATTGGTCAGTAAAAACACTTTTATGTATGGGACATGGTATGATCATCCTCATTTTACCGAAATGTTGACGGTCAATACTAGGTTATAATGGCCGTCAACACGCCCCCAAGCTTAGACTCTTGCTCGTCCTCAAGCAAGGCTAAAACTCTAGGTTCGGTGGGTCAGGAGTTGCTTCAATGTGTATACCCTTTAGGTACCTTGTGCTTAAGCCAAAACTTCAACAAATCATATGAATAAGTTGGCATAAAATAGAACTCATACCATGGATCAACGTGGGGCTGCATGGTACGCGTCCTGGGCTGTTGAGAGCCTAAACGGTCATTTCCAAAGTATTTCCTGCAGCTTTTCAGGTTCTATCTCAGAGATATGAATTTCGCAAAAGATGGTTTAAATCATTCCCTGATGGTACTCTCGAGTCACTCAAGGCGTTTAATCCTCACTTTTGGTCAAGTGTGACCAACCTTCCCTACTCTAAGGCTGAAGTGGAGTTATAGGTCGGGTAAGAGTGGCATACCTTGGTTACTTCTGTTGTTGAGTCGAAGAGTGGTTCGCGAGCGACGGCACTCGTCAAATTCCGGTCTTTGGGATTCATGGGTTTTCAAGTGGAAAGGGTGAAGGTGTTTCTGCTCAAAAGGTCTTTGAACTCCTTGCTCTCTTTCTCTCTTGACTTTGAGATGCCTTTTTTTTGGATGGAGCATTTGTCTCCATCTTCTTTTTTTCCTAATGCATCTCCTTTTCTCCTTTGGTAAGAGAGAGGATTTCAACTTTGTATGGAGTAATTGAGGACCCTTGGGATGAGCTTGGTAATGGGGGTGTTGCGAGTGTATGTCGACAACGGTGGACATCAACCCCGGAGTGGGAAATTGATTAGTCGGACATTTGAGGCTATCGATGAGGTGGATGTATGATGGGAAAGACCGGACCTTCTGCAAGCGGACTTCACCATTCGACAAGACTCAAAGTAACTCAAGATAGCATATGGTAGCTCGAAAGATATAAATGTTTAGGCTCTGGATAGGATATTTTAAACCGTCGGGGGAGATTTACCATGTAAAATTTTTTTATAAAAACTTTCGAGAGGTTCCTTACTAAGCATACAGTTATACTCCAAATAAAACCATATCTAAACTCACAACAACCTAGACAATGAACATGTGCTCTACTCCCACAGTTAATCATGATGGATCCTTAAATGCCAACGAACTCAAATACTTGAAAAGTAAAGGTTTAAGCATGAGGTACTTAGATGGCATAAACAGAGCAACCATTCATCATTCCCAAGGTTCCACCATACTTCCATACATAAGGAGCTTTTTATTAAACATTTATTTTTATGCTTATTATTTTTGCTATTTTATTATTATTATTATCATCAAGGCAAGGCAACGAGAGTACTTTGGGACTTACCAGGGACTCCCCCAAGCTTCAACGAAGCTTACTGGTAGTATTGGTCAGGATCGTAATGCATGTAGTTGAAGAAGCCGCCGAGGTCGGTCTGGAGGGATGTGGTCATCCCCCAGTTCTGCTGGATGAGGTTGGTGTTGTGCGCGCGCGAGGTTGTCGCTGATCTGCTGCTGCTGTAAACTCACCGTATCCAACCTGGCACTAATCTCCGAGATTCCCCGGGCAACCGGGTTCTCGTAGTTGTACCTGGCAGACGCAGATGGTCCGACTTGCAGTCCACGTCCCGTCTCCTGGTAGTAGTCGAAAGTCTCGTCGAAGTTCATATGGGCGGTAGGTCCGGTTTGCTGCTGCTGGTAGTACTCGTGCTGCTGCTGGTGGTGGTACTGGTGTTGCTGCTAGTGGTGGTACTCGGGCTGAGGTGCGGTAGATGTTCCGGCTTCGCTATCGTGCCTGGCACGCCTGCCACGTGTCATGAGTCCTGCGACACTGTGGCGAGTGGGTTCCCTTCTCCTGAGCTGCAAGGTTAGACTCTTCACCGATCTCAATGAGGGAGCCGGGCATGGAAGCTCGACTTCATCGATGAAACCGGGGTAACACATAAAGAGAGTATGGCCAGGGCCTTCATGAATCAAGTGACCCTAGGTAAAATGGTCTAGACCAATGCAAGACTGATACTCTTGTGAAGTGGGCAGGAAGGAAACTTGAGCGCCCTGCAAAGCACCAACATGGGTGGCTATGCGAGTGACCAGCGAGGTTATGTCAATCGTGGCTCGGCCAGTGACTAACCTCTGCCAGTCATCGAGCATGCTCATGACAGGCGAGAAGCAAAATTTCTTTACCATGGCATAAAGGTAGTCCAAGTCAGGCAAAAGGCAAAGATGCAAATCAGCGCGTGGGTGAACCACCATGGCAATCCACTTTGCCAAAAAGCGAAGCGTGGGATTATGGATGGAAGTGATGTTGTTCTTCCCAGAGAGAGGCTCACTAGTGATGCTATCCCACCATTGGGCACGATTGTACCGGTGGTTAGTCACCAAAAGGTCAACGTCAATGATGCATCTCTTGTGGAAACCAAGATCCTCACTGAGCTGTTTTGGGCTCAAGATAAAATCCTTGTTGAAAATCGAAACCGAATGTTCGTCTCGTTGGGAAGAACCTCATCTTTTAAACTCATCAGAAATTCCATAGTGAGAAAATGCGAACCTGTTTCTGAGATGGGGTGGAAGTTTTGCCATCCGGCATTGTTGAATGCTCGTTCCATCTATCCCCAGAGACCAGTCTTGATTAGCAGCATGGCGCCGAAGTACTTAGCATGGCTGAAGACACGGTTCTGGAGCTTATCAAGCACTACCCTTTGTTCTTCGGTCCTGGCAATGATGTGCTCCACCCGGGTCATGATCCGGATACGGAGCCTGCTCCGGGGTACCTCCTGCCTCTCGCTCTCCTGGGAAATCGTGTCCTGTTGAGTTGAATCAACAGACATAGTTTCCCGGGAGGCAGATGATCCTTCAGAGCGTCAGGAACCTGAGGAGCTGAACTTGGTCACCACTCCATGTGCCTTTGATTTCACCTTAGTCCACTTGATTCCTGCAAAAGATTAGTTCTACAATACCTGAAGGAAATCAGCGGTTAGGCGTTCTTGTGGGATATTAATCAGCACAACTCGGTTAGTCGTTCTTGTGCGGTAAGAACCACCACAAACATTCTCGTTCAGCCGGAAAGGGTTTGTTCTCACAAGAACTCAAAGATCAATTTTAGCAGAGTTTTCTTATGGTTGCACTCTAATCTTGGTTAGAGATTTTCGAGATTTAGAGCAAAGGAAGAGTGCAGCGCTGCGGAAGCTTGCATACCTGCACTTGGGAAGAGTTGATCTCGAGCTGGGCACCGGCTTTTATAGAGGCGAGGCAGGGGGAGGCCGGCCGGCCTGTGTGAGGCCGATCGGTCTGCACATGGTGCCGGTCGTGCCCATCCTCCTGTCGGTGGTCACGTTGCTGTTGTTTGTGCTGCTAGTAGGTAAAGATGGGACAACGACGGTGGAGAGAGGCCAGCCGGCCTGCCTGGGGCCGCTCGGCCTGGCTCCACTTCGCTCCATCTCCCTCGTGTCGTGCCCATGCACGATCGCTGGTTGACTGCTTCGGTGATCTGGCCAAAATGGATGACAGGTGGGGCCGGCCGGCCTGGCATTTGGCCAAATATATAGATATACATATATATACATACATATATATATATATATGCTAAACAATGCACAAATAAAATATGGATGCGAGTTTCGAAAAGTAAACATGTTGTGTTGAAAGAAAGAATTGAATTATAAGAAAAGGGAAAACCTATTGTATATACAATGCATGGATACGTACCATATACCTTATGGCGAGGGCTCGAGTTTTACGTCCTGAGCGGAACTCTCCGATTCTTCGTTCAGGGCTGCTTTCACCCGCCATTTCTTTCGAATCGTTTAAGGCTTGGATTCAACCTCCATGTCGCGCTTTGCTTGCTCTTCCAGCACTTTGGTTCTCGATATCCTTCGCCGTGCATGATAACGGTAATGCCTTTTCTTTTTAGCGGCGAAGGCTTCCACCATCTTCATGAGTGATTCTATGGTTGGCATCTTGGAATTTCTAGGTATGATTTCTCCGACCATATTGACTTGTTGAGGGGTCTCCTTAGGACGGAAGGAGAAATTCTTGGTTTCTCCGTTAATCCTGAGTTGAATGGTCCCTTTCCCCACGTCGATGTTTGCATTCGCGGTACTCAAGAACGGTCTCCCAAGGATGAGAGAGTTCTTGGCTTTGTCTTCCATGCCAAGAACGATGAAATCCACAAGGACGAAGAAATCCCTGATCTTGACCGGAACAATTTCTACGACTCCGTGTGGGTAGCGAACCGATTGATCCGCTAGCTGCAAACACATGGGTGTAGAGACAAGCGAAATGTGCTTAAGGTGGTCAAAAACTACCTTAGGCATTACACTAACGCTCGCCCCCAAGTCACATAGGGCGTTGTCGAAATCATGGCCTCCAATTGAGCATGAAATTGTGGGGCAGCCAGGATCTTTCTTCTTCTTAAGGCGGGGCCCGAGTATGGCGGAGCTGCATTCCTCGGTTAGCTATACCGTCTCCATCGTGGGTAGAGTCCTCTTATTGCTAAGTATATCCTTGATGTACTTCGCATATGTCGGGACCTGCAGAGCATCAAGAAGTGGCATATTGATGTATACCTTCTTGATTACCTCGACGAACTTGTCAAATTGCTCGTCGGCCACTAGTCTTCTCCTCCGTTCGGGGAACGGGAGGAAAGTGGGATCACGGCTGTCGCTAGCGGCTTTTGGTGCCTCGTTTCCCTCCTTCGAGACAGGGATGGGTTCCTCATCATCTTCCTCTTCGGCTGCTGGCTCGGTGTCACTAGCTTCCTTCTGTTGGGTACCTGCATCTTGAGGATTGGGTGGATCCCACGTGGACTTACCAGCCCGCGTGGTTACCGCACTAACATTTTCCTTGAAAAGGAACCTCCGGTTGCCCGGGTAACTTTCCCGCATTGGGGTTAGGACAAGATGCGGCCAGCTGAGCTACTTGAGTTTCAATCATTTTATTGAAGCTGAGCTGGTTCATGACAACAGAATTGAAAGCTTCAATCTGGGAGGCCATTAACTCCATAACTTTATCATTAAATGCTATCGTTAATTTGTTTTTGGCCGTACGAGATATCTTTTAACGACGGCTGAAAACCGTTGTTAGAGCTATTACCTTGCTGTTGGCCGAAGGGGAGGTTGGGCTTGGAATTCCAAGCTTGTTGTGGACGGAAGCCTGAATTGTTCTTGTTTCCGATAAAATAGGCTTCCTCTTATGTCATCGGGCAGTTGTTACCCGAGTGTCCTGCTTCTCCACATGCTTCACATGTGATTCTGTCTTCCACAATCTGATTCATCTCCTTACCATGAGATTCCATCTTTTTCAATAGGAGGTCCATCTTAGGTGTCAGCATATCGACGGAATCAATCTGGTGTACTCCCTTGGTGCGGGGAGCTTGTCTCTCTCCCACCCAACTTTGGTGAGAGGATATCATCTCGATCAGTGCCTTAGCTGCGTCTACATCTAGCGAGAGGAATGCTCCTCCCGCAGCTGCATCCAAGAGCTCTCGCGATCGGCGACTCAGACTGTGCAAGAAGTTTTGAGTGATCAACCAGTCTTCCACACCATGGCGGGGGGCAGGCTGCAATGTACTCTTGAAGTCGCTCCCAAGCTTCTGGGACTGATTCTCCGTCTAGCTGCTGAAAGCTAGTAATTTTTCCTCGGAGGGCGTTGGTCTTGCCCACCAGAAAGTACTTGGTCAGAAATGCGTTCGCACAAGATTAGGCGACCAGAGAGGGGAGTGAATGGGAGCCGATAAAAATTCTTCTCAAGATTCGGCTTCTCCCAACTCAATCCAAATCCTATGGACCGACCTTGCAAGATCACATAGCTACTGAGGGGCTACTGACCCTAGGAACAAGATCAACGTAGTGGAACTCGAATCGATCAAATCCAACATGAATCGAAAGAAAACAACCCAAAATAGCACATCTCAGTCAGGGGCGGTCACACCTCTCCCTAGGGGCGGTTGCACCGGTCTTGCCAGGCACTCAGCCAGGGGCGGTCACACCGCCCTCAGGGGGCGGTTGCACCGGTCTGCCCAGGGAGCTCACGAACAACTCGAACTCAAAGTCAACTCGTGAATGGATCTCCCAAACGGCTTGAGCTCTTGAGACGAAACTTTGGGTAGATGATATACACCTCAAGAAGAGGCTATTCCCCAAAAATGTCGGTCTCTAACTCTCTAGATCTAGTGAAAGACAACCACACCTCGAGTTCATCTGGGAAACTTCAAAACTAGATCGATTCCCGGCGCTTGGGGGCAAGGGATCACCAAGAAAAGAGGCACAAGACACTCATACGTGATTCCCCCAAAGAAATTCGAGAGAAAACGGCCTAGAACATGAAGAACGAAAATCCCCCAAAAATAGCTCCGAAAATGGGAAAAAGAAAAGTAGCTCGGGAATTCAAAACATGGCACAAAGATGAATAGAATAAGCTCAATCAACCAAACCATGAATTAACCGATACAAGCTACAAATGATTCAAGCAAATAATTCTAGGTGGAGAGGATGAAAGGGAAGGGAAAACAAACAAGCCTAGAGAAAATAAACTAGAGAGATGACAGCCACCAACCCCTAGGGGGTCTATTATATAGTCCAAGTGGTGGTGCTCTAATGACTCAACTACCCCTAAGTGATACATACCCCTCAGGGGCAAATTTAACATTTTTCGTGAAGATTTTTCTGGCTGGGACACCTTCCACCGCAACCTACCTTCGCTCTGGCGCAAGGCTTGCGATCACACCGCGTGTCCTCGGATCGAAGCTCCTCGACGCTCACGGGCGACCTGCCCTGGTAGGACCGGTCTGATAGCCCTTGGGGGGCGGTTGGACCGCCCCTGGCTGGTAGGCCGGGCCGTCGCTACGTCGAGTCCTCGGCCTTGGTTTTGAGGCCCAAACCAAGGGAAACTGTCCACCCGATGGTCTTCTGGCCAAACCAGCAAACCCCGCGTGCAAGCTTCGGTTGTGAGCCGCTACCTTGCACCGGTTTCATGTCCGTGTACGAGCTTTGGTCGTGAGCCGCTACCTCTCACCGGAACCATGTCCCCTCGCTCGTTCTTGCCACTATGTGAACCGCACTTGATCCATCTGGCCACCAGGGCCCTCGAACAAAGCCTACTTGTCTCTCCGCTCCTTGGAGGCTGCCATGGCTAAGACCTTTCGCGCCTGTTCTTCACCTGCACCAATGCAACCAAGCCGCATTCTACACCAGCAATACTTGAGCCAAGGGAGACATCAATCCACACCACGTTGTCAATCACTCATCACACCAGGAAGCGACCATCCACCGGTCCTCGGACACATCCGATCCTCAATCTCCCCCTTGATGAGTGCATTGACAACACACACGTAATCACGATAGATATGAAAGGAAAATAAAAAGAAATCGAAAACAATACTCAAGCAAGTGACTAAAAGCAAGAACAGGCCGAGAACAAAGTCACTTCGCAAGAGAAAGCTCCAGAAACGCCAACCCTTCAAGAAGAAGCGAAAGGGCTCAACACCATCGGCAAAAGAGCAAATCACAAAGCACAACCCACAAATCTCCAAAACACTTTTCAGGAACCACAAAGCACTCCCCCTGCATTGATGCAAACTCTCCCTAAACAAGTGAACTTGTGCGTGCGAAAATATGTCGAAAATGGCTCAAATCCCACAAAACCTTGTGCCACTGCACAGGTGCGGTTGGACCGCCTTGGGAGGCCGGTTAGACCGCCCTGCTCACAGGGGCGGTTAGACAGCCCTAGTAGGCCGGTTAGACTGCCCTACCCAGATCAGGCACAAAAATTTCAAGTCACACACAAATGCTCACAACGATGCCATTTCAACTCGAAAACCTTCCAAAAGTGTCCAGCAATGTTTTCCTTTCCAGAAATTCTCTCCCTTGTTGACAATGCAACTACAAGTTTCTCAAATATACAATGAGCAATACAAAGTGCTACAAGTTAGAGAAGAGGCAGGTTAGATAGTTCATCATGTTTACACGGGCATTGCCATCAAGAAGGTAAAGACATATAGCCAAATTGTTCAATTTTATCAAAAAGTCACCACATGAGCAAAGTCCTAAACATGGACCATTCAAGCACAAATAAACTTCATCTCACCAAGATTATGCAAGGACAGGCATTCTTGACAAAAGACCATTACAAACGCACAAATTCTATCTCATGTCATGTCAAAGCACGGAGCCATGTGTTCACTTCTCAAGGGAGACTTCTCCGGCAAACAACATGCAACCGCTTAGCACCCATATGTGCAAGTGTGTGCAATGGTGAAAGCATGGAGACATGAGCATATATTTTTTCAAATGTATCTTTTTCTTATCTTTCTTCTTTTATGCATAAACATCTCATTTTTCAAGTTTTTCAAATGAAGCATGGTACATGAAATGTCTTTGCAACAAAAAGAAGCTTATGCTCCTCCACAAGATAAAACATGGGCTAAACATTCACAATGACAAAGGTCTTTGACCCAATTGAAAAGAATATCTCATCCTAGCATGATCTTAAGCAAGATATAGCCATTTCGGCTCAAACAAGACATGCAAAGGCATTTACTCACGGGTGAAAAGAGTTTAAGTTTAGTTTGTCATTTTAATTCAAAAAGTGACTATCTCAATAGAATATATATCAAAACCATCAAGAGCATAGCCATCCATACAATCAATCCCTAGCCAGCCTGCCTAAACTCTAAAGTGTAGCAAGTTATAGTAATCACTGCATATAGGAGAAGCTCATCCTAAGATATGATACAAATGCAAAGATGAAAACTATACATCAAGATATAAAAGTGAAAAAATTTTACATCAAGATACAAAGATGGATAAAATCAAACCAAATACAATAGTATACATATGCTACAAGAGAAGCCTCCAAAACTCAGCTCAGAAAGGCGCACACACACCAAGTTCTCCTCGCAAGCGGGTGAAGGTAACTTGGTCAAGTGGTTTGGTGAAAATGTCTGCAAGCTGATTTTGGGTAGAAACATGGGCAAGCTCAATATATCCTTTCTCCACATGATCTCTCAGGAAATGGTACCTCACTTCTATGTGTTTTGTTTTGGAATGGAGCCCGGGATTTTTGGCTACACTTATGGCACTAGTGCTATCACAAAGAAGCGGTACATGGGACATGTCTAAGTGCAAAGTCTCTCAAAGTGTAGGTCATCCAAAGCAGTTGGGAACAACAACTAGCGGTAGCAACATACTCGGCTTCTGTGGTGGATTGGGCTACACTGGATTGCTTGCGAGAAGACCAAGACACAAGAGACGAACCAAGAAACTAACACTGACCAGAAGTAGACTTACGATCCACACGACACCCAGGAAAATCAGCATCAGAATAACCGTGGAGTGCAAGTGAAGAAGCAGCAGAATACCAAAGACCCAACTCAGGAGTGTATTTGAGATATCTAAAAATCCGCTTGACAGCCTGTCGATGTGAAGTTCTTGGGGAAGCCTGAAAACGAGCGCACAGACACACGCTGAACTGTATGTCTGGCCTCGTAGCCGTCAAGTAGAGAAGGGAGCCGATCATGCTCCGGTACTCCTTCTGGTCCACTGGTTCTCCGTCCTCATCCGCATCCAAAGCTGTAGTCGTACTCATCGGAGTGGTCATCGGCTTGGAGTCGCTCATGTCAAACTTCTTGAGAATGTCCTTTGTGTACTTACTTTGGTGCACGAATGTCCTGTTGTCACACCCTGAAATTGTTGGATTTCAGGATGTTATTAGAAATAAAAATTTAACAACGATTTCTCATATTTTAAAACTTTTTCAACATTTATTTGTTTTATAGGGAATTTAGTGTAGGAAAAATAATTGTTTGCTTTTCTGAAATTAAATAAACTTGTATTGTGTGTTGCATTCATGCTGATGCATTTTGGTGTTTCATGAGTGCAGAGCTTTTAAAATGCGCCCCTGTAACGTTTAGGTTCTTCTGGGAATTTTCTAGACTTCTCCACAATTTAATTCTCCTTTTCCTAGAGCACTTTCTATTTATTAGAAGGCTCTATAATCCTTTTCATGAGCTCTAGATATTTTATTTGGGTTCCTCGTGTCCCAATCTACATCTGGGAATTTTCCTAGAATTTTTGGGATTTTCTAGGTATTTTTCGTGCTTTAAAAACAATATCTAGCTTTATCTGGATTTTTTTTGTATTGGAAAATATTCCCGGAAATAATAAAAAATAAACCCTAACCCTTAGCGGATCGGGTCGAGCCACCCCATCCTGACCCGACCCGCTAATCCCGCCCCGGTCCGTTAGGCCCAGCAGGCCGCCGCCGCAGGGCGGCCTTCCTCGGCCCCCGCGCCCGGCCATCCTCGTGGCCCGCGCAGCGCCTATAAGAGGGCAGGAGCCCTAGCCACGTGCCTCCCACTGCCGCCGCCGCCGAGCCGGACTCGGGCTCGAGTACGACCCCGCCGCTGCACTTGCCTTGGCGCGCACGCCTAGGCCGCCCCCTCGGCCTATTTATGGCTAGCCGCCGCTGCCCCCGCCCCTCTTTTACCCAAACGCTAGCCGCCGCCAAGCACCGCCGCTGTCCCCTAAAACCCTAGACCGTCGCCGCCTCGAGACCCCTAAGCTCGTCGTCGATGTCGCCATCGTCCTCGCAGTGAGCTTCTCGATGTACAGGTGATCCCCGCATCCTTCCCCGCGCTCCGCAGCGCCCAGACGTGCCACCGCGACCCTGCCGGCCATGGCGCCACCGCGCCACCCGCCGCCGCCCCGGCGCGCCGGAGCGCCACCCGCCGCTAGATCAGATCCGGACGGCCTGGATCAGATCCCGCGAAGGGGTACGCGCCCCAGTCCACGCGCACGTCCACGGCACTGCGCCGTTCGCCGCCCGCGCGTCAACGCTGACGCAAGTGAAAGTGCATCTAGTCCCTTAAGTGGGTTTTGGTGAATTGAGTGACAAAATGATTAGAGGACTAACATGTCTTGTAAGGATTATGAGCAGGATTTAATTTAAATAATCATGATTCATGTGTATTCATTGGTTGAATACATCAATGTTTGGCTCACAAGGAAGAATTGATGGCTCTCATAGTGATATAATATGGTGTACAACAAGTAAGTGTGAAACATGAAAAGAGACTTGGTCTTTTAACCAAGTGAAGACTTGTTGACTCTAATGAGACATCATGATCAAGGTTGGATAAAATTGAGAAATGCAAGTTAAGAAATATATGCTAGAGAAATGGTGGTATGGGACATCAAGACTCTATACACTTGGTGTATGACTTGCATTAGAAGACATGGATATATTGGATAATGTTCTATCGTCAAAGCAAATGGATGAATTTCATGAATGATACAAGTGTATATGTGGCTATATATGAAGCATGGAAGAAAGGTTGGATTTCGGGATAGTGTTTCTAAGGACCAAGCAATGTGTGATCAAGTTGCGGCTTGAGTCATGGATTCTTTGCTAAGGGTGACGAAACTTTCTACGGATCAACTGGATGATTCATGATCACATGTGGACTTCATATAAGCTAGTATCAATATCTATAGAAGAAAGGTGACTTAAACTAGAAGTGGATTTCATTCTATGTCAAAGTTTCAAGTCACTAGCTCAAGTTGGTTTTTGCTCAAGCATAAGCAATGTTGACGGACCTCAAAGGAAGAATTGATTATGTGCGGCACAATTGAAGGCATTCAAGCTCAAGCAAGTGATTGGATTTTATATTTATTCTTGAGTATAGGTATGTCGTACTATCATGAGGGATGCCACATTGAATATTTGACTTAACACCACATTAGTGCTCAAAACATAACCTAAGAGAGATAGCCTTGAGAGTTGAGAAGAATTTTGAGCAAGTGGGTGCTCACTGACCCAGGGCGGTTTAACCGCCCCTAGGGGCCGGTTTAACCGCCCCTGACCTCTGACAGCTCCAACGGCTAGTATTTTTGAACAGGCGGTTTAACCGGCGTTAGGGGGCGGTTTAACCGGCCATAACAGATCTCCAACGGCTAGTTTTTGTTGGATGGGGTATTTGTACCCCTTAGCCCTCTCCTTTGAGGGCTGCTAGTTCTGTGTGATTCCTAAGCCTTCTTGACACATTCTAACAGCAGAGGAGCTTCCCCCAACCACTCTTTGTGAGTTTGCTTGATTTGGTTGAAATCCTTGAGTTGGGGTTGAGTGAAGCTTTTGGGTGTGAGCTTGAGAGCTTTGTTAGCTCAGAGATCTTGTGAGAGCATTAGAGAGCAAAATCATAGCTTGAGCACTCGTGGTTAGCGTCAAAATTTCATTGTGCATTTGTTACACTTGGAGCTTGGCTCCTAGACGGCTAGGCGTTGCCGGTGAGCTCCCATTCGTGTGGTGAGCGACCGGAAGTTTGTAAGGGCTGGTCTTGCCTCCTTCATGGAAAAGGACCATCTTTAGTGAAGGGCTAAGGTGTGGCGTGTACACCTTGGCGAGGTTACCTTGCGGGGTTCCTCAAAAGGAGACTAGGAACCGCTGAACTTGCTTGGTGCTTGCAGCGGGTCCAAACTTCGGTAAACAAATCCTTGTGTCTCCCCTTCACTTTACTTGTTCATTTCTAGCTTTATATTTGCTTCCGCTTCGATCTACTTGGGTATACTCTATTTGTGTGCAGGAGCTTAAATATATTGATCAGATATACCTGTACAAAGAGTACTCCAAGTGTATTTGGTGCTAGAAAAGCAAGAGGGGGTTCTAGTAATTCTTTGGGCAGTTCACTGCCTTGTGGCGGTTTAACCGCCTAGCAGGGGCGGTTTAACCGCCTGGTGCTGACAGCAGGCTGAGAATTGGATTAGAAATTAAAATTGGTCATCTCGCCTATTCACCCCCCTCTAGGCGACATCTAGATCCTTACAGCAAGCAGACGGCGTCTGCTGACGTCACGGCCGTCATCCGCCGCCGCAGCCATCTGCCGTTTTGCGCAGAGGCCCCTAAGCTTTTCTGTTTTTATGAGTAGATCCACCGCAGTTTCAGTTTTCTCGCAGTTTAGTCCTTTTTCTTTTGTCTAGATCCCTGGTAGTTTCAGTTCTTTACCAGCAAGTCCCAATAGCTTGTTTTAAGCGTAGTTTTCACGTTTTAACTCCGTTTTGGGTGATTCTCATGCTCATGTGTTCGTAGCAAAGCGTAGAGTAGTTTTATAGTCTTCTTTTGCTCTTTTGCTACTGTTTGGTGTACTGTTCTAATAGAGTAACCTTGCTTGCATGTATTGGCCTGTGTGGTGATTGTGTGGTGATTGCGTGACCAGCCGGTGAGCCGTTCGAGTTCGTGGGCGACCAGGAGTTCGAGGAGCAGGACTTGCAGCTGCAGCCGGGCTTTGTGGAAGGCAAGTATAACATGGAACGACCTTGATACCTATTCACTACTGCAATAATTTATACATATGCTTGTGTCTTAATTTGTTTACATTAAGGTTGTTCCTAGCCCTTTTATCCTTTACCTTGTTATCCCGGGTTAATGAATTTATGGGTAGTCTTATGCTAAGCGCAGCTACATCACCTCTACTTAACTGTTAATCATGACTTAATGGTTCACTTCCACTTAATGGTAAAACTTGCTTTTTAGCAACACGGTTCAGGGAGCTAGGGCTTTGCCTCGTGTATGCTCTAGTGTCTCTCCGTAAGGTCCGGTTCTTAAAGCGGCAACCCAGGAACCTGTTGCCACCACCGGAACTATTATGGCTCTGGTCTTGGTCAAGTATCTTGCACGTCTCTAGCTTGCCAGTGGTTACCGAAAGGCGTACGTGGGGAGCTGCAGTTCAAGTATGATCTTTGATCCATCGAGGACGGTCTCATCTGCGCTCTGAGAATCCGTTGGCTATGTCTCGTTAGGCACAGTCCCGTGTCAGGAGCCCCTGGGGTATGGGAGCTCCGCACGTTGCGCCTGTTGGAATGTCACGCTCTGGACGGCATTGATTCCCCCTTGGTGCGTAATATCCTCAGGCCTAAATCAATCTTGATGCCTTGGGGTCATGCGCTGCTAGTTGGACCAAAACGGCTACTGTGCTTGTTAGGGTGTCTTGGGAAAAACCTCGTAGCATCCCTATGCTCTCACACCTCGGAAGTGTGTGTTGAGCGTGGTTGGGTGCAAAGCTCCTTTGAGCTTTTACTCGACCAGTTGTTAAAGGATGAAATCTCTACAGAGTGTAAATCTATCATGATAGCCTTGCTCTCGGTCACGAGCGGCCTGGATCCTTTTTTATTAGAAGATGAAGTTGATGATGCTCTATGGTTCTGAGGACCGGGTGTGTCCGAGGACCGGTGGATGGTCGCTTCCTGGTGTGATGAGTGATTGACAACGTGGTGTGAACTGACGTTTGCCTTGGCTTAAGTATTGCAGGTTTAGAATGCGGCTTGATTGCATTGGTGTAGGTGAAGAACAGGCGCGAAAGGTCTTAGACATGGCGGCCTTCAGGGAGTGGAGAGACAAGTAGGCTTGGTTCGAGGGACCCAGTGGCCAGATGGATCAAGTGCGGTTCACATGGTGGCAAGAACGAGCAAGGCAGCGTGGATCCGGTGCGAGGTAGCGGCTCACAACCGAAGCTCGTACGCGGACGTGAAGCCGGTGCAAGGTAGCGGCTAACAACCGAAGTTTGTACGCGGGGTTTGGTGATTTGGCCACAAAATCATCAGGAGAACGGTTTCTTGGTTTGGGCCTCAAAACCAAGCCCGAGGACTTGGCGTGGCGGTAACGGCCCATCAGGAGGAGTCGTACGCGTCAAGGAGCCTGGACCGGAGGGCACGCGGCGTGGCCGCAAAGTTTGCGTCAGAGGGAAGAAAGCTTGCGGTGGAAGGTGTCCTAGCTGTAAAAAGATTCGCGCAAATGTCAAATTTGCCCCTAAGGGGTATGTTGTTGTATGCTTCATGTAAGGGCGTTCTGGACATTTGCAGGGCGCATATATTATATGAGGGGTGGTTATTGTGGGCAGCCATCCATTGGGAAGAGTAGGAGGTGGACATCTCATTTGTTTGTGAGATGGAATTTTCTAGGGTTTGAGGGGAAGAGAGAGAAGGGCTCTTTGATTTGAGTTTTTTGTCATTCTAACTTTGTTTGTGCTAGCAAGTGGCTTGTAACCGCACATGGTAAAGTAATCAAAAGTTCAATTTCGTTCCAAATTGATTCCTCCCGTTTGAATCTCGAATTTATTATTTTCGGTATTTTTGGGATTTTTCGTTCTTAGCGTTTGAGCTCAAATCTCTCGAGATTTGTTGGGGGAAATTGTTGCTAGGACCTTTGTGAGCATCTCTCGTGTGATTCCACTTCAAATCCTTCAAGGATTCGGCTTCAATTTGAAGTTTTCCCCAAAACCGAGTTCTTGGTAGGGTTTCGGTTTTCTCCCCGATTCACGATGTATACTTGATCTTTTTCGAATCTTATTTGTGGATCCATAAGCCCTTTAGGTGATGCTTCTACTGCTCGGATTTTGGTTTGAATCGTTGAGTATTGAGAAAGTATTTTTGGATTGAAGTGAAGGTCGTGTTCTTCGTGTTCTTGGCTTGCTTCCTGTTCGTTCTGTGCAGATCGAGTCGCGATGCAGGCGTGAGCTCAAGACGTCTTCGGCAGGCCGTGTGGAGCAGCGGCACGCACACACGCGTGTGCTTAGGAAGCCCAGCGAGCGCAGCAGGCCAGCAGCTGGTGAGCGGCCCGGTCGGCAAGGCAGGCACGCTCGGCCCAAGTAGAAGATCGACGCCAGGAGCCCAGGAGGAGCAGATTGATCAGCGCAGCCCAGGAGCTCCTGATCAGCCACAACAGAAGCTCGTGCAGGCAAGTAACAGGAGCATCAGGACAGGTTCGATATTCTGTGATCGATGGTTTGATTTACCGTGTGTTCCTTTTCATGCTACAGTTAAGCAATCATTACTCTAAGCACTATTGATTCAATTGTTTAATCTTTACAAGCTCTTGTAACTTCTTGCATGTGTCGACCGAGAGAAGTTTTATTGCTTCCTTTTGCTTGTGTCGGCAAATAGCAGTAGCAATTTCTCTTCGTTAAGAAGGTTGGCTTATTCACTGTTTGAACTTGAGCCTCCACGTGTAACTTGTAGCATGTTGCTTTTATCAGTGAAGTAAGCTCTGCAATTTGCTTTTAGCAATTTAAATTTGGCAAGTGTTTAGCCGAGAGTCTTTGTGAGAAAGCTTTTGGTGTGAGACCAATTTCGAGCTTTGTCATTTTGCTTCCGCATCACTTTGAGCTTTCCTAACTTGTTCTTAGGGTGAGCCTGCCACGACTTGGCTCGTGTCATCCTGACGGTTAGAAGAGAGGCGCATCGGGTTGGTTTCGGGACATAGGCCTCGTTCTCGTCAGAGAGAATTTTTAAAAGGCTCCCATTCACCCCCCTCTGGTCGCCCGTTTCGGTCCAACAATTGGTACCAGAGCCGGTTAAGGATCACTCCACCTTTATTGGCTTTGTGATCCACGGGACGACAAGGGAAAAAGCGATTTTGCTTTCGAATTTGGTGTTTGAGATTTAAGCTTGTTTTTGGTTAATCCTAACCGGTGCTTTGAGTTATGGCGCAAAGCTCTTGTTCATTGGCTCTTTGTCGTTAGGTGGTGTGGTCGCATCCGAGGACGGCCACGAGTGGAGAAAGAAGCGTGATGCGCTTAACAAGGATGATGAAGCGATGGCATTGATGCGCCTTTTGATGGAAGAAGCGCATCAAGAAGATGATCTTCGACGCAAGCTTCACAAGATGAGTAGAAGTAAACTCTCCCAAGGTATAATTGACTTGTTCACCCGCCTTTGTGCTTATGGCGAGACAATTACTAATCTTGAAAAGAAAATTCGCATTTCTAAGCTTGACTCTTCTCCTTTCAATTCTTGTGAAGCATTGATTAGAAAGAATACCAATTTGAAGCATTTTTGTGATAGTTTTAAATCTGAAAATCACTTGCTAAAATCTAATGCCTCTAAGCCATGTCCTTCATATGTTTTCTTGCAAGATGATCTTGATGAGGCTAGAGATGAGATTGTTTTGTTGATGTCAAATGCTTTTTTACCATGTGCATCTTGTAAGTCTTTGCATGCTGAAATTAAAGAATTGAAATTGACTCACACCACTTGTTTGGATGAACTTGAGCATGCTAAGGCTAAAATTTGTGAGGTGAAGTCTATACCTTGTAGCATGTGCTCTTTGGTTCTTGATGATGATGTTTGCCTTACTTCTCTAGATACTCATGATGATTTGCTTGATGTGAATGATGATGTTTGTTCATGTGGTCTCATTTGCACATCATGCATTGAATTAGAAAGTGAAGTTTTGGCTTTGAAATAGATGCGCGATGATATGAGCGCCAAGTTGGTTGAGCACAAGGAGATGAGTGTCAACCTTGAGAAAAAAAAATAATCTCTTGCGTACCACATATGCCAAGTGCATTGAGTAGGAGATGACTAATTTGAAAAACGCTCCATGTGGTACTTGTGAGCGGCTCAACTTTGAGAATGATGTTTTGCTCACCAGATGCGAGAGTGTTTGTGCTAAGTCCTTAGATTTTCATGATTCTCGTCACTCTGACATTTGTGCTTCCAAAATTGATTATTCTCAGTCGGAGTTGACTTCTTGTGCTGAGCGTGAGTCTTTAAATGTTAGTGCTTGTGTTGGTTCTTTGGATAGTTCTCCCATAGATATTCCTAAGCTTGTTGGTTCTTCCGGTGTTGTCCAAGATAATTCAAGTGGCAAGGGTGCTTCTCACTTTCTTGGAACTCATGCTCCCAAACCGAAGTTCCTTTGCACCTTTTGCAAGAAAGATGGGCATACCGCTGAGTTTTGCTTTCGTCGTATCAAACATGAGAGACGTGTGCGCGCTAGAGCTTTTAGGAAGTCACGTAGGCTTTCCCATGGCACGTGCGATCCTAATTTGGGCACAAAGTTAGATATTGGAGGTTCTTGCTCTAAGCCCCAAGGGGACTTGTCGATTGAATGAGAATGCTGATTTGTCCTCTCGGACCGTGCCTACAGACAGTCCTTTGTACCATTGCTCTTATTGTGACAAGGATGGGCACCAAGAGAGCTTTTGTTATAGGCGTGCGAGACGCATGCGGCGAGTTCGTGCTTCTAGGCCTTTGGTTGTTCATAGCCCACCTCATGGCATGGACACTTGTGTGCCTAGTCAGAAGCCGCATTTTGTTGATAGGTTTTATGACTCTTTTTCTAGTGGGGTAGTTCGTGATCGTGGACATGTTTCTAGTGTTTCTCGTGTTGGTCCACGACATGATTTTCATGGTACTTCTGCTGGTTCTTCTTCAAACACCTCGAGGGATCGTTGCCTTTTTGCTAGTGGTAGCACTCGTTCTTCTTCTCGAGTTTCTACTTTGAGGCATGGTTCCAAGAGTGTTGTTAGACCTTTTTATTCGAACCGGCATTTGCATCATCCTAACCGACTTGATAAGTTGAGTACACCATTTACCCGTGTGACCAACTCTTGGGTTCCCAAGTATATGCTTGCTAACCCTTCGGGATCCAAGACTCGAGTTTGTTTGTCCTCTCATGTGTAGGTACGAGGACATGGGATGGAGAACATGAGCTCAGTTATTCTTGGTCTTTTGCATGATAAAGGTTTGATGGTTCTCCACACCCTTTGGATTGTCCCGATGTGGCCTTTGTAGACTTTGTATAGTGAGCTTCTCTCTTGTACACTATTTTGCTTACTTGTGTATGTTGCTTGATTGTATATACCATGGTAGGCTAGCCACCTTTCTTGTTAGCATGTATAATCTTTCATGTGTATATCTTGTCATGCTAGCTTTGTGATATATGTTGGTGAATTAGTCACCTTTGTATGATAGTGTGTGTGATCCATATGAACTCCTTGTCATGTTTTACCATTTGTCTCAAATTGCTCATGGTATGTTGTTCATTTGGTATCCTTGTAGTTGATATCTTTTGTATAGATCCTTTGCGCCTTGTTGACATGTTTGTTGCCCAAGCTTTTATTCATATAATCGATATCGTGTTGCAATGCTTTAATTCCTCACATTTTTATCATCATTGCTTCTTGTAGCACGAGTTGTGGTTTATCTTGTTTTGGGCTTGCCTTGTCTTTGGGTTGCATTTTTTTCTTTTAGATTTCTCTTCCTTTTGTTTTTTGTTGGAGCTTTCCATTTGCTTTTGTACACCTTTTTCTAGTTTTCTTTTGCTAGGCGTCTTTGGTTGAGGGGGAACTCGGCTTTATTTGAGGGGGAGTTGGAACAAGGATTTGCTTTGTGATTTGGTATCCGCTTTTAAGCTTTTATTTGGTATCACATTTTGAGCTTTCAATTGGAAATCATCTTTTTCGAGTGGTATCAAGTTTTGATCCTTCAATTGGTATCTTTTATATGGTATCTAATTGGTCCTTAGCGGTTGTTCATTGGCTATGGAGATTTTCTTGATTGGTTCGACCCTCACGTGCTTTCTTGATATTTAGTTGAGTCCTCATTCTTTTGGAGTTGCATTTGCATCATGTATCATATGAGCATCTTGCATTGTATAGTTGAGCTTCACCTGTATCCTTAGCATTTTCTTGTGCTTTGTATGGACGTGCACTTTGAGTTGTGAATGTGTGGCGAGACGTGCAAGCTTAGTCTCACTTTGATGCTTTGACATAAAATCTATTTGAGCTAGCTTATTTTTGGAATGGTGTAAATTAACTTGACTAATGATTTTTATCACCATTCACCCATGAGCTTTTGACTATAATTGTGTATCTCAGATATGAATGATAGTTCTTTGTTTTAGCTCATGTTTGGGACCCATGTTCTTTTCAATCGGGTCAAAGACTTTCTCATTGTGAGTGTTTAGCCTCGTTTGCATCCGAGGAGAAGCAAGTGCTTCTTTATGCCGCAAAGGCATGACATGTGAACTTGAGTTTTTATGAACATCAAAACAAAATAATCAGTTGCTAATCAAGTTTCTTTTGTTTTGTCCATGCTAAAACTTGAATGCTTATGTTGTTACATGTTGTCTATCAAAAAAGTGGGCACATGGTCTCAATGAGCTTTGAAAGAAATGAAGTAAAAGGCATGGCTCTAGTGCTTTCAAGGTGCTTACAATGAGCTTTTGATGAGAATTGGTTACCTTATATGAGTTTTGGCATAGAACTAGTTTCTATTCATTCTTGCGCTATCCATGACTAGTTCTTGCTCATGTGGTGACATGTTTTACATAATGATGAATACTTGATAAAATGGTTTGCTCTCGGTGCTTGTGACTTAGTATCACTTTGAGATTGTGCGCGCCTTTGAGCTGTATTGTTTACTCCTTAGAGTGCTTTGCCATTCCTAGCACTTGCAAGTGCTTTGTGGTCTACTTATGAAGCTTGTTAGGTTGGCTTTCCATTTGCACCATATATCATATCATTCATGCTTTGTAGTTCATGTTTTGATTTGGTTTCAAGTGTGGTTCTCCTTAGTCCTTATATTGATATCTTTTGGCTTGATTGCTTTGGAGAAATTGCACAAGTTGATTTGAAAAGGAGAAGGTTTTGATTTGAAAAGAAGAAGACTTTTCTTATTGCTTTTGGGTTGCATGAGTTTGTGAGTTTGCTGTGTTGGCACTTTAGTTGTGCATATCTTGGGCAGTTTAATGTTTGAACCTGAACCTTGGATTTGCATTTTGGTTGCACATTCCAGGGGGAGCTTTGGAGTTTGAGTTTGAATATTTGAACCTTGAGTTTGTACTTTGGCTGTACATTTCAGGGGGAGCTTTGGAGTTTGAATTTGAACCTTGGATTTACATATGTGTTGAACATTCCAGGGGAAGCTTATAGTTGCATCTTTTGTATTTTCGCATTGATTTGTGCATTGTCAACAAGAGGGAGAATTTCTGAAGAGTTTCTGGAAGGAAAACATTGATGGTCGCTTTTGAAAGCTTTTGAAAGTTTTTCGACACATTTTCGCACGCACAAATTCACTTGTTCAGAGGGGAGTTTGCATCTATGCAGGGGGAGCTCTTTGTGTTTCCTGAAAAGTGTTTTGGAGATTTGTACTTTGTGCTTTGTGCCTTGCTCTTTTGCCGATGGTGTTGAACCCTTTTCGCTTCTTATTGAAGGGTTGGCGTTTTCTGGAGCTTTCTCTTACGAGTGACTTTGTTCTCGGCTTGTTCTTACTTTTTGTCACTTTCTTGAGCTTTTTTTTTATTTCTTTCCTATTTTTCTTTTATACCTATCTTGATTATGTGTGTGTTGTCAATGCACTTATCAAGGGGAGATTGAGGACCGGGTGAGTCCGAGGACCAGTGGATGGTCGCTTCCTAGTGTGATGAGTGATTGACAACGTGGTGTGGACTGACTTTTGCCTTGGCTTAAGTATTGCAGGTGTCGAATGCGGCTTGATTGCATTGGTGAAGGTGAAGAACAGGCGCGAAAGGTCTTAGCCATGGCGGCCTTTAGGGAGTGGAGAGACAAGTAGGCTTGGTTCGAGGAACCCGGCGGCCAGATGGATCAAGTGCGGTTCACATGGTGGCAAGAACGAGCAAGGCGGCGTGGATCTGGTGCGAGATAGAGGCTCACAACCGAAGCTCGTACGCGGACGTGAAGCCTGTGCAAGGTAGTGGCTAACAACCGAAACTTGTACGCGGGGTTTGGTGATTTGGCCACAAAATCATCAGGAGGACGGTTTCTTGGTTTGGGCCTCAAAACCAAGCCCGAGGACTTGACGTGGCGGTAACGGCCCATCAGGAAGAGCCGTGCGCTTCAAGGAGCCTGGACCGGAGGACACGCGGCGTGGCCGCAAAGTTTGCGTCGGAGGGAAGCATGCTTGCGGTGGAAGGTGTCCCAGCCGGAAAAAGATTCGCGCAAATGTCAAATTTGCCCCTAAGGGGTATGTTATTGTATGCTTCATGTAAGGGCGTTCTGGACATTTGCAGGGCGCCTATATATATATGAGGAGTGGCTATTGTGGGCAGCCATCCATTTGGAAGAGTAGGAGGTGGACATCTCATTTGTTTGTGAGAGAGTTTTTTCTAGGTTCGATATTCAGTAAGTGATCGATGGTTTGATTTACCGTGTGTTCCTTTTCATGCTACAGTCAAGCAATCATTACTCTAAGCACTATTGATTCAATTGTTTAATCTTTACAAGCTCTTGTAACTTCTTGCATGTGTCGACCGAGAGAAGTTTTATTGCTTCCTTTTGCTTGTGTCGGCAAATAGCAGTAGCAATTTCTATTCGTTAAGAAGGTTGGCTTATTCACTGTTTGAACTTGAGCCTGCACGTGTAACTTGTAGCATGTTGCTTTTATCAGTGAAGTAAGCTCTGCAATTTGCTTTTAGCAATTTAAATTTGGCAAGTGTTTAGCCGAGAGTCTCTGTGAGAAAGCTTTTGGTGTGAGACCAATTTCGAGCTTTATCATTTTGCTTCCACATCGTTTTGAGCTTTCCTAACTTGTTCTTAGGGTGAACCTGCCACGACTTGGCTCGTGTCATCCTGACGGTTAGAAGAGAGGCGCATCGGGTTGGTTTCTGGACATAGACCTTGTTCTCATCAGAGAATTTTTAAAAAGCTCCCATTCAACCCCCCTCTGGTCGCCCGGTTTCGGTCTTACAGGTTCTAATGCTATTTACATCTTTAATGGGGTTACAACTGGGAGTTCTCATACACTTGTAGTAACTAGGAGAATAATAAAACGAACCAACTAAAAGTGGTAAAGCAGTAAACCCGAGTCAGCCTCTTCAGCCCTGCATATACTCCTGTTATACTTGCTAAGTATGATGGAATACTTACACTTGCATTCAATCAACAAAATCCCAGACGTGTAATCAGATGGAGCAAGTTGTGAAGCCGTGGCTGAAGATTTACCAGAAGACCCTTCGTACATCTGAGCTGTGGTCAACCAGTCGGTGTCCCTGTGGACTTGAGGCTCGACAAGAAGATAGTGTTCAATAAGATAGACTTCTGCTGTGTTAAGGCATGTGTCCTTTGTAAACTCTGATGCGAATTGTTTTATTCGAGCATTGTGTTCTCTGTAATACCACATTTGTAAGGTATATGTGTTGTGTGGACTTACTGGGCACACATATGGCAGCATTCGAGTTTTTGTGGAAAACCGGGTGTGACAGAATGGTATCAGAGCCATGCTGACTGTAGGATCACAGCCTAGATAGAAATAGTCGTTTCTTAATTTCCTCTTTATCATGAAAACTTTCTCTATATTATCCTTGCTTTCTCAGTTAACTCTTCTCACTCCATGACCACTCATCTACACCTTGACTGCATATATCTTACCTTGGCCCCCGCACCTTGTTTTGGTTCGGATTAATCCAATCCTTGCTTCTACTCCACTTGACATCTTGAATTTTTGAATATCCAACCTCTTGATGAGTCATTGTACCTTCTTATGCATCTCACCCCCTTGATTTATTGGTGATATTGCAAACTTTCAGCCCCTGTTTATGAAAATCTTTTTCGTTGATTTCTTGACCCTGATAATTTATTGTCTCCTTGAATTTTTTTCCCTTTCTTTGTATCCTTGTTTATTCAGATTCTCCTTCAATATTACTTCGTCCATTTGTTCTCCATGTCTATTTATCTGTTCCTTGACTTTGCTCCGAGAGTCTTCATTTGCTCTCGTTTGCCTCTCATCGGTTCTCTTTGGAGTCTCTCCTTGAGTCTTTTGGATTCCAAAGTGTCCTTTCTGATTCAAAAAAAATATTCTCTTTTGATGATCCACATGATCTATCTTAATGCTGGTTCAAGCCGAACGTTAGAGTCCTGCTTAGGAGTTAGGAATACCCCTTGCACCCCTACTAATAACACATAACATCAATTGACAATTGTTGATTGTTGGAATCCTGTGTTTGCGTGATGATGTTTTGTTTTATGATCTTGTTTGTTTTGCTTCTTTGAATTGATTGTTGGTGTATTGTGGGTCCTCTACCTACAATGACATCAGTTACCTAGCTGGGTTGTTCTTTTGTACCTTCCATCTCCTTGTCATCTTCCTTTCTTTCTCTGTAATCAATGGAGCATCTCGAGAGAGAGGAAGATGACGGCAACACCAACATCGACGACAAGCATCTACAACCATCAACACATGAAGCAGGTCAAAGAAAAGAAGGCACTACAAAATTCTCTTTACCACCCTATTTCTTGTTTCCCTCCCATCTACTCCTCTCCAAGAATGATCCAATAACGAGAAAGACGAAGAATGAAGATTCTACATTGCCAAACAACTAGAGACTGAAGGTCCACCAAACTTGCAACGAGAATCTTAATTTGATATCCTCCTTGTTTCTATCCTTGGGATCCTTGCTCCTTTCTCCTCCATTGTTTCCTCTCCATCCTTACCATGATGAAGTCACCACAAGAGCTCACCCTTACCAGGCTCGGTTTGAAACTTGGAAAGAACTTGTTAAGAGGGGTAGTTCCGATGTGGATAAGGAAGTAAAGCGAGAGGAAGATTACGGTTGCCGACAGTTGCCAGTAAAGCCTAAGAGAGTAATTGGACAATCAATCCCACTCTAGTCAAATCACTTTAAAGAAGCAAGTTTATGAACATCCCCGAAATCACATAAGTCCATGAAGAAAGAAGGAAGGCTAGGGCACGAAGTAAGAGAAAGCGTGATTGAGAAACTTCAATAAAGTTATGCTAAGGTTCTCTGCAGGGTTCATCACATGGTTGTACGTTCGAGAATGGCTCCATGGATTACCTAACAACGGAATAGCAACAAAATATTCAAGAACCACCAACACACGTCATATGGAGGTACGAGGAGCAAGACAAGAATATGTGAGCAATAAAACCCATAAACCTTTCTTTTCTTGCTAGCCTTTCTCCTGAATCTCCGGACGAGATTCCTGTTAAGGGGGTACTTCTGTCACACCCTGAAATTGTTGGATTTTAGGATGTGATTAGAAATAAAAATATAACAACGATTTCTCATAATTTTAAAACTTTTTCAACATTTATTTGTTTTTTAGGGAATTTAGTGTAGGAAAAATAATTTTTTGCTTTTCTAAAATTAAATAAAGTTGTATTGTGTGTTGCATTCATGCTGATGCATTTTGGTGTTTCATGAGTGCAGAGCTTTTAAAATGCGCCCCCGTAACGTTTAGGTTCTTCTGGGAATTTTCTGGACTTCTCCAGAATTTAATTCTCCTTTTCCTAGAGCCCTTTCTATTTATTAGAAGGCTCTATAATCCTTTTCACGAGCTCTAGATATTTTATTTGGGTTCCTCGTGTCTCAATCTACGTCTGGGAATTTTCCAAGAATTTTGGGATTTCCTAGGTATTTTTCGTGCTGAAGATTTACCAGAAGACCCTTCGTACATCTGAGCTGTGGTCAACCAGTCGGTGTCCCTGTGGACTTGAGGCTCGACAAGAAGATAGTGTTTAATAAGATAGACTTCCGCCATGTTAAGGCATGTGTCCTTTGTAAACTCTGATGTAAATTGTTTTATTCGAGCATTGTGTTCTCTGTAATACCACATTTGTAAGTTATATGTGTTGTGTGGACTTCCTGGGCACACATATGGCAGCATTTGGGTTTTTGTGGAAAACCGGGTGTGACACCCGTCCTTGTGTTGCTTGATCTGCAGCCCGAGAAAGAACTGCAACTCTACCATCATAGACATCTCAAATTCACTGTTCATATCATCTGCAAACTTGGCAACAAGACTGTGAGAAGAGCCACCAAAAATGATATCATTCACGTAAATCTGAACGATTAAAAGATCATTGCCATTTCTCATGAAGAAGAGCATCTTATCAACCTATCCCATCTCAAACCCCTTGCTAAGCAAGAACCCCCTCAACCTGTCATACCACGCTCTGGGTGCTTGCTTTAGGCCATATAATGCTCGGTGGAGTTGGAACACTTGGTGTGGGTACCTCTCACTCTCAAACCCCGGGGGTTGTCTCACATACACTTCTTCCTCGATCACCCCATTCAAGAAAGCAGTCTTCACATCCATTTGGTACAATTTGAACCCTTTAGCAACTGCAAATGCTAGAAGGATCAGAATTGCCTCCAAACGGGCAATAGGAGCAAATGTCTCCTCATAATCTATCCCCTCCTGCTGCGAAAACCCCTGAGCAACCAACCTCGCTTTGTTTTTCACTATCGCTCCATCCTCACCCCTCTTGTTCTTGAAACCCACTTGGTTCCTATGGGATGACAATTTGGAGGTGGTTCAACTAACACCCACACATGGTTTCTCTCATAGTTACCAAGCTCTTCATGCATATCATTGACCCAATCAGAATCAGATAAAGCGTGTCCAACATTTTTGGGCCCTAAAGACGCAACAAAGGCAGAATGAGCGAAATGGGAGATGTTTTGTGACCTTGACCGTGTAGTGTGTTCATCCAAATCACCTATGATCCTTGAAGAGGGATGATCCTTCTATACCCATCAGGGAGCTTCTCGCCTCGAGATTGCCTCCCCCTCAACATCAGCTTCCACTTGAGCTTGATCATGTGCGCGACTCGACGAAGGAGTAGCAGAGGGGCCGTCGTTAAAAGTCGTGGTAGTAGTGGAAGTAGAAGGTACACGATCTCTACATGGTGCATGATTCTCCTCATCATGTTCCTCATCAATCTATTCTTCCTCAAAGATGGACTGTCCTAACTCATCATCACCTGCACACTCAAAGACAGAAGAGCTACACGAAATGGTCTCGTCGAAAGTGACTTCGCAAGTCTCCATGATTTGGTTAGCTTCAAGATTGAGCACACGATATGCTTGAGAGTGATTAGCATAACCAAGAAAAATTCCATCCATCGAACGAGACTCAAATTTGTCAAGATTTCCTTTCTTAAGAATGAAACACTTGCAACCAAACACCCGGAAATGACTCACACGTGGAGTAAGACCATGAAAAAGCTCATAGCAAGTTTTCTTCTTGAAAGCACGAAGGAAAACGCGATTTGACATGTGACAGGCTATATTTACTGCTTCTGCCCAATATTTTCTAGGAGTCCTATGCTCATCTAGCATCGTCCTTGCCATCTCACAAAGAGTCTGATTCTTCCTTTCAACCACACCATTTTGGCAAGCAACATATGGCGAAGAATATTGATGTTCAAGACCAAGATCATGACAGAAGGCATCAATACGAGTGTTCTTAAATTCCGTACCATTGTCACTGCGTATAGCTCTCATGGCACCACCATTACTCTCGTTTTTCAACCTCAAAATCAGATCTCGAACAAAATCAAAAGTCTCATCCTTAGTCGCCAAGAAAAACACCCACACATAGCGAGAATAGTCATCCACCACAACAAGAACATACCACTTCCCACCGACTGAGCGAACGCGAGCTGGACCAACCAAATCCATATGCAAAAGCTCCCCAGGACGCATAGTTATCACCTCAGTCAAAGGTGGGTGAGAAGAAGCAACCATTTTACCATGCGTACATGGTGCACACACCAAATCTTTCTCAATCTTGAGCTTGGGCGATCCTCGGATAAGGTCAAGAGCACTCAAGCGGGTGAGTAAATCAAAGCTCACATGACCTAATCTCCTATGCCACCTCCAAAGCTCAGAAGAAGTACTAGCAATCAAACAGCGAGAAGGTCCAAATGATCAAGAAAAATCAGCACGGAAAATTTGACTCTCGGGAATAATCACGAATAATCATGCATACAAGCTCACCTCGAAACCCTCTCGTCTCTCACCGTCGGACCTCTAGCACCACGTGGGGGAAAACGTGGCCTAGACTCTCTCCTCGCCTCAAAGCTACGGTCGAACCTCCCTGAACCAAACTTACCACGAGCAGGAGGCCGCCTAGCAAACTCACCATGAGCTGGAACACCATCGAACACCCAAAGAAGGAACTGTACGCACAAACGTCTCTCTCCTAGGCAAGGGTGAACGAGACACAGGCACACTATAGGAAGAGTAGTACCTATCCCTGTTACCCAACTCCTTCTCTCGTCTCACCTCTCTCTTCTTCCTCCAACAAAACTCTTCTAGATGACCATCCCTTCCGCAATGATCACAATGGAAGCGGACTGGTTTTGGCTTTGGGGTTTCTCTCGGCTGTGGCTTCTCTCTCTTATGGTAAACCCCACTCTTCACAAAGGTCACTCTCTTTTGGAAGTTGTTTGTCTTTGGGGGAAACTTGGGAGGATCTGGAGTGGTGTCAAGCTTGTTCAACATGTGGTTGGGTTTAGGTGTGAAGCTGTTCTTTGGTGGAGTTTTCTCTGGTGGTGTTGGGATGTTTGTGGTGGAGTTTTCTGGTTCTCTTTCTTTCTCACCACTACTCTCACCAGCTTTATCAGAACTCAGACCACGACCATCAGCTCTCTTAAACCCAGCAATTAACATCTTAAGCTGTGGCTCGCGACCCAACAATCAACATCTTAAACAGGAGCATCTTTCAGCACACCAATCTCAGACTCAATCTCAGCTATTCTTTCCTTGGACTCTCCTAGCAAAGACCTAAACTCTCTCTTCTTCTTGTTGGTCTTCCTAAGCACATCATCATGACTATCGACCAACTCCTCTAGTCTAGCAATCTCCTTACGCAAAGAGGTGGGATCAGTCAATACCTCATCCTCAGAGAGTCAGAGTCGGAGTCGTCCTTGCTCTTCATGTTGTCGGAGTCGTGCGCTATGGTGCAGTAGTCGACGGTGGTGAAGGAGATCCCGTTGAAGTTGCGGTTCATGTTCTTCTTCTCCTTGCGGTGGCCGCGGTCTTCATCCTCGATGCTCGAGCTCGATGAAGTGTTGGTGGAGCTTGTGTCGATGTCGCTAGCACCAGCCACCATCGCTCGAGACTTGTTCTTCTTACAGCCACCGTGCTTGTTCTTCGTCCTTCTCTCTTCCTTGTTCTTGTGCTTGGTGATGAGTCCGGCCCAGCACACCTCTCGGGGAAAGGCCCAATCGCCCCAAAAGACTAGTCCAATAGGGGAAGGGTGGCTCTTCCTTTTAAGGTGGCTTGGTCCTCCCAAGCTAAGCAAGGTGGGATAATTCGGACGTGCACGGCTTTGCCGCCTACACCATCGTGCGCCTACACTATTCTACGCCTAGCCCATGGGCCGCCTACACCGTCGTGCGCCTGCACTGTTCTGCGCCTGGCTAATCCGTACTCCCGTTGGACATGATTGCCGCCTACACTGTTGTGCGCCTGGCCAAACCGTGCTCCACGGCTGCCGCCTACACTGTTGTGCGCCTGGCCAAATCATGCCCTAGGATGTCCTCATCATCCTCCCCTTCTTAACAAGGGCCCAGCTCTGATGCCAAATGATGAGTCCGGCCCAGCACAGCTCTCGGGGAAAGGCCCAATCGCCCCAAAAGACTAGTCCAATAGGGGAAGGGTGGCTCTTCCTTTTAAGGTGGCTTGGTCCTCCCAAGCTAAGCAAGGTAGGATAATTCGGACGTGCACGGCTTTGCCGCCTACACCGTTGTGCGCCTACACTATTCTGCGCCTAGCCCATGGGCCGCCTACACCGTCGTGCGCCTGCACTGTTCTGCGCCTGGCTAATCCGTACTCCCGTTGGACATGATTGCCGCCTACACTGTCGTGCGCCTGGCCAAACCGTGCTCCACGGCTGCCGCCTACACTGTTGTGCGCCTGGCCAAATCATGCCCTGGGATGTCCTCATCACTTGGAGCGGTACTCATTCTTGGAGTGGTGCTTGTGCTCATCTCGCGGTCGATGCTTGCGGCTGTAGTCGTTCTTGATCTCCTCCGGGCACTCGGTGATGAAGTGGCCCATCTTGCCGCACCTGTAGCACGTACTTCCCGCACGCCTCGAGCCCTTGTGGTTCTGGTACATGTGCTCGAACCTCCTGGTCAACAACGCGAGATCCTCCTCGCTCAGCACCTCATACTCCTCATCTGGAAGAGACACAAGAGAAGACAAGGCAAAGTGTTTGGAAATATTAGCATGTCCATAACCAGATCCACCAACTAGAGCCCGACTATGGGAATCAGTCGGACTCTTAGCCTTGGCAATCAGCTGTCTATCAACCTCAGAAGACTTCAACTTAGAGAAAAGCTCATCAACTTTCAAAGTTTCATAGTTAGCCGACTCCATGATCGCCTCAACCTTGGCACCCCACATGGACCGATCAAGGGAAATCAAGAGATTCAAAGCTCTGTCATGATCCGTGTATGGGAGTGCAGCACTGTTGGCTTTCCTGTTGTTAACTATGGCAGTAAAGCGCTGAAACATCACATCAACTGACTCACCCTTCAACTGCTCAATGTTTTCATACTCTCTGCGATACATCGAGAAAAGTCTAGCCTTCACATGGCTATCACCACCGTGGGCTACCTTGAGCTTCTGCCAGATCTGGTTAGCTAGGTCCTCGCCCAAAACTCGCTCAAACTCCTCAGTCGACAAAGCATGAAACAAGTAGTCCACAGCCCTAGCATTGGCCTCGAATTTATCTCTTGCACCCTGCGCATCTAAGTTGGTAGGATTGACATAGTTTTCTTCTTCCGTCACATCCCACAACAACTTTCCTTTGCCTCGCAAGAAAGCACCCAGACGCGCAACCCAGTTTGGATAATTCTTCCCATCAAAGTGCGGAGGCCCGGAACCCTGATCTTGGTACGCCATCTTTGGATCTTAAACTGGTTAGAGTCGCGAAGACCCATGACCGGCTCTGATACCAATTGAAGGACCAATTAGGTGACCAGAGGGGGGGGGGGGGGAGGAGGGGGAGTGAATGGGAGCCGATAAAAATTCTTCTCAAGACCCGGCTTCTCCCAACTCAATCCAAATCCTATGGACCGACCTTGACAAGATCACGTAGCTACTTAGAGGCTACTGACCCTAGGAACAAGATCAATGCAGCGGAACTCGAATCGATCAAATCCAACATGAATCGAACGAAAACAACCCAAAACAGCATATCTCGGTCAGGGGCGGTCACACCTCTCCCCAGGGGCGGCTGCACCGGTCTTGCCTGGCATTTAGCCAGGGGCGGTCACACCGCCCTCAGGGAGCGGTTGCACCGGTCTGCCCAGGGAGCTCAGGAAAAACTCGAACTCAAAGTCAACTCGCGAACGGATCTCCCAAACGGCTTGAGCTCTTGAGACGAAACTTTGGGTAGATGATATACACCTTAAGGAGAGGCTATGCCCCAAAATTCTCGATCTCTAACTCTCTAGAACTCCAGGAATTTCAGATCTAGCATAGAACAACCACACCTCGAGTTCATCCGGGAAATTTCAAATCTAGACCGATTCCTAGCGTTTGGGGGCAAGGGATCACCAAGAAAAGAGGCACAAGGCACTCATGCGTGATTCCCCCAAAGAAATCCGAGAGAAAACGGCTTAGAACATGAAGAACGAAAATCCCCCAAAAATAGCTCCGAAAATAGCTCCGAAAATGGGAAAAAGAAAAATAGCTCGGGAATTCAAAACATGGCACAAAGATGAATAGATTAATCTCAATCAACCAACCATGAATTCACCTATACAAGCTACAAATGATTCAAGCAAATAATTCTAGGTGGAAAGGATGAAAGGGAAGGGAAAACAAACAAGCCTAGAGAAAATAAACTAGAGAGATGACAACCACCAACCCCTAGAGGGTCTATTATATAGTCTAAGTGGTGGTGCTTTAATGACTCAACTACCCCTAAGTGATACATACCCCTCAAGGGCAAATTTGACATTTTCGCGAAGATTTTTCCAGCTGGGACACCTTCCATCGAAAGCGAGCTTCCCTCCGACGCAAGCCTTGCGATAACGCCGCATGTCCTCCGGATCGAAGCTCCTCGACACTCACGGGCGACCTGCCCAGTTGGGACCGGTCTGACCGCCCTTGGGGGCAGTTGGACCGTCCCTAGCTGGCAGGCCGAGCCGTCGCTACGTCGAGTCCTCCGCCTTGGTTTTGAGGCCCAAACCAAGGGAAACCGTCCACCCGATGGTCTTCTGGCCAAACCACCAAACCCCGCGTGCAAGCTTCGGTTGTGAGCCGCTACCTTGCACCGGCTTCATGTCCGCGTACGAGCCTCGGTCGTGAGCCGTTACCTCACACTGGATCCACGTCCCCTCGCTCGTTCTTGCCACCATGTGAACCGCACTTGATCCATCTGGCCACCGGGTCTCTCGAACTAAGCCTACTTGTCTCTCTGCTCCTCGGAGGCCGCCATGGCTAACACCTTTCGCGCCTGTTCTTCACTTGCACCAATGCCACCAAGCCGCATTCTACACCTGCAATACTTGAGCCAAGGGAGACGTCAATCCACACCACGTTGTCAATCACTCATCACACCAGGAAGCGACCATCCACCGGTCCTCGGACACATCCGGTCCTCAGGCGCACGTCTGCCAGCGTCCTTCAAAGGATGCTTTATTGGCATAGAACCATTCCTTGGCTTTCCCAAGCAAAGAGAATGGTAAGTGAGGACCCGGTGTGTCCGAGGACCGGTGGATGGTCGCTTCCTGGTGTGATGAGTGATTGACAACGTGGCGTGGATTGACGTTTCCCTTGGCTCAAGTATTGCAGGTGTAGAATGCGGCTTGGTTGCATTGGTGCAGGTGAAGAACAGGCGCGAAAGGTCTTAGCCATGGCGGCCTCCAAGGAGCGGAGAGACAAGTAGGCTTGGTTCGAGGGACCCGGTGGCCGGTGGATCAAGTGCGGTTCACATGCTGGCAAGAACGAGCAAGGGGACGTGGTTCCGGTGTGAGGTGGCGGCTCACAACCGAAGCTCGTACGCGAACGAGAAGCCGGCGCAAGGTGACGGCTAACAACCGAAGTTTGCGTGCGGGGTTTGGTGATTTGGCCACAAAATCATCGGTGGACGGTTTCCCTTGGTTTGGGCCTCAAAACCAAGGACTGAGGACTCGACGTGGCGGAGATGGGCTGCTGGGTCGTGTGTGGCTGGCAGGGGCGGTTTAACCGCCCCCCAGGGCCGGTTTAACCGCCCCCCAGGGCTGGCCCAAAACCGACGTCGAGGAGCTTCGAACCGGAGGACACGCGGCGTGACTGCAAGGCTTGCGTCGGAGGGAAGCTAGCTTGCAGTGGAAGGTGCCCGAGCCGGAAAATATCTGAGAACAAAATGTCAAATTTGCCCCTGAGGGGTATGTGTCACTTAGGGGTAGTTTAGTCTTTAGAGCACCACCACTTGGACTACTAATAGCCCCTCCCAGGGCTGGTGGCTGCTATCTCTTTGGTTATCCTTCTAGTTATCTCTTTAGTTTTTCCTTTGAACTAGTTTTCCCTTTCATTCCCTCCACCTAGAACTATTTCGAATCTTTCTTAGTTTTGTATAGGTGAATTCATGGTTATGTGATGGAGTTTGTGCTGCTCATCTTTGTGCCATGATTTGGTTTCACGAGCTCCTTCTTCCTTTTCTATTTTCGTGGGTATTTTCGGAGCTATTTTTGGGGGATTTTCGTTCTTCTCTTTCTAGGGCGTTTTCTCTCGGATTTCTTTGGGGGATTCACGTATGAGTGCCTTGTGCCTCTTTTGCTGGTGATCCTTTGCCCCCAAGCGCCGAGAATCGCTTTGGATTTGAGATTTTCGGGATGAACTCGAGGTCATGGTGTTCATCACGAGATCTGAGATTCCGGGTGTTGTACTGAGTTAGAGGCTGAGATCTTTTGGGAAAACACTCCACTGGAGCTCAAGCAGTTTGGGAGATCCACTTCTGGTTTGACTTTTTTCCGAGCCTCCCAGGTCTGGGCGGTTTAACCGCCCCCTGACCCGGTTTAACCGCCCCCCTGGGTGTGTTGGATCGAGTCTTGTTTCGGGTCGTTTTGTGTTCCTTTCGATCGATTCGAGTTCCGCTGCGTGTTTCTTGTTCCTAGGGTCAGTAGCTTGACAGTGGCTACGTGATCTTGGCAAGATTGTTCTCGGAGGTTTCGGAGTTGATTTGGGAGAATAGCCGGATTAGTTAAGAAAGAATTTTTATCGGCTCCCATTCACTCCCCCCTCTCTGGTCGCCGTTTCGGTCCTTCAATTGGTATCAGAGCCGGTTACGGGTCTTTGCGACTCTAACCAGTCTAAGATCCAAAGATTGCGTACCAAGATCGGGGTTCCGGGCCTCCGCACTTCGATGGGAAGAACTACCCAAACTGGGTTGCACGTATGGGCGCTTTCTTGTGAGGAAAAGGAAAGTTGCTGTGGGATGTGACGAAAGATGAAAACTATGTCAATCCCACCAACTTAGATGCCCAGGATGCAAAGGATAAGTTTGAGGCGAATGCTAGAGCTGTTGACTACTTGTTCCGTGCTTTATCTGTCGAGGAGTTTGAGCGTGTTTTGGGCGAGGACCTAGCTAGCCAGATCTGGCAGAAGCTCAAGGTAACCCACGGTGGTGATAGCCATGTCAAGGCTAGGCTTTTCTCGATGTATAGGAGAGACTATGAGAATTTCGCTCATTTGCCTGGAGAGTCGGTTGATGCTTTGTTTCAGCGTTTCACTTCTATTGTCAACAACATGAAAGCCAACATTACCGTACTCCCATACTCGGATCATGACCGAGCTATCAAGCTCCTACAAGCACTTGATAGATCCGTGTGGGGTGCCAAGGTTGAGGCGATCATGGAGTCGGCAAACTATGAAACTTTATTCTGTCGATGAGCTTTTCTCGAAGTGAAGTCCTCTGAAGTTGACAGACAGTTGCTTGCCAAGGCTAAGAGTCCGACTGATCCCCATAGTCTGACTCTAGTCGGTGGCTCTGGATATGGACATGCTAACACTCCTAGACACTTTGCTTTGTCTTCTCTTGTGTCTCTTCCAGATGAAGAATATGAGGTGCTGAGCGAGGAGGATCTCGCGCTGCTCACGAGGAGGTTCGAGCGGATGTACCAGAACCGGAAGGGTTCGAGGCGTGCCGGGAGTACGTGCTACAGATGCGGGAAGATGGGCCACTTCATCACCGAGTGCCCCGAGGAGATCAAGAACGACTACAATCGCAAGCACCGCCCGCGAGACGACCACAAGCACCGTCCCAAGGACGAGTACCGCTCCAAGCACAAGAACAAGGACGAGAGAAGGTCGAAGAACAAGCACGGTGGACAGAAGAAGCACAGATCTCGAGCGATGGTGGCAGATGCGAGCGACATCGACACAAGCTCCACCAACACGTCCTCAAGCTCAAGCAGCGAAGATGAAGACCGCGGCCACCGCAAGGAGAAGAAGAGCTTGAACCGCAACTTCAACGGCATCTCCTTCGCCGCCGTCGACTACTGCACCATGGCGCACGACTCCGTGAAGAGCAAGGATTACTCCGACTCCGACGATGAGGTATTGACCGATCCCACCTCTTCGCGTCAGGAGATTGCTAGATTAGAGCAGTTGGTCGATAACCGCGATGATGTGCTTAGAAAGACCAACAAGGAAAAGAGGGAGTTTAGGTCTTTGCTAGGAGAGTCCAAGGATAGAGTGGCTGAGCTTGAGACCTTGCTTTCTGAGACTGGAAAGAAGGCTATGGAGTTTGAGTCTTTGCTTTGCGAGTCTAGGGAGAGAGCAGCTAAGCTTGAGTTTGAGATTGCTATGTTGAAAGATGCTCCTCTTGTGTCTGATGAAGTTGAATGCTCGTTCTGTGATGTGCATATTGCTGATTTGGTTGTGCTTAAGGAGAAACACATGACTTGCTTGGATGAACTAGAGAGTGCTAGGGTTGAGCTTGCTGAGTTGAAGTCTAGATCATCTTTGCTAGATGCTTGTACTTCTTGTCCTGCTTTGCATGCTCAGTTGCTTGAATCACGCACCATGATTAGTTCACTTGAAGCACAACTGAAATCTCACATTGCAAATTCATGTTCTGCTTGTGATGTTGTTGCATTGAAGAATGTTGAGTTAGAGCAGTGTGTGAATCGCTTGCAAGATGAGAATGATGAGCTGAGACAGTGTTTGGGTTGATTGTCAGGTCGCGAGCCTCAGCTCAAGATGTTGATTGCTGGTTTTAAGAGAGCTGATGGTCGTGGTCTGGGTTCTGAGAAGGTTGGTGAGAGCAGTGGTGAGAGAGAGAGAGATCCTGAGAGCTCCACCGCAAACATTCCCACAAACCCACCAAAAACCATTCTCAAGAACACCTTCACACCCAAACCCAACCACCTGCTAAACAAGCTTGACACCACTCCAGATCCTCCCAAGTTTCCACCGAAGGCAGATAACTTTCAGAGGAGAGTGACCTTTGTGAGGAGTGGGGTTTACCAGCCGAGAGAGAGGGCACAACCGAGAGAAACCCCAAAGCCAAAGCCAGTCCGCTTCCATTGTGAGCATTGTGGAAGGGATGGACACCTTGAGGAGTTCTGTTGGAGGAAGAAGAGGGAGGTGAGAAGAGAGAAGGAGGTGGGGAACAGGGACAGGTACTACTCTTCTCGTAGTGTGCCTGTGTCTCGTTCACCCTGGCTGAGAGGCGACGCCTTTGTGCGCACAGTTCCTGTGGTTGGCAGTCGTGGTGTTTCAGCTGGTCGTGAGTTTGCTAGGCGGCCTCCGTTTCGTGGTCAGTTTGGTTCAGGGAGGTTCGACCGTAGCTTTGAGGCTAGGAGAGAGTCTAGGCCACGTTTTCCCCCGCGTGGTGCTAGAGGTTCGATGGTGAGAGACGAGAGGGTTTCACGTGGTAGAGTTGATGTTGCTAACCCCTCTTTTGAGCAGATGGCCCGACACTGGTTTGACTCGTTTTGTGCTAACCCCAGTGTCGAGTCATTCGCTCATTCTCGTTCTCGGTTCTGATTGTGCAGGTGGGAGGCTTGGAGAACTTTTGGTTGATGGATTCTGGCTGCTCGAGACACATGACAGGTAATGGGAAGTGGTTCTCCAGTCTCACCCCGGTGGTGTCCAGGCAGTACATCACTTTCGGGGATAAGGGTAGAGGTAGAGTGTTGTCTGAGGGTGCTATTCAGGTGAGCGATACTTTCATGCTGAAGCGGGTTGCTCTTGTCAAGAATCTTGGTTTCAATTTGCTTTCAGTTTCTCAGCTTCTTGATGAGGGTTATGAGGTTTGATTTAAGCGTGGTGATTCTAAAATTCTTGATTCTCGAGGTGACCTTGTGTGTATGATCATTCCCGAGGGACATATTTTTCGTGCTGATTTTTCTCGATCTTTTGGTCCTTCACAGTGTTTGATCGCTGGTACTTCTTCTGAGCTTTGGAAGTGGCATAGGAGATTGGGTCATGTGAGCTTTGATTTACTCACACGCTTGAGTGCTCTTGACCTTATCCGAGGATTGCCCAAGCTCAAGTTCGAGAAAGATTTGGTTTGTGCACCTTGTAGGCATGGTAAAATGGTTGCTGCTTCCCACCCACCTTTGACAGATGTTATGACTGAGCGTCCAGGGGAGCTTTTGCACATGGACTTAGTTGGCCCCGCTCGCGTTCGTTCAGTTGGTGGGAAGTGGTATGTTCTTGTGGTTGTGGATGACTTTTCTCGGTATGCTTGGGTGTTCTTTCTGGCGTCGAAGGATGAGACATTTGATTTTGTTCGAGATCTGATTTTGAGGTTGAAAAACGAGAGTAATGGTGGTGCCATGAGAGCTATACGTAGTGACAATGGTACGGAATTTAAGAACACTCGTTTTGATGCCTTCTGTCGTGATCTTGGTCTCGAACATCAATACTCTTCACCATATGTTGCTTGTCAGAATGGTGTTGTTGAGAGGAAAAATCGAACACTGTGTGAAATGGCTAGGACGATGCTAGATGAGCATAGGACTCCTAGGAAGTATTGGGCAGAAGCGGTGAACACAGCTTGCTATGTTTCAAATCGGATTTTCCTTCGTGCTTTCAAGAAGAAAACTTGCTATGAGCTTTTCCATGGTCGTTCCCCCCGTGTGAGTCACCTTCGGGTCTTTGGTTGCAAGTGTTTCATCTTGAAGAAAGGAAATTTGGACAAGTTTGAGTCTCGTTCGATGGATGGAATTTTTCTTGGTTATGCTAATCATTCTCGAGCATATCGTGTGCTCAATCTTGAAACTAACCAAATCATGGAGACTTGCGAAGTCACCTTCGACGAGACCATTCCGTGTAGCTCTTCTGCTTTTGAGTGTGCAGGTGATGATGATCTGGGACAGCCCTCATGAGGAAGAACAACCTGATGATGAAGATGATGAAGGATTTCATGCACCGTGTGGAGATCGTGTACCTTCTACTTCCACTACTACCACGACGTTCGACGACGGTCCCTCTGCTACACCTTCGTCGAGTCGCGCTCCAGATCGAGTTCAAGTGGAAGCTGATGTTGAGGGGGAGGCAATCTCGAGGCGAGAAGCTCCCCGGCTGGTACAGAGGATCATCCACCTTCGAAGATCATCGGGAACTTGGATGAATGCACTACACGGTCGAGGTCACAGAACATCTCTCATTATGCTCATTCTGCTTTTGTCGCGTCTTTTGAGCCCAAAAATGTTGGACACGCTTTATCTGATTCTGATTGGGTCAATGCCATGCATGAAGAGCTTGAAAACTTTGAGAGAAATCAGGTGTGGAAGTTAGTAGAACCACCTCCAAATTGCCATCCTATAGGAACCAAGTGGGTGTTCAAGAACAAGAGGGATGAGAGTGGTGAGATTGTGAGAAACAAAGCGAGGTTGGTTGCTCAGGGGTTTTCGCAGCAGGAGGGGATAGATTATGAGGAGACATTTGCTCCTGTTGCCCGTTTGGAGGCAATTCAGATCCTTCTAGCATTTGCAGTTGCTAAAGGGTTCAAATTGTACCAAATGGACGTGAAGAGTGGCTTCTTGAATGGGGTGATCGAGGAAGAAGTGTATGTGAGGCAGCCCCCGGGTTTTGAGAGTGAGAGATTCCCACACCGAGTGTACAAACTCCACCGAGCTTTATATGGCCTAAAGCAAGCACCCAGAGCGTGGTATGGCAGGGTGAGAGGGTTCTTGCTTAGCAAGGGGTTTGTGATGGGGAAGGTTGATAAAACGCTCTTCTTGTTGAGAAATGGCAATGATCTCTTAATCGTTCAGATTTACGTGGATGATATCATTTTTGGTGGCTCTTCTCATGATCTTGTTGCCAAGTTTGCAGACGATATGAGCAGGGAATTTGAGATGTCGATGATGGGAGAGTTGCAGTTCTTTCTCGGGCTGCAGATCAAGCAAACCAAGGATGGGACATTCGTGCACCAAAGCAAGTACACCAAGGACATTCTCAAGAAATTCGACATGAGCGACTCCAAGCCGATGACTACGCCGATGAGTACGACTACAGCTTTGGATGTGGATGAGGACGGAGAACCAGTGGACCAGAAGGAGTACCGGAGCATGATCGGCTCCCTCCTCTACTTGACGGCGACGAGGCCAGGACATACAGTTCAGCGTGTGTCTGTGCGCTCGTTTTCAGGCTTCACCGAGGACTTCACATCGTCAGGCCGTCAAGAGGATTTTCAGGTATCTCAAGTTTACTCCTGAGCTGGGTCTTTGGTATTCTGCCGATTTCACTCTTGCACTTCATGGTTTTTCTGATGCGGATTTTGCTGGATGTCGTAGTTGATCGCAAGTCTACTTCTGGTCAGTGTCAGTTTCTTGGTTCGTCTCTTGTGTCTTGGTCTTCTCGCAAGCAGTCTAGTGTAGCCCAATCCACCACTGAAGCCGAGTATGTTGCTGCTGCTAGCTGTTGTTCCCAGTTGCTTTGGATCACCTACACCTTGAGAGATTTTGGCTTAGACATGTCCCATATTCCACTTCTTTGTGACAGCACCAGTGCCATAAGCGTAGCCAAAAATCCCGTGCTTCATTCCAAAACCAAACACATAGAAGTGAGGTACCACTTTCTGAGAGATCATGTGGAGAAAGGAGATATTGAGCTTGCCCATGTTTCTACCCAAAACCAGCTTGCAGACATTTTCACTAAGCCACTTGACCAAGTTACCTTCACTCGCTTGCGAGGAGAACTTGGTGTGTGTGCAGTTTTCTGAGCTGAGTTTTGGAGGCTTCTCTTGTAGCGTATGTATATTATTGTACTATCTTTGTATCTTGATGTACATTTTTCTTGCTTTTGTATCTTGATTTCATCTTTTGTATCATATCTTAGGATGAGCTTCTCCTATATGCAGTGATTGCTACAACTTGCTACATTTTAGAGTCTAGGCAGGCTGGCTAGGGATTGATTGTATGGATGGCTATGCTCTTGATGGTTTTGATATATATTCTATTGAGATAGTCTCTTTTCGAATTAAAATGACAAACTGAACTTAACTTCTTCACCCATGAGTAAATGCCTTGCATGTCTTGTTTGAGCCGAAATGGCTATATCTGGCTTAAGATCATGTTAGGGTGTGATATTCTTTTCAATTGGGTCAAAGATCTTTGTCATTGTAATGTTTAGCCCATGCTTTATCTTGTGGAGGAGCATAAGCTTCTTTCTGTCGCAAAGACATTTCATGTACCATGCTTAACTTGAAAACTTGATAAATGAGATGTCTATGCATGAAAGAAGAAAGATGAGAAAAAGAATATTTGCAGAAAATTATGCTCATGTCTCTATGCTTTCACCATTGCACACACTTGCACACATGGGTGCTAAGCGGTTGCATGTTGTTTGCCGGAGAAGTCTCCCATGAGAAGTGAACACATGGCTCAGTGCTTTGACATGACATGAGGTAGAACTTGGGCGTTTATGATGATCTTTTGTCAAGAATGCTTGTCCTTTCATGATTTTGGTGAGATGAAGTTCATTTTTGCTTAAACAATCCATGGTTAGGACTTTGCTCATGTGGTGACATTTTTGATAAAACTACACAACTTGCTCATGGCTTTGTCAATTGGATATATGTCTTCACCTTCTTGATGGCAATGCCCGTGTGACATGATGAACTATCTTGTTTGCCTCTTCTCTAACTTGTAGCATTTTGTATTGCTCATTGTATATTTGAGAAGCTTGTAGTTGCATTTTGTACATTTTTCCTTGATGTGTGCATTGTCAACAAGGGGGAGAATTTCTGGAGCATTTTGCAAGGGGGAGATGTTGCTGAATCTTAGAGAAAGCTTTTGCTCTAGAATTTGTCGAAATTGTGTGAGAGATTGAAAGTTTTGCCCAAATGAGGTTTTCTGAAAATTTGTGAAGTTTCTGAGAGTTTGATCATTGGAATATCTTGCTGGGCACATGTGGAAGGTTTTCAAGTTGGAATGGCATCGTTGCGAGTTGGTTTGTGCATTTTTGGCATTTTTGGCCTTGGTCATCTGCCAGGGGCGGTTTAACCGCCCCCCCTGGGCGGTTTAACCGCCCCTGTGCTGAGAGCACACAGTTTGTGGAAAATTGAGCCATTTTCGAGTGTTTTTCGCACGCACAAGTTCACTTGTTCAGGGGGAGTTGCATCTTTGCAGGGGGAGTGCTTTGAGTGTCCTGAAAAGTGAGTTTGAAGTTTGTGATTTGTGCGTTGTGCTTTTGCTCTTTTGCCGATGGTGTTGAGCCCTTTCGCTTCTTCTTGAAGGGTCGGCGTTTCTGGAGCTTTCTCTTGCAGAGTGACTTTGTTCTCGGCTTGTTCTTGCTTTTAGTCACTTGCTTGAGTCTTGTTTTCGATTTCTTTTACATTTTCTTCATAACAATTGGTTACTATGTGTGTGTTGTCAATGCACTCATCAAGGGGGAGATTGAGGACCCGGTGTGTCCGAGGACCGGTGGATGGTCGCTTCCCGGTGTGATGAGTGATTGACAATGTGGTGTGGATTGACGTTTACCTTGGCTCAAGTATTGCAGGTGTAGAATGCGGTTTGGTTGCATTGGTGCAGGTGAAGAACAGACGCGAAAGGTCTTAGCCATGGCGGCCTCCGAGGAGCGGAGAGACAAGTAGGCTTGGTTCGAGGGACCCGATGGCCGGTGGATCAAGTGCGGTTCACATGCTGGCAAGAACGAGCAAGGGGACGTGGTTTCGGTGCGAGGTAGCGGCTCACAACCGAAGCTCGTACGCGGACGAGAAGCCGGCGCAAGGTGGCGGCTAACAACTGCAGTTTGCGCGCGGGGTTTGGTGATTTGGCCACAAAATCATCGGTGGACGGTTTCCCTTAGTTTGGGCCTCAAAACCAAGGCCGAGGACTCGACGAGGCGAGTTTGGGCTGCTGGGCCAGTGGTGGCTGTCAAGGGCGGTTTAACCGCCTCCCCCTGGGCTGGCCCAAAATCGGCGTCGAGGAGCTTCGATCCGGAGGACACGCGGCGTGACTGCAAGGCTTGCGTCGGAGGGAAGCTAGCTTGCAGTGGAAGGTGCCCGAGCCTGGAAAATATCTGAAGATCAAATGTCAAATTTGCCCCTGAGGGGTATGTATCACTTAGGGGTAGTTTAGTCTTTAGAGCACCACCACTTGGACTACTAATAGGCCCCTTCAGGGCTGGTGGCTGCTATCTCTTCTAGTTATCTCTTTAGGTTTTCCTTTGAACTAGTTTTCCCTTCATCCCCTCCACCTAGAACTACTTCGAATCTTTCTTAGTTTTGTATAGGTGAATTCATGGTTATGTGATGGAGTTTGTGCTGCTCATCTTTGTGCCATGATTTGATTTCCCGAGCTCCTTCTTCCTTTTCTATTTTCGTGGGTATTTTCGGAGCTATTTTTGGGGGATTTTCGTTCTTCTTGTTCTAGGGCGTTTTCTCTCGGATTTCTTTGGGGGATTCATGTATGAGTGCCTTGTGCCTCTTTTGCTGGTGATCCTTTGCCCCCAAACGCCGAGAATCGCTCTGGATTTGAGATTTTCGGGATGAACTCGAGGTCATGGTGTTCTTCGCGAGATCTGCGATTCCGGGAGTTGTACTGAGTTAGAGGTCGAGATCTTTTGGGAAAACACTCCACTGGAGGTCTAGATCATCTGACCAAAATCTCGCCTCTAGAGCTCAAGCGGTTTGGGAGATCCACTTTTGTTTTGACTTTTTCCCGAGCCACCCAGGCCTGGGCGGTTTAACCGCCCCCCTGGCCGGTTTAACCGCCCCCCACTGGGTGTGTTAGATCGAGCCGTGTTTCGGGTCGTTTTGGTGTTCGTTTCGATTGGTTCGAGTTCCGCTGCTCGTTTCTTGTTCCTAGGGTCAGTAGCTTGACAGTGGCTACGTGATCTTGGCAAGATTGCTCTCGGAGGTTTCGGAGTTGGTTTGGGAAAATAGCCGGATCGATTGGAAAGAATTTTTATCGGCTCCCATTCACTCCCCCCCTCTCTGGTCGCCGTTTCGGTCCTTCACCATCTAATCTAATAGATCTAATCCTAACATGAAGCATAGATTGCATATGAAAGGGTAAACCAATAGATATGTGTGTTGTATTGGGTTGATCACATCCACATTCATAGACAAAATGAAGATAAACCAAAGATTGACTAAGCCTATCGCCTTCTAGTTGTAGCTCTAGCCAAGAACGGTAAACATATCAAGCATCTCATTCGAAGCCTCTTTAAATCACCACCTCCGGTCAAACCCCCAAGAACTACCACCCTACACAGGCCACGCCCTGTCACGACGCTCGATATCGGCATGGCAATTACAAGGGCACGTTCGAAGAACGTGTTGTACTCCTCAGTAGATCCGGTATGAACCCCTAGCCCCCATGGCTACAAGAACACCCGGAGTAATCTATCCCGAGAATAGATTGAAAGTAAAGCAAACCCAAGAAAGCACAAGATCATAAAAGGAGGCACTTGATCGCTAGTGAATTGGATGACAAGATGATCATTACACACATGAAGTATTCATTATATCATCACCTTGGAGGCCATACCATGGACGATGAATGATTGGCTCCTGAACTCCACTATAGCATAACCACGTAGGGCGGCCATGGCGGCTAGGGTCGGCCTAGGCCATCCCCTAGACAACTTCGAGGACTTGCGGTGACCGTCGTCTCCCTCTGGTGCTCCCTTCTAGGTTTCGCCGACTTCTGGTGAATGGATGATGCCCTCCTCTGGAATACGGGCTGTTTATATAGCGAGGAAACCCCAGCTCGAAGGGGAGGCCGAGGCAGCGCAAAAACGGGCTAGGCGGCGCGGCCAAGAGGGGTCTTGGCCGGCCGGCCCAAGGGCTTTTTGGCTCGCCTCGGTCCCACCTTTTGCGTCCAAGCTTCTTTGATATTTATGAGTTTGTGTTCCGCTCCTTGTGGGCTTTGGACGTCGGTTACTCTGGGATATGGATGGGTCTTGATGGGTCTTCCAAGTCTGCACTGGATTTGTCTTGATCTCGAGGTACTTTGGCCTTATCTTCAATTGAGCCTTGTTTAGAGGTGGCCTATTGGAGTAGAGCATGAACAGGCTTTGATTCCTTTGGGCTTCATTAGGACTTTTGGCCTTCATCGTGCCGTGTTGTTGCTAGTTCTCATATTCAGCCCATATTTGCTCCAAAATAGCCAATTAACCTGCGTAAACCAAAATGCTCTAGAAATATGTGCACAAGCGGAAACGGGGTTATTTCAGTGCCAAGTGGCAGGGTTAGTATAAAGATTAGTCTAAAAACATAACCTAGATGGCACTAAAAGTGTGTCATTTAACAGCGCCAACAACGACGTGAGAGCGACGGTGGAGAAGGGCCGGCCGGCCTTGATGGGGCCGCCCGGCCTCCTGCCGACGCCTCTAGTGCTATGCCTCGTCGTAGTGTTCCTGCACGATTAGTGACACTCTGCTGCACGAAGATCTGGCTGGCTGAATGACGAGTGGGGCCGACCGGCCTAGGTAGGGCCGGTACGCCTGAAATTCAGCCGATTTTTTTATATTCTTCTGCAAATGAAAGAAAATTAAACATGTAGTTGTGAAAATTTAAACATGCCATGATTGGAAATAAAATTTGAGATGCATGAAAATAAACCTAATCTATATGCAATGCATGATACATACCACATACCTTATGGCGAGGGCTGGGATTTCTCGTCCTGAGCGGGACGCTCCGAAGTCTTGTTTGGGTCCTTTTGTGCTTTCACCCGCCATACCTTCCTCATATTGCGAGGCTTGGATTCAACTTTTCCTTTCGATTGTGTTTCCAAAAATTTCTTCCGCGCTATCCTTCGCTGTGCATGATGGCGATCATGCTCCTTCTTCTCTCAGAGAGAGAGGTATTCTAGCAATCTCTCGAGGGCTTCCGCACTCGGGGCCTGGACCTTGACTTCTTCAATCATGTTGCTCTTCCTTTGGATGGAAAGCGAAGTTCTCCGTCTCCCCCATTGAGTCTGAGCTGGAAGATTCTGACTCTGACATTAATTGTCGCATTTGCAGTACTCAAGAACGGTCTCCCCAGAATGAGAGCGTTCTTTGCGTCGGTCTCCATGTCGAGAATGACAAAGTCGACCGGAACGAGAAAATCCCGAGCTTCACCGGGACATTTTCCGCGATCCCAGCTGGAGAGTGGACCGATTGATCCGCTAACTGCAAACACATGGGTGTAGAGACTAGCGAGATGTATTTCAGGTTGTTGAAGACTACCTTTGGCATCAAGCTGACACTTGCTCCCAAGTCACACAGGGCATTGTTGAAGTCTTGGCCTCCTATTGAGCAAGAAATTGTGGGATATCCTGGGTCTTTCTTCTTCTTAAGGTGGGGACCGAGTATAGCCGAGCTGCATTCCTCCGTTAGCTATACCGTCTCAGTGGTCGGCAGAGTTCTCTTATTACCAAAAATATTGATGTAAACTTTCTTGATTACCACAAGGAATTTTCCGTATTGCTCGTCAGCCACTGGTCTTTTCCTTCGTTCCGGGAACGGCAGGAAAGTCGGATCATGATAGTCGCTAGAGGCTCTCGGGGCCTCGTTCTCCCCCTTAGAGGCAGGATTGGGTTTGTCTTCCTCCTCCCTATCTTCAACTTCAGCTTGAGTATTGTTGGCACTCCTTAGCGTCACGTTTTAGTAACGCTCAAGAGCGCATAGATATATGTCGTTGTATGCAAAATTTATTCTGCAAGCGCACATAATATATCTCGTTGTAGCACTTCACCTTGGGTGTACCCCAGGGTATCGTATTTATATTTCCGCATGGAAGCAGAATGGTTAAAGTGTATTGAAGAATGAAATGATATATCTTGCCAGAAATATCAAGCCACAAACCCAGGGGCACAAACTCTCGGTTTGGTAGATAATGGTCAAGTTAATGACCGGATAGAAGGTCTGAAAGACTAGCGACACACAGGAGAACCTATTTCTAAAGAAAAGGAATGACTGTTGAGAGAGACCAGACCTAGACACTTCCAAACTCAGAGCAAAAGGCACTCTAACCTTAGCCTAGACTCTAGCTTAGATACCGGGAACGGAGCTCGCTTCGACGGCTAGAATGGGAGAACTTCAGAACGGGGTGAGAGAGGGGGTTCTCTGGGCTCAGCACTACTGTTAGGAATACACCTGAACGTGGTGGACTCCGAAGGACGAACATGGATGTCACCACCTGCCGCCTACCACTGTTGTTCCGTGGGGTGCAACACACTTCCTAGTTAATCAACAAGCCAGACACCACGTGTGCACTCGAAGATTAAGATTTCTCTTGAGGCCTGCCAAGAGAAATCCCCGTCTTCCCTATGGCGTCTTTCGGCCCGGTCAAGGCGAGCAAACCCGCGAGACAAAACCCGGTAGAGCTAAACTAAACTCTACACTAAGACTAAAGGGGGACAAAACTTTACTCTAAAGAGAGCAAGATTTTTACTCTAAAAAGATGAGCAAGAGCTAAATATAAAAGATAAATTTAAGCTCTAAACTAAGAAAGTAATTGTTTTGATACACTCTTCGAATGAAGGAAAGGATACAAGAGCTTTACCAGAACTCCGAAGATCCGAGCTAAGCTCGACTCGACTCTACTCCCAACTCTAATCCTAATCTAAGAAATGGAAAAGATACAAGAGCTCCCTTCAAGTATGAACTTGAGAAGTGTGGTGTGTGTCTTGGATTGAAGAGGAGGTGGCCTTTTATAGCCTCCCAAGATCGGTAGCCACCGTAACCATCACGCCAACGACCTGGTTAACTTCCACACCGAAGATGGTCGCGTGAGGTTGCAGCAGGGGGCCGGCCGGCCTGGTGTAGGCCGATCGGCCTACACCTGGCTCCCCTGGCCACCGCCTTCGTCATGGATGCTCCTGATTGCTTTCTGAGGTCGGTAATGATTGCGTTCAGTTGAGGCTGTCCAAGAATCCGAGGTTGTGGACCCTTCAATCCATGTTCATTCCACTCTAGGCCTTTCGGGTCCTTAGATCAAACCGACATTGATTGCGCGCCTCTTGATCATCTTGGATACTTAGTTTAGCTTGTGGATCAGTGGCGTGGCCAGACCTGGCCAGGGGAGGCCCGTCGGCCTGGGCTAGGCCGGCCGGCCTGGCTCTGTGCCAAGTTTGGCCCCTGTTTCACCTGTTTCATCCTGCAATTACAACTCATCCAAAACTTGTGGAATTGGTCAGTAAAAACAATTTTATGTATGGAACATGGTATGATCGTCCTCATTTTACCGAAATGTTGACGGTCAATACTAGGTCATAATAGCCGTCAGCAGTCGTCGAGGCCAATATCGCTAGGTGGACTATAGAAAAGATACTTGTGGACACCGTGTCATCAGCGGACATCTTATTCCTTGGTGCGTTTGATCAAACAAACCTAACCAAGAGTATGCTCCAGCCATCCGATACACCACTATATGGATTCGGAGCAACAAAAAGCATTAAGGCACTCGGTAAAATTACTCTGCCGGTTTCATTCGAAAATATGGTAAATGCAAGAACAGAGCACATCACATTCGATGTGGTTGATATCTGGTATCCATACCAAGCAATATTTGGTAGAGGAACAATCAACAGGTTCGAGGTAGTCATAAGCCAAGTTTACCTGTGTATGAAGATACTAGCAAAAAGGGGGTGATAACAGTTTATGGAAATCAAGGATCCGGCAGAAGCCTCGAGAAGGCATCAATGCCAGGCCAGAGAAATGTGCACCTCCTGCAATCAGAAGAGCCTAGTCTGCCACCATTCAAGGAGCAGCAACGAGACAAGGAAAAAAACAAAGTTAGCCCCAATGAAGACACCAAAAAAGTGCTCCTTGACCCGCACATCATCGATCGATCAGTAATCATAGGGGCCAACCTTGACCCGAAGGAAGGAATTGACCTGATCACCTTCTGGAGGAAGAACAAAGATGTTTTCGCATCGACAGCAGAAGAACTGACAGGGGTCAGTAGAGACGTCATAGAGCACAAGCTTGAAGTCAAGCCTGATTCAAAACCAAAGAAGCAGAAGCTGAGGAAAATGTCGGATGACATAATGGAAGCGATGAGAGCGGAGGTCAACAGACTGCTAGATGCAGGCGTCATACGAAAGGTGGAGTACCCAGAATGGCTGTGTAACATAGTGCCTGTATAGAAGAAGAACGACAAGTGGAGAATGTGCCTCGACTTCACAGATCTCAACAAAGCCTGCCCAAAGAGCGACTACCCCCTACCAAGAGTCAACAAATTAGTAGACGCGCCAGCCAATAGCGAAATGCTATCATTGCTTGACCTGTTCTTAGGATACCACCAAATTTGGATGTGGGTCTTAGATGAGGAAAAAACAAGCTTCATCACTCTATTCGGAATCTACTGCTTCGTCCGAATGCCAGAAGGGCTAAAAAACATTGGCACAACATTTTGCAAAATGATAGCAGAGGTCCTGGGACTGCAGTTCAACAGAAACTTGATTGCATATGTCGATGATATAATAGTAGCAAGCAAGATCAGGTCTGATCATATAGCAGATCTCGCAGAGACATTCGCACGGCTAAGGCAAGCCAAGCTCAAATTGAACCCAGAAAAGTGTGTCTTCGGAGTACAAAAGGGAAAAATCTTGGGATGCTTAGTTTCCACCAAAGGGATAGAGGCCAACCCTAACAAAATAAGAGCAATAACAGAAATGCAAGTGCCAAGGTCAATAAAAGAAGTTCAAAAGCTCACGGGAAGAATAGCGGCACTAAACCGCTTCATTTCCTGCTCAACAGAACGCAACCTACCATTCTTCAAAGTGCTTCGGGGCTCAAGCAAATTCCAATGGGGGCCAGAACAGAGCAAAGCATTCCACCAACTTCAAGACTACATAGTGAATATGACAAAGCTCGCCCCACCCAAACCAGGGTCCCAACTGATGCTATACCTGTCTGCATCGCAAACAGCAGTCAGTGGAGCCCTAGTTCAAGATGTGCAAGTCAAAGAGAAAGCTCAACAAGTGCCAATCTACTTCGTATCAGAAGAATTTTCGGGTTCAAAGCTATTCTATTCAGAGCTGGAAAAAATAGCTTATGCAGTAGTCATGGATCAAGAAAATTGCGCCACTACTTTGAAACCTACAAGATCCTTGTACTAAAAAACCAGCCACTACACGACCTCTTCCAAAACAAGAAAGCATCCAATCGCATAGCCAAATGGGACATAGAGCTGTCAGAACATGTGATAGATTATGAGAAGAGAAGTGCAATCAAGTCACAAGTCCTCGCGGACTTCATCGTCGATTGGACTACTCCGAATCATGAGGTAATAGAAGAAGAGATCACCCTAGAGTGGGACATAAGCTGCGATGGCGCTTGGGGGGAAATGGAGCAGGCATCGCGGCCATATTAACAACACCATCTGGCCTTCAGGTCAAGTACGCAGCAAGGCTGGACTTCATCGGTGAGAATGAAAAATGCTCAAACAATATAGCAAAATATGAGGCACTGCTACTAGGGCTACGAAAAGTGAAGGCACTGGGCAACCAGAACTTCCTAGTCCGATCCGATTCCAAAGTGAGCACCGGGCAAGTAGAAAAAGAATACAACGCAAAAGAAATGGAGCTGATAAAATACCTAGTAGAGGTCAGAAGAATGGAAAGGCATTTCAAGGGATTCACAATACAGCACATACCACGAAAAGAGAATTCAGAAGCTGACAAGCTTGCTAAGGCTGCCGCAAACAATGAACCGTACCACCAGAGGTGCTTTTTGAAACAATGCAACACCCCTCCATTAAGCCAGAATTACAGCCAATGAGCCTGGTTAGTGCCATCAGCAGTGAGGATTGGAGGGCCCCAATCATGGCATATCTACGGAACCACGTAGAGCCAAATGACGAATCCGGCCTCAAGCGCATGAAGCAAAGGGCCACAGGGTATACAGTCATATACAACCAACCGTACAAAAAAGGTGTCTGTGCTCCACTATTGAAGTGCATCACGCAGCAGGAAGGCAAAATCATACTCCAAGAGGTACACAACGGAATCTGTGGATCCCACCTAGCAGCAAGGACCCTCGCCAGGAAGGTATTCATTCAAGGCTTCTACTGGCCCACTGCCCTGAGAGATGCAGAGCAAGTTGTAAAGGCATGCCCAGCATGTCAAATGTCAGCACCACACCAAAGGCGGCCGGGCGGGGAAACACAGCTCATCCCGCCAACCTAGCCGTTCCAAAGATGGGGAATGGACATAGTGGGACCGCTACCAACAGCCAAAGGAAACCTAACATATGCAGTCGTAGCAATCGAGTACTTCTCCAAATGGATAGAAGCAAGGGCATTGACAAACATAACATTAGCTACAATTCAGAAGTTCTTTTGGCAACAAAATATTTGTAGATTCAGAGTACCGAAAGAGCTCACAGTCGACAATGGGAGGCAATTTGATTCTTACGAGTTCAAAGAATTCTGCCGAACGATAGGAACAAGCCCGACCTTCTCATCAGTATATCACCCAGAATCAAACGGAGCAGTTGAACGTGCAAACAGGGAAATACTAGCAGGGGTAAAGAAATGCCTATTCGAATAGAGCAAGGGAAAATGGGCAGAAGAACTAGCAAGAGTCATGTGGTCGCACAACACAGCAATAAGCAGAACAATGGGTTACACACCGTTCAAACTACTATATGGTGCAGAAGCAATGTTACCCGAGGAGATCAATCACAAGAGCCCAAGGGTCATCGCCACCGACTCAAGCAATGAATCAGAAGCGGCTGACAAGGACATCGTCGAGATAGACAGGCTTGAAGCCATCCAGAACATCCTAAACTACCAAAATGAAACAAGAAAATGGAGGAACAAGAAAGTTTTCCGAAAGAACGTTCAGGTGGGAGACCTAGTCCTGAAAAGAAAGAAGGACACGGACTCATTTGGGAAACTGCAGTTCCCATGGGAAGGCCCATACATATCTTTCAAAAGCGGTAAGCCTGGATCATTCCGGTTAATGGATCAAGAGGGATTTGAACTGCCACACCCCTGGAACATAGACAATCTGAAAAATACTACCCATGATGGCAGAAGCATCAAGCCACCAGTACATCCTGAAGAATCTAGTTCAGTCCTAGTAGGATTTCCTTCAAAATTGTAATTTTTATTTTCTATTCTGTGAACGGTACTCTTTTCCTCACAAAGAGGGGCTCCTAACGGAGGTGAGGTTTTGAACAAGACCGTGTCACATGTAAACATTTTATTCTTCAATTAAAAGAGATTTTCCCCCTCTCAATACTCGGAACTGGGTGTCGAAAGCAGTCGGATAACGGCTGACCAATTCGACCGTACTTCAGGCTAAGTATGAAAGACCTGTGAATACGAAAGGGACGCCCAACACGTATCCACAGGCTTAATTCGCATCAGCCAAGAACGGCTACGAGTCACAGAAATCTAAAACCTCAAAGCCTAAGGGCAAGGGCGGTGATTCGCATCGGCCAAGAACGGCTACGAGTCACAGAAATCTGAAACCTCAAAGCCTAAGGGCAAGGGGCTGTGATTCGCATCACCCAAGAACGGCTACGAGTCACAGAATCTAAAACCTCGAAGCCTAAGGGCAAGGGGCTGCGATTCGCATCAGCCAAGAACGGCTACGAGTCACGGAGATCTAAAACCTCAAAGCCTAAGGGCAAGGGGCTATGACTCGCATCAGTCAAGAAGGGCCACGAGTCACAGAAATCCAAGTCCCCAAAGGCCAAAAGTAAGGGCATGAGACCAGCACCAATCAAGAGGGGCCATGACTCACAGAAATCTAGCCTAAAGATAAAAGGTCATGAATTATATCCTCCAAAGGGAACCGCCACTTGATCCACCCCACCAAAAAAAATAGATACCCCATTTTTATTAATCGAAAAGGGAGGATACAACAAGTCAAAGTCGATACAAAGGCAGCTACATGCCGCATCACTCGACCATAAACAAATACAAACACAACTGGATGTAAGAACATTAGCACCTAGAAATACAAACCGACCCCGGAGTGGTGAGGCCAAGAACTAAGCGGGCTAAGCACATCGCAAGCATTCTTGTAGCACCACACGTAGGGCAGCCATCAGCACCACGAAGTGTCGGAACATGGCGAGGCATGAATGGGGCAACCCACCATTAGCCCAATGAGTGCGCACGCCTTGATGCATGGCTTCAGCAAGCAAGCCACGCGTAACTACGCTCCCGTGCCCGACTTCTCCACCATAACTCGCAAGCATCCTTCTAGCACCACAGTCAGCTAAAGCATCACATCCAAATCAGGAGGCCGACCACCACAACAACAAAACCCAAGTATAAGCATGGCTGCGAGCAGCGCAGCAAAGGAAGAGGAGCAATGTGGCCTCCTCAGGCCACCCGCCCTTTATATAGTCCATCCATTCAACTACGCAACAAAACTCCCGTGACGCAAAACAACAAAACCCCGTGACGCTACACACCAAAACCCCCGTGACACAAAAACCAAGGGCCGCCACCTATTCGAATCAGGCAGCTAGTGACTCGAACGGTGCTCGTGCTAGGGGGAAGGGTGTCGTTTAAAAAAAACAAAAGTAGCACGAAACCGCTGAGTCACAACCTCAATATTCTCACATCGTTACTCAAGCAGACTCGGTTCGACATTGCGCTAAGGGGGAAGGGTGTCGTTTTCTCGTCAAGCACTCCATAGCACACTGTCACCGAGTCGCACAAAAAGCTAACAATTAAAAGAAAATCGAAAACGACAGGCTTCCACTATTCGAATAGTTCTATTACAAGCCCGGGCCTCCCTGCCTTGGGCGAATCATATACAAAACACATTTCATCATCCAGAACTCCATCGCACGAGCCTTCCTGCTTAACTCCAACAGAAACATTTTTCGAATCCCACTGCTGAGAGTGACTTACTCTATTTCCTCCAGAGCAGTCCAGCGACAAACGAAGCAGATAACCACGACGAGAAAACAAACGACTGCAGTAGTGCCAAAAATTGTCAAAACTCTGACCTGGATGCATAGCCTGAAACTTGTCCCAAGCAAACCGAGTCACAAACAAACCATCATGGTACAGAGTTCTCGGAGTCACACCCTGCGCAGCCCCGCCACTGAAAGCCTGCGTAGGGAAATTTACAACAAAATATTCAGCGCACAAAAGACAACGGCCATAGTCAGAAGTCTCCACATCAAGTCGCCTAGCGCCTACACCTTATCATCATCCTTGCGACCACCATCCAAAGCATTTCTGGTGCGTGGTTTGGACTTGGTTTTTGCCTTGTCTTCCTAGCGTGCCCTGACATCTGAGTACCCAGTAACATCATCCTTCTTGGTTAGCACTGGGTGGCCAGTAGGGTTCGTAGCACGAGACCTGGGAGGAGCAACACAACGACCAGGCGCCTCAGTAGACCCATGCTCGCCACCGCGAATTGCCTATGACAAACAAAAAATTGTATCAGGATAACGAATCACAAACATCAAAGAAGGCAGAAAACTCGTTTAGCAGCAAGAGTAGTAAAAAAAATCATCACCTCGTCAGTATCCTTCGGTGGAAAAAAAGGAGAACGTTCTGGAGCTTCGGGACGAGGAAGCCTGGCTGAATCAGGCCGAGGAGGCAGCTTGCCCGGGCTCCCGTTGCAGCTTTCGTCCTGCCCGCACCCGCAAGGGACTGCTTACTCTGCGATAGGTAGAACTGTAAGATCAAGAGTACCAAGTCACAAAAGATAAAAATCAATCAAACTCATAGGAACCGTAACAATAGGGCAAGAGATTCGTTTCAAGCCCGAGTCAAACGATCATGAGCGGTCTTTCGAGCCGCATCCCTGCCATGCGCCACCCAAAATCGACTCAAGAATAATTTCTTCACAGCCTCACAAACGCTGGTGGTGGCAGGGAGATTCTCGGCACTAGGAAAAACAAAGCTCCTAGACCCAAACTTCTTCAAGTGCTCGCATCCCTGGTCTGAAAGCAGCCGCAACATAGCATCGGTACTAACAGAAGCGGCGTAGTCCCCAACCCTATCCATGATCCCGGGAAGCATCTTGAATTCTGTATCTAACCAGTGAAAAACCTCTCCCTGGTCATCTCACGGGGCATCTCTTGGGGCTCAGCGCCAAACCGTTGCAGAGCGTTGCGGCAACTATTGTATGCATGAAGTCCATCCTGCCAAACCAGACTCTCATGCTCTTCCACCTGCTTGTCCCTAGCTGCCAGTCGCTTCCCCAACTTAGCAATAGTTGTGTCTCGCTCGCCAATCTCCTTCTCCTTTGATTTTAGCGCCAAGCCCGCGCTAGTCAACTTGTTTCGCAAATCCAAAACAACTTCCGAGTCAGACGCAACCTGCTCACGAAGTCCGTTAAGCGCAACCTCTTGGTTGTTCACCGTGGTCTGCAAGTTTTTCATAGGCAGGCTCAGTTCCTCGTTACATTTCTCTAGGTTGGCACTCTCCTTAGAAAGCTTCAAGTTCTGGGAACGCAAAAACTTGAGCTCCTCGCGGTCCTCCCCATCAACCAATTTCTTGTGAAGAACTTTCATGCCCATCACGAGTTTCACAGCTACACCACCAACGAGCTTTGCAAGATCAATAGGACTGTTCTCATCACAGTCGCGCATGAAAGCTGCATAAATTAATCACCATGTTAGTTCCAATCACGGCAAACTAACAAAGACACCAAGTAAAGTAAAAAATGCAAACACTCCAAAGAGCACTAACCTTCAGGATCAAAAATAAATTCGCCTGTGAGGACCCAGTGTGTCCGAGGACCGGTGGATGGTCGCTTCCTGGTGTGATGAGTGATTGACAACGTGGTGTGGATTGACGTTTCCCTTGGCTCAAGTATTGCAGGTGTAGAATGCGGCTTGGTTGCATTGGTGCAGGTGAAGAACAGGCGCGAAAGGTCTTAGCCATGGCGGCCTTCGAGGAGCGGAGAGACAAGTAGGCTTGGTTCGAGGGACCCGATGGCCGGTGGATCAAGTGCGGTTCACATGCTGGCAAGAACGAGCAAGGGGACGTGGTTCCGGTGCGAGGTAGAGGCTCACAACCGAAGCTCGTACGCGGACGAGAAGCCGGCGCAAGGTGGCGGCTAACAACCGAAGTTTGCGCGTGGGGTTTGGTGATTTGGCCACAAAATCATCGGTGGACGATTTCCCTTGGTTTGGGCCTCAAAACCAAGGCCGAGGACTCGACGAGGCGAGTTTGGGCTGCTGGGCCAGTGGTGGTTGTCAGGGGCGGTTAAACCGCCCCCCAGGGGCGGTTTAACCGCCTCCCCCTGGGCCGGCCCAAAATCGGCGTCGAGGAGCTTCGATCCGGAGGACACGCGGCGTGACTGCAAGGCTTGCGTCGGAGGGAAGCTAGCTTGCAGTGGAAGGTGCCCGAGCCGGAAAATATCTGAGATCAAAATGTCAAATTTGCCCCTGAGGGGTATGTATCACTTAGGGGTAGTTTAGTCTTTAGAGCACCACCACTTGGACTACTAATAGGCCCCTTCAGGGCTGGTGGCTGCAATCTCTCTAGTTATCTCTTTAGTTTTCCTTTGAACTAGTTTTCCCTTCATCCCCTCCACCTAGAACTACTTCGAATCTTTCTTAGTTTGTATAGGTGAATTCATGGTTATGTGATGGAGTTTGTGCTGCTCATCTTTGTGCCATGATTTGATTTCCCGAGCTCCCTTTCCTTTTTCTATTTTCGTGGGTATTTTCGGAGCTATTTTTGGGGGATTTTCGTTCTTCTTGTTCTAGGGCGTTTTCTCTCGGATTTCTTTGGGGGATTCACGTATGAGTGCCTTGTGCCTCTTTTGCTGGTGATCCTTTGCCCCCAAACGCCGAGAATCGCTCTGGATTTGAGATTTTCGGGATGAACTCGAGGTCATGGTGTTCTTCGCGAGATCTGCGATTCCGGGAGTTGTACTGAGTTAGAGGCTGAGATCTTTTGGGAAAACACTCCACTGAAGGTCTAGATGATCTGACCAAAATCTCGCCTCAAGAGCTCAAGCGGTTTGGGAGATCCACTTTTGTTTTGACTTTTTCCCGAGCCACCCAGGCCCGGGCGGTTTAACCGCCCCCCTCTGGGTGTGTTAGATCGAGCCACGTTTCGGGTCGTTTTGGTGTTCGTTTCGATTGGTTCGAGTTCCGTTGCTCGTTTCTTGTTCCTAGGGTCAGTAGCTTGACAGTGGCTACGTGATCTTGGCAAGATTGCTCTCGGAGGTTTCGGAGTTGTTTTGGGAGAATAGCCGGATCGGTTGGAAAGATTTTTTATCGGCTCCCATTCACTCCCCCCCTCTCTGGTCGCCATTTCGGTCCTTCAATTGGTATCAGAGCCGGTTACGGGTCTTTGCGACTCTAACCAGTCTAAGATCCAAAGATGGCGTAGCAAGATCGGGGTTCCGGGCCTCCGTACTTCGATGGGAAGAACTACCCGAACTGGGTCGCGCGTATGGGCGCTTTCTTGCGAGGCAAAGGAAGTTGCTGTGGGATGTGACGAAAGATGAAAACTATGTCAATCCCACCAACTTAGATGCCCAGGATGCAAAGGATAGATTTGAGGCGAATGCCCGAGCTGTTGACTACTTGTTCCGTGCTTTGTCCTGCCGAGGAGTTTGAGCGTGTTTTGGGCGAGGACCTAGCTTGCCAGATCTGGCAGAAGCTCAAGGTAGCCCACGGTGGTGATAGCCATGTCAAGGCTAGGCTTTTCTCGATGTACAGGAGAGAGTATGAAATTTTGCTCATTTGCCAGGAGAGTCTGTTGATGCTTTGTTTCAGCGTTTCACTTCGATTGTCAACAACATGAAAGCCAACATTACCGTGCTCCCATACTCGGATCATGACCGAGCTATCAAGCTCCTGCAAGCACTTGATAGATCCGTGTGGGGTGCCAAGGTTGAGGCGATCATGGAGTCGGCAAACTATGAGACTCTTTCTGTTGATGAGCTTTTCTCGAAGTTGAAGTCTTCCGAGGTCGACAGACAGTTGCTTGCCAAGGCTAAGAGTCCGACTGATCCCCATAGTCTGGCTCTAGTCGGTGGCTCTGGATATGGACATGCTAACACTCCTAGACACTTTGCTTTGTCTTCTCTTGTGTCCCTTCCAGATGAAGAGTATGAGGTGCTGAGCGAGGAGGATCTCGCGTTGCTCACGAGGAGGTTCGAGCGGATGTACCAGAACCGCAAGGGTTCGAGGCGTGCCGGGAGTACGTGCTACAGATGCGGGAAGATGGGCCACTTCATCGCCGAGTGCCCCGAGGAGATCAAGAACGACTACAACCGCAAGCACCGCCCGCGAGACGACCACAAGCACCGTCCCAAGGACGAGTACCGCTCCAAGAACAAGAACAAGGACGAGAGAAGATCCAAGAACAAGCATGGTGGACACAAGAAGCACAGATCTCGAGCGATGGTGGCTGATGCGAGCGACATCGACACAAGCTCCACCAACACGTCGTCAAGCTCAAGCAGTGAAGATGAGGACCGCGGCCACCGCAAGGAGAAGAAGAGCTTGAACCGCAACTTCAACGGCATCTCCTTCGCCGCCGTCGACTACTGCACCATGGCGCACGACTCCGTGAAGAGCAAGGACGACTCCGACTCCGACTCCGAGGATGAGGTATTGACAGATCCCACCTCTTTGCGTCAGGAGATTGCTAGGTTAGAGCAGTTGGTCGATAACCGCGATGATGTGCTTAGGAAGACCAACAAGGAGAAGAGGGAGTTTAGGTCTTTGCTAGGAGAGTCCAAGGATAGAGTGGCTGAGCTTGAGACCTTGCTTTCTGAGACTGGAAAGAAGGCCATGGAGTTTGAGTCTTTGCTTTGCGAGTCTAGGGAGAGAGCAGCTTCGCTTGAGTCTGAGATTGCTGTTTTGAAAGATGCTCCTCTTGTGTCTGATGAGGTAGAATGCTCGTTCTGTGATGTGCATATTGCTGATCTTGTTGTGCTTAAGGAGAAACACATGACTTGCTTGGATGAACTAGAGGGTGCTAGAGTTGAGCTTGCTGAGTTGAAGTCTAGGTCATCTTTGCTAGGTGCTTGTACTTCTTGTCCTGCTTTGCATGCTCAGTTGCTTGAATCACGCACCATGATTAGTTCACTTGAAGCACAACTTAAATCACCCATTGCGAATTCATGTTCTGCTTGTGATGTTGTTGCATTGAAAAATGTTGAGTTAGAGCAGTGTGTGAATCGCTTGCAAGATGAGAATGATGAGCTGAGACAGTGTTTGGGTTGGTTGTCTGGTCGTGAGCCTCAGCTCAAGATGTTGATTGCTAGTTTCAAGAGAGCTGATGGTTGTGGTCTTGGTTCTGAGAAGGTTGGTGAGAGTAGTGGTGAGAGAGAGAGAGATCCAGAGAGCTCCACCGCAAACATTCCCACAAACCCACCAAAAGCCATTCTCAAGAACACCTTCACACCCAAACCAAACCACCTGCTTAACAAGCTTGACACCACTCCAGATCCTCCCAAGTTTCCACCTAAGTCAGAGAACTTTCAGAGGAGAGTGACCTTTGTGAGGAGTGGGGTTTACCAGCCGAGAGAGAGGGCACAGCCGAGAGAAACCCCAAAGCCAAAGTCAGTCCGCTTCCATTGTGAGCATTGTGGAAGGGATGGACACCTTGAGGAGTTCTGTTGGAGGAAGAAGAGGGAGGTGAGAAGAGAGAAGGAGGTGGGGAACAGGGACAGGTACTACTCTTCTCGTAGTGTGCCTGTGTCTCGTTCACCCTGGCCGAGAGGCGACGCCTTTGTGCGTACAGTTCCTGTGGTTGCTAGTCGTGGTGTTCCAGCTGTTCGTGAGTTTGCTAGGCAGGCCTCCGTTTCGCGGTCAGTTTGGTTCAGGGAGGTTCGACCGTAGCTTTGAGGACTAGGAGAGAGTCTAGGCCACGTTTTCCCCCGCGTGGTGCTAGAGGTCCGATGGTGAGAGACGAGAGGGTTTCACGCGGTAGAGTTAATTTTGCTAACCCCTCTTTTGAGCAGATGGCCCGACACTGGTTTGACTCGTTTTGTGCTAACCCCAGTGTCGAGTCATTTGCTCACTTCTCGTTCTCGGTTCTGATTGTGCAGGTGGGAGGCTTGGAGAACTTTTGGTTGATGGATTCTGGCTGCTCGAGACATATGACAGGTAATGGTAAGTGGTTCTCCAGTCTCACCCCGGTGGTGTCCAGGCAGTACATCACTTTCGGGGATAAGGGTAGAGGTAGAGTGTTGTCTGAGGGTGCTATTCAGGTGAGCGACACTTTCATGTTGAAGCGGGTTGCACTTGTCAAGAATCTTGGTTTCAATTTGCTCTCAGTTTCTCAGCTTCTTGATGAGGGTTATGAGGTTCGCTTTAAGCGTGGTGATTCGAAAATTCTTGATTCTCGAGGTGACCTTGTGTGTATGATCATTCCTGAGGGACAGATTTTTCGTGCTGATTTTTCTCGATCTTTTGGTCCTTCACGGTGTTTGATCGCTGGTACTTCTTCTGAGCTTTGGAAGTGGCATAGGAGATTGGGTCATGTGAGCTTTGATTTACTCACACGCTTGAGTGCTCTTGACCTTATCCGAGGATTGCCCAAGCTCAAGTTCGAGAAAGATTTGGTTTGTGCACCTTGTAGGCATGGAAAAATGGTTGCTGCTTCTCACCCACCTTTGACAGATGTTATGACTGAGCGTCCAGGGGAGCTTTTGCACATGGATTTGGTTGGCCCCGCTCGAGTTCGTTCAGTTGGTGGGAAGTGGTATGTTCTTGTGGTTGTTGATGACTTTTCTCGGTATGCTTGGGTGTTCTTTCTGGCGTCGAAGGATGAGACTTTTGATTTTGTTCGAGATCTGATTTTGAGGTTGAAAAACGAGAGTAATGGTGGTGCCATGAGAGCTATACGTAGCGACAATGGTACGGAATTTAAGAACACTCGTTTTGATGCCTTCTGTCGTGATCTTGGTCTCGAACACCAATACTCTTCGCCATATGTTGCTTGTCAGAATGGTGTTGTTGAGAGAAAGAATAGAACACTTTGTGAGATGGCTAGGACGATGCTAGATGAGCATAGGACTCCTAGGAAGTATTGGGCAGAAGCGGTGAACACAGCTTGTTATGTTTCGAATCGGATTTTCCTTCGTGCTTTCAAGAAGAAAACTTGCTATGAGCTTTTCCATGGTCGTTCCCCCCGTGTGAGTCACTTTCGGGTTTTTGGTTGCAAGTGTTTCATCTTGAAGAAAGGAAATTTGGACAAGTTTGAGTCTCGTTCGATGGATGGAATTTTTCTTGGTTATGCTAATCACTCTCGAGCATATCGTGTGCTCAATCTTGAAACTAACCAAATCATGGAGACTTGCGAAGTCACCTTCGACGAGACCATTCCGTGTAGCTCTTCTGCTTTTGAGTGTGCAGGTGATGATGACTTGGGACAGCCCATCTTTGAGGAAGAACAGCCTGATGATGAAGATGATGAGGAATTTCAGGCACCGTGTGGAGATCGTGTACCTTCTACTTCCACTACTACCACGACGTTCGACGACGGCCCTTCTGCTACACCTTCGTCGAGTCGCGCTCCAGATCGAGTTCAAGTGGAAGCTGATGTTGAGGGGGAGGCAATCTCGAGGCGAGAAGCTCCCCGGCTGGTACAGAGGGATCATCCACCTTCGAAGATCATCGGGAACATGGATGAACGCACTACACGGTCGAGGTCACAGAACATCTCTCATTATGCTCATTCTGCTTTTGTCGCGTCTTTTGAGCCCAAAAATGTTGGACACGCTTTATCTGATTCCGATTGGGTCAATGCCATGCATGAAGAGCTTGAAAACTTTGAGAGAAATCAGGTGTGGAAGTTAGTAGAACCACCTCCAAATTGCCATCCCATAGGAACCAAGTGGGTGTACAAGAACAAGAGGGATGAGAGTGGTGAGATTGTGAGAAACAAAGCGAGGTTGGTTGCTCAGGGGTTTTCGCAGCAGGAGGGGATAGATTATGAGGAGACATTTGCTCCTGTTGCCCGTTTGGAGGCAATTCGGATCCTTCTAGCATTTGCAGTTGCTAAAGGGTTCAAATTGTACCAAATGGATGTGAAGAGTGCCTTCTTGAATGGGGTGATCGAGGAAGAAGTGTATGTGAGGCAGCCCCCGGGTTTTGAGAGTGAGAGATACCCACACCGAGTGTACAAACTCCACCGAGCTTTATATGGCCTAAAGCAAGCACCCAGAGCGTGGTATGGCAGGTTGAGAGGGTTCTTGCTTAGCAAGGGGTTTGTGATGGGGAAGGTTGATAAGACGCTCTTCTTGCTGAGAAATGGCAATGATCTTTTAATCGTTCAGATTTACGTGGATGATATCATTTTTGGTGGCTCTTCTCATGATCTTGTTGCCAAGTTTGCAGATGATATGAGCAGGGAATTTGAGATGTCGATGATGGGAGAGTTGCAGTTCTTTCTCGGGCTGCAGATCAAGCAAACCAAGGATGGGACGTTTGTGCACCAAAGCAAGTACACCAAGGACATTCTCAAGAAATTCGACATGAGCGATGCCAAGCCGATGACTACGCCGATGAGTACGACTACAGCTTTGGATGCGGATGAGGACGGAGAACCAGTGGACCAGAAGGAGTACCGGAGCATGATCGGCTCCCTCCTCTACTTGACGGCGACGAGGCCAGGACATACAGTTCAGCGTGTGTCTGTGCGCTCGTTTTCAGGCTTCACCGAGGACTTCACATCGTCAGGCCGTCAAGAGGATTTTCAGGTATCTCAAGTTTACTCCTGAGCTGGGTCTTTGGTATTCTGCCGATTCCACTCTTGCACTTCATGGTTTTTCTGATGCGGATTTTGCTGGATGTCGTGTTGATCGCAAGTCTACTTCTGGTCAGTGTCAGTTTCTTGGATCGTCTCTTGTGTCTTGGTCTTCTCGCAAGCAGTCTAGTGTAGCCCAATCCACCACAGAAGGCCGAGTATGTTGCTGCTGCTAGCTGTTGTTCTCAGTTGCTTTGGATCACATACACCTTGAGAGATTTTGGCTTAGACATGTCCCATGTTCCACTTCTTTGTGATAGCACCAGTGCCATAAGCGTAGCCAAAAATCCCGTGCTTCATTCCAAAACCAAACACATAGAAGTGAGGTACCACTTTCTGAGAGATCATGTAGAGAAAGGTGATATTGAGCTTGCCCACGTTTCTACCCAAAACCAGCTTGCAGACATTTTCACTAAGCCACTTGACCAAGTTACCTTCACCCGCTTGCGAGGAGAACTTGGTGTGTGTGCGGTTTTCTGAGCTGAGTTTTGGAGGCTTCTCTTGTAGCATATGTATACTATTGTACCATCTTTGTATCTTGATGTACATTTTTCTTGCTTTTGTATCTTGATTTCATCTTTTGTATCATATCTTAGGATGAGCTTCTCCTATATGCAGTGATTGGTACAACTTGCTACATTTTAGAGTTTAGGCAGGCTGGCTAGGGATAGCTTGTATGGATGGCTATGCTCTTGATGGTTTTGATATATATTCTATTGAGATAGTCTCTTTTTGAACTAAAATGACAAACTGAACTTAAACTTCTACACCCATGAGTAAATGCCTTTGCATGTCTTGTTTGAGCCGAAATGGCTATATCTTGCTTAAGATCATGTTAGGTGTGATATTCTTTTCAATTGGGTCAAAGACCTTTGTCATTGTAAATGTTTAGCCCATGCTTTATCTTGTGGAGGAGCATAAGCTTCTTTCTGTCGCTAAAGACATTTCATGTACCATGCTTAACTTGAAAAACTTGAAAAATGAGATGTCTATGCATGAAAGAAGAAAGATGAGAAAAAGAAATATTTGCTGAATTTATGCTCATGTCTCTATGCTCTCACCATTGCACACACTTGCACACATGGGTGCTAAGCGGTTGCATGTTGTTTGCCGGAGAAGTCTCCCATGAGAAGTGAACACATGGCTCCGTGCTTTGACATGACATGAGGTAGAACTTGGGCGTTTATGATGATCTTTTGTCAAGAATGCTTGTCCTTTCATGATTTTGGTGAGATGAAGTTTATTTTTGCTTAAACAATCCATGGTTAGGACTTTGCTCATGTGGTGACATTTTTGATAAAAATCCACAATTTGCTCATGGCTTTGTCAATTGGATATATGTCTTCACCTTCTTGATGGCAATGCCCGTGTGACATGATGAACTATCTAGTTTGCCTCCTCTCTAACTTGTAACATTTTGTATTGCTCATTGTATATTTGAGAAGCTTGTAGTTGCATTTTGTACATTTTGCCTTGATGTGTGCATTGTCAACAAGGGGAAGAATTTCTGGAGCATTTTGCAAGGGGGAGACGTTGCTGAATCTTTAAGAAAGTTTTTGCTCTAGATTTTGCCGAATTTGTGTGAGAGATTGAAAGTTTTGCCGAAATGTGGTTTTCTGAAAATTTGTGAAGTTTCTAAGAGTTTGATCATTGGAAAATCTTGCTGGGCACATGTGGAAGGTTTCCAAGTTGGAACGGCATCGTTGCGAGTTGGTTTGTGAAATTTTGGCTCTTTTCACTTTGGTCATCTGCCAGGGGCGGTTTAACCGCCCCCCCTGGGCGGTTTAACCGCCCCTGTGCTGAGAGCACAAGTTTTGTGGAGAGTTGAGCCATTTTCGAGTGATTTTTGCACGCACAAGTTCACTTGTTCAGGGGGAGTTGCATCTTTGCAGGGGGAGTGCTTTGAGAATCCTGAAAAGTGAGTTGGAGGATTTGAAGTTTGTGATTTGTGCTTTGTGCTTTTGCTCTTTTGCCGATGGTGTTGAGCCCTTTCGCTTCTTCTTGAAGGGTCGGCGTTTCTGGAGCTTTCTCTTGCAGAGTGACTTTGTTCTCGGCTTGTTCTTGCTTTTAGTCACTTGCTTGAGTCTTGTTTTCGATTTCTTTTATATTTTCTTCATATCAATTGGTTACTATGTGTGTGTTGTCAATGCACTCATCAAGGGGGAGATTGAGGACCCAGTGTGTCCGAGGACCGGTGGATGGTCGCTTCCTGGTGTGATGAGTGATTGACAACGTGGTGTGGATTGACGTTTCCCTTGGCTCAAGTATTGCAGGTGTAGAATGCGGCTTGGTTGCATTGGTGCAGGTGAAGAACAGGCGCGAAAGGTCTTAGCCATGGCGGCCTCCGAGGAGCGGAGAGACAAGTAGGCTTGGTTCGAGGGACCCGATGGCCGGTGGATCAAGTGCGGTTCACATGCTGGCAAGAACGAGCAAGGGGACGTGGTTCCGGTGCGAGGTAGCGGCTCACAACCGAAGCTCGTATGCGGACGAGAAGCCGGCGCAAGGTGGCGGCTAACAACCGAAGTTTGCGCGTGGGGTTTGGTGATTTGGCCACAAAATCATCGGTGGACGGTTTACCTTGGTTTGGGCCTCAAAATCAAGGCCGAGGACTCGACGAGGCGAGTTTTGGGCTGCTGGGCCAGTGGTGGTTGTCAAGGGCGGTTAAACCGCACCCCAGGGGCGGTTTAACCGCCTCCCCCTAGGCCGGCCCAAAATCGGCGTCGAGGAGCTTCGATCCGGAGGACACGCGGCGTGACTGCAAGGCTTGCGTCGGAGGGAAGCTAGCTTGCAGTGGAAGGTGCCCGAGCCGGAAAATATCTGAGATCAAAATGTCAAATTTGCCCCTGAGGGGTATGTATCACTTAGGGGTAGTTTAGTCTTTAGAGCACCACCACTTGGACTACTAATAGGCCCCTTCAGGGCTGGTGGCTGCAATCTCTCTAGTTATCTCTTTAGTTTTCCTTTGAACTAGTTTTCCCTTCATCCCCTCCACCTAAAACTACTTCGAATCTTTCTTAGTTTTGTATAGGTGAATTCATGGTTATGTGATGGAGTTTGTGCTGCTCATCTTTGTGCCATGATTTGATTTCTCGAGCTCCCTTTCCTTTTTCTATTTTCATGGGTATTTTCGGAGCTATTTTTGGGGATTTTCGTTCTTCTTGTTCTAGGGCGTATTCTCTCGGATTTCTTTGGGGGATTCACGTATGAGTGCCTTGTGCCTCTTTTGCTGGTGATCCTTTGCCCCCAAACGCCGAGAATCGCTCTGGATTTGAGATTTTCGGGATGAACTCGAGGTCATGGTGTTCTTCGCGAGATCTGCGATTCCGGGAGTTGTACTGAGTTAGAGGCCGAGATCTTTTGGGAAAACACTCCACTGAAGGTCTAGATCATCTGACCAAAATCTCGCCTCAAGAGCTCAAGCGGTTTGGGAGATCCACTTTTGTTTTGACTTTTTCCCGAGCCACCCAGGCCCGGGCGGTTTAACCGCCCCCCTGGCCGGTTTAACCGCCCCCCTCTGGGTGTGTTAGATCGAGCCGCGTTTCGGGTCGTTTTGGTGTTCGTTTCGATTGGTTCGAGTTCCGCTGCTCGTTTCTTGTTCCTAGGGTCAGTAGCTTGACAGTGGCTACGTGATCTTGGCAAGATTGCTCTCGGAGGTTTCGGAGTTGTTTTGAGAGAATAGCCGGATCGGTTGGAAAGATTTTTTATCGGCTCCCATTCACTCCCCCCCTCTCTGGTCGCCGTTTCGGTCCTTCAGCCTGGATGGTCGTGATGCGCCGAGGGACTACCACGTGTTGATCACAGGATCAGCAGAAAGCACGAGCATACGAACCATAACTCGAATACAACAAAAACCACATACATCGAAAACTTACCACTCAAAGGATTTTCTTCAGCGGCGCTGACCGAAACCCGCAGCCTGCTTTCGTTTTCCCCAAGAAAAACAGACTTGGCAGCGTCAGGTGCACTAGTGTCTTTCGCCTTCTCAGCGATGGACAACCCGCTGCCGCCAGTAGCCATAGTCGGCCCAGTCAACGGCTCAGGCACAGTAGAGTCCACATCAAGATCCCTGACCGGGCAACAGCAGCAACTCCCCCTAGACAGAAACGTAAGTTCTTTCCCATCATCAAAGTCAAACGCAGGAGCCATCCCAACAGTCGGGGCAGCAGCTCCATCCTCAAAGTCATCAAGTAACATGCTCGACGCCACGGCCAAGTTTCGCAAATCTGTTGCGGTAAGCAAGTAGCCAAGAGACGACTCCTCAGCATTAGTCGCGCCCCCTTCCTTTTCCTCGTCGGCGTAGCCAATATTCCCAAAAGCGAAGTCTTGCAAAGTGCTCCTAGACGATGACTTGTTTTTCTTCACGGCAGGCGCACTTGTACCGACCGCATCTGCTGATCGCTTCAAGCACGCCTTCCCCTAGCCAGCCTTTCCTTTGCCACCAACTGGTTCAGATCCAACATTACCGGCGGGCCTCATGCAGGCAACAATAGATGCCGGCGCATGTAACGCCCTACTTTTTTAAGACATTTGGAAATCCGGGCTTTACAAAATATTTCTTAAATTTAAACCTAATCACTCCCCTAACAATATTTCAAAATGCACATTTCCCCAAATCAAACCATGCATTAAATTAGCATATGTGTTGCATTTGAATGCTTAGAAACTCTCCCAATTCCTTTAGTTTCCAAACGATAGGAATCTTTCCAAATTTCCCTTCCAATTTCTGGGATTAATATTTAAATCCAATATAAATATTAATTCTCCATTTTTAATCCTTCCCAAAATATCCCAAGTTAATATTCATCTCAAAGCCCCGCATCAAAACCTTACCCAAATTTGAATCCTTATTCAAATTTGAGTTTAAACTCCCATTCAAATAAATAGAAAAGCCATTCAAAAGATAACTGGGCCAAACCTTGATTCCGGCCCAGCTAGACTTCGCGGCCTGTCACTAAAGTCTAACATCCGCCCTTCAACTCTCAGCCCCGCTCACCCTTCCCCTTCCTCCGACCGGCCCGCGGCCCATCTCTCTCACCCTCCCCGCGGCCTGGCCCACCGCGTCGCGCCCTCCCCTCCGGCCAGCAGCGGCCCAGCTCAACCGCCACTCGGTCCACCAACACGCGCGGCCCACGCCCCGTTCCTCCGCACCGGCCCAGCTCGTACGCGCGACGTCACGATGACGTCACCTCCTTCCCCTTCCCTCCTTCCCCCAGCCGCGCCGGCAGCCGCTCGCCACCGCTCGATCCCCGGCCACCGGCCGGGATTCGCCCCCAGAGCGCACGAGCGACGCGTGGCGGCACCGCGAGCTGCCACCGCGCTCGCAGTGTGGCGCCGACCACCCCCGCGGCCCAAAATTGCGCCGCCGCTGCCGTCACCCTTGCCTCCGGCGGACGCCACGCGTTGAGCTCCGACGGAACCCGCCGCGCGACGTGGCTGCACTTCACGGCCTCCCTCGACCTATAAAAGGGCAACCTCTCCTCCCCCATGAACCCACAACCGCCGCCCTGAGCTCATGCGCCGCGCCACCGCACGCGCGCACCCGCCGTCCGCCGCCGCTGGCGCTGCCCGCCGCATTGCGCCACCAGCCCTTTTCCCCACCGCACCGCCGCACGTCGTAGCACGCCGCCGTCGCCGGGGAGCCAATTTCCCCAGCGCCGCCGTTGCTGGCGCCACTGGCCGTGCGCCGCCGCCGCCGGCCGCACCTCCATCTCGCCGTGCCACCGCGCGCTATCCTACGCCGCTGCCGCGCTACCCCTCGTCGCTGTGGCGCCCAGCCACCGCTGGCGCCACCCCGCGCCGCGCTGCGCCACCGCCACCGCGCGCCGCCCCCAGCCACCACTGCGTCATGCCCCGACGCCGCACGTCGCTGCCGCCGTGCCCCACGCCGTTCTCCCCCTCCTCTTCCTCCCCGCTGGCCCCGCCGAGCGCCGGGCGAGCTCCTCCACCCCAGCCGCAGCCCCCGCCCCAGCCCTGGCGGTCTACGGCCACCAGGCCGTCCGCCGGCCGCCCTTCCCCTCTTCCCTGTCGGCGAGAGAAAGCAAAGGGGAAGAAGACGCCGGCCCTCACCCTCTGCCATGTGGGGCCGAGCCACGCCGTCAGCCTGAGCTAACGCCATCACGTCGCCATGCCCACTGCCCTGCGGGCCCCACGGGACCGCGCCTAACGGCCGCCGCTGTCCCACCCGGCTGCCGTCATGCGCCCCGGTCCGTGGACGCGGTCCACTGGACCGCAGACCGCAACACTGCGCGGTCCACCGGCCCACGAAGCCGGTGCACAGCACAGCGCACACCGCGGGCCCCACCAGCCCACGCCAGCCAACCGTCCCGCCGCGTCAGCACTAGCAAAATGCTAGGTACACCCGGTAAGTGTACACCAAATCTTACTTAGAGCCCTTCCTCCATTCCAAAAATTCCCCAAAATTTTCCAAAAATATTAGAAATATTTCTAAACCTATTAGAGCCATCCAAACCATTTTAGGATATTTTTTAGCCCCAAATCCCAAAAGATTAGCCCTCATCCGATAGAAAAGCCCCTTAAGTGTACCCCAAATCCTAGCCAATCCAATTCCAAAGCTCCATAAAATCCCTAAGTTTTTCCATAAATACTAGGGATTGTTCTAAGCATTTTCATGTGCTTAGTTCCCTAGGATTTATATCCTAGCACCAAATCTCAATCGCACTATTCCAAAACCCCGCCGAAACCCCGTCTAAAGCCCCGCGGACGTCGTTTCGCCGTCCGATCAAAACCCGGGGTTTTGGTAAAACCCTAATCATTATACTATCCAAACCCCTCTTAAAAGCCATCACCCGGGAGTTATCCCCTAGAAATCCATAAAACCTCCGACCGTTCGATCATCTCCGAGGAAATTACTTATTAATTTCCTGGAAATTCATTCCTTGAATCCATTAATTATTTACCATAATTAATGGATTATCTCTTAATATATCTTTTTATCCTTTATTTCTGTTCTATAGGAATTGTTTGATGTACTATTTTACTGAATGTTATTGTTCATATTTTATTGATCGATAGGACGATGGCGCGACCAGGCCCAGTCAAGATGATGAAGCTCCCGAAGACCCACAAGCCCAAGCCTGGTCAACGTCAAGCTTACGTACGCATTAGCGGACGTCCAAGTACCGTTCATGAAGGCAAGTCCTGGCAACCAACTCCTTGGTCACGCCAGTCCCAGTTCCTGCATAATAAAATCAACCAAGTTAATAACATGGAATGCATATTTTGCTAAAACATAAGGAGAACCCTCTATATTGCACCTCCCCCTTGATTCATAGCCATTTCTAGCCCAAAATCCTATTAATAAGCCCGGTCACGACCTGTCGCTGACCGAGCGTTATTTAGAAGTAGATTTCTTAGGATTTCTACACATTTATGATTTGTGAGGAAAGAGGTTCCGGGAGATGAGAGTGAATGTTGGATTAAGTATAAAATGAACCAACTAATAATAGAACCCCTAAGGACGGACTTGCGAGTAAGGGAGGCAGCCTCAGTAGAGGATCCTGTCTCAAAGGCTTGCTCTGGCCGCATAAGGACCGGTTCACGGGAGAGTCTTTCTAATGCCAGTACCGCCATACGGGCCAAAAAGGACATAGCCTTCGGGAATGACCTGTAATGTGAGGCCTTGACCCACACCACGCTAGCAGCTCCTAGTAAATCCATCCCAAGGAGCCGCATGATTGGCGCAAAGTGTCAATTGGCGAACTGAGTAGCGCTCGGTGCCGAGTCGGGCACGCACCAAGTCGGGATACAGATGTACTAGAGACAGCCCCAGACAGAGGGCTGGGACTGGGCGGCACGGGTTGACTAGAGTACAGTGTAGGGAGACCCTGAGGGCCGAGGGCCCTAATATATGAGCTCATTTGACCCGGGTCGACATCCGCGAGGCGGATGATGATTAGTAGCCCCTGTTTAGCCCCCAGTACTATCTGTGGCTGGACCTAGGAAAGGCTGTCTGGAGACAGACGCCGGCAGGTACGGGTCTCGTAGGTCGGCACCGCCAAAGTACACGGTAAGTGCTGACCGACCATATGGCATAGGGTACAACCTCTGCAGAGTAACCAATCTGTCGATAGCCGTGGCTCTCGGTTATGAGCCCATTTAGTCAAAGCCCCCGTTGATTAGCATACATCTGTAGAAATAATGTATGAGATGACGAGACGGGCAGAGGCCCGGATGAGTGAGGCATAAGCCTGCCCAGAAGGACCCTGATGGTCTCTGGGAGAGAACTAAAATATGGGGACTGGCAGGGATGAGAATGCCCCTCTAGGACCAAACAACATAATATTCTCCTTTCCCACCCCCGTTTACAAATGTACAACTTTACTTTGTATTTATATTTCCACCAAAGGATAACCTCACTCCCTTGCATGCATTATAATTTACACAGGATTTGCTGAGTACCAATCACAGATGTACTCAGCCTTGCTTTCACATGATTACAGGTACATGGACATGTAGGGCATCCCGGCTCATTCCCTCCTCGAATGGGTCATAATGCCACACTCCGCTAAGGCGAAGGTAGTTATTCTTTATTTACTGCGCGTTTATTGCTTCCAATACTAATCCTGTGTAAAACCTGTATCAGCGTACTGATGCAGGGACTGATACAGGTGATTACGGGACATCCAAAGGATGGTCGCCACAGCGCAGGTCTTGGGCCATACTTCACGCCCATCTCATCGAAAACACGATTCACCCGCCCCTTGTGCCGGAGTATCTTGCTGCACGAGCTATACTCCTTAGCAGTATACTGCCCAAGCATAACTGATGCCTGCCGCTCCACCTCGTCAACAATTGCCTCATCACTGACACCCTCAAGTTTCTTCAGTCCAAACAATGGGCAGGGAAAGCTTCTGTTCTCGAATCCCGCAAGCTTAAACTCTCCAAAACTGCGGGGCCGCCAGCCAGCACGAATGGGAAAAATCCCCGTAGCAATGCTCTCGCATATAGCATCCTGACCCGAGATAACCTGAGTAGCGCTACAAAATGCCCCGTTGCAAGGCGATTTCTTGGCTTTTTTCGTTTCCAAGAAAGGCGGTACAAAACAAGCATCCAAACTACCAACCTTCAAAGCCAGTGGGTAGACATACACAACACGACCGGAGTCGTAACCACCAGTCGGAACACGAATCTTTGCGTACATCCAATGCTTATCCCAGTTCTGAGACCACTTGTTTTTCTGACCATACGCCAGCTGCGGCGTTTCCATTCCCTTAGCAGCCCGGCGAGGGCAAAATGTGCAGCACCCGTACTCGGTCTTATACATTTCATCGTCATCAGCAAAGAAAACCTTCCTCTTCAAAAAGTGTAATTCCGTGTGACGCACGAAACTGTCCAAGTCAATGTCGCCCTTGAATGTGCGGCATGCCCACAGAAATTTAGCAAGGTAACAAAAGCTATTGGGGGTAAGTTGATGCATTGAAACCTTGAATGCCCGCAGAATCTGAGGGATCAACGGATCCACCGGAAACTGGAGACTAGCGATGAAGAACTCGCGAAAGACAATGCACTCATCATCAAGTGGTTTTGGAGTCTCTTCACTGCCAGGAGCACGGCAATCATCAGCTTCAAAGTAGCATCTTCCCACCATTTCTTTAAGATCCTCTTCACCAACCAAAGACCGTCCAAACCGATGGGTAAAGGGCATCGAATCACTGACCAGATCTTCCGGATTCGCATCAACACTACATGTAGTCTCATCCACGCCCTCCCCTTTGTCGCCCCCGTCCTCCACACCTTCGTCTTCATCATCCTTTTCCGAATCAGCGCTACCACTCATAGCACCACTGTCGGTGATATTATCTCCGGTAGTCTTCCACGGGGTAGCCCACGGAAGTGATTTGTAATGCAGGGAAGATCGCAAAGATCGGAAGCAGGATGGTTAGGATGGACAGACACAGGGGTTTATACAGGTTCGGGCCGTCGACTCGACTTAATACCCTACGTCCTGTTTTGGGGTGTTGTATTGCGTGGATTGTGTGTTCCGTTGTTGTTCGTGTTCTTTTGGAGGGGGTCCCTGCCCGCCTTATATATTGGGGGGCAGGGTTACAAGTCGGTTTGTATCCGATCCTATCTCTAAGAATCCTTTCCTTCTTTACAATAATTCCTATTCCAACTAGGTCTTCTCCTTCCAGATCCTTCCTCCGTGCGCCGACTTGTCCCGCACGTCTTCAGGTCCAGAACGGTGGGCTGGGCCGCCCCCTTTTGGTGGGCTGCCAAGCTTGCTCGTGAGGTACCCGGGTACTATATCCCCCACAGTAGCCCCCGAGCACTTCTTGACCGATCGTTGGCTGTAATTGATCCGTCTTTTCTTGCATGATACGAGTGCTCCAAGTTGTCTAAGATCTCATCCGAGTGGTTTCGAAGAAGATCCGAGTACATGCTCAGACGTCCCTGAAAACAATTCTTCAATTATAGTCATAGTGAGGGGAAGGAGTGCTCTTCTTCATGACGCGACAGCGAAGTGAATACACTTAGCCCCCGAGCTTTGGGCAATTTTAGTATGAAATTGGCCAAAGGTCTTCAACTTTTACCCATCTGTATCTTGATCTTCAATGGTGTGCACCTCCAGGTGCACCCATTGGGTGTAGCCCCCGAGCCTTGAGCAGAATAGAATATTCTGGTCGAGGGTCAAAAATAAATATTATGAATCTCTTTTTAAACTTAATCCATCAATGGTGTGCACCTCCAGGTGCACCCATTGGGTGTAGCCCCCGAGTCTTGTTACGACTCAGCATGATCGTGTCAAGACTCTGAAAGCCATGAATTCCGACTGATTTTTTCAGCCCCCATGCCTCTGGACATGGATTTTAGATAATCTTTTCCTTCAGGGGCTTTTTTATTTCCCCTTTATAAGGATTTTGTCCTCAAGTTCTTTGAACTCGGCATGACTTCCGAGTCGTGTCCCACGACTCAGCTTGACCATATGGTAAGCCATCTTCTCACAAGATTTATACTTGTCAGCATTTGACCCAGATTTCTGAGTCAATTTAGCGATAGTATCGCATGCCTTACGTAAAAATCAATTGCAAGGATGCAATATTAATTGCAAAATCAAGTCTGGTCGTCGACTAATTTTAGCCTCACGACCGAGTGGTTTCTGCCCCTGAACCCTAGCTCAGGAACCCACAAATTTATTAGCGTAACAGAACCGAAGGGTCGTGCTATATTTCAGCCCATTTAGGCCCACTACTCCGCAAAGTCCGTTGCCTCCCAACGGTTGCCTTACGGAAGGCGAAATATCGCGAGATATCGCGACTTCTTACCGCATCTTTGAATTCAAAGCGACGGGACGTGCCTGCGTCGGTTGAGTTCCCGAGACACGCATCGCGCCGCGCGCAGGAGGAATGGTTCATTCCTTTATAAGCCATCCCCGCCGCAATCTTCTTCCTTTAGTTGCCATTCGCCTTCCCCGACGCTCCAGTTCTCCTCCTCGCGCAAGAGCAAACCCTAGATCCGCTCCCGCAGCTCTCCTCCTCGCTCTTCAGCCCCGCTCGTTGCCATGGCGCCCAAGAGGAAGGAAGGCCCGAAGCGGAAGGAGAGGTCGCCTGCAAGAGCCCGGTCGTCCAAGGCCAAGGCCACCGCCGAGATCGCCGTGGATCGCGCCGCCGAGTGGAGGGAGTCCATCACCACCACCAGGCGCCTCGAGCAACACGTCATCGACGGCATCCTCCCCGACCAGCAAACCGCCGAGTGGCGCGCCGCCGCCGGTGAGTCTTTCCCCACCCCAAACTCCTCTGATTTGGTGGTGTTCGAATCTTTCTTTCTTCGTGGTTTTGGCGTGCCCGCGCATCCTTTCCTCCGCGGGCTGCTGCACTTTTATGGGATCAGTCTCTGCGCACTGAATCCCAACTCCATTCTTCATATCGCCATCTTCATCAATCTCTATGAGGCCTATCTTGGGATAGAGCCTCACTTCAATCTTTTTCTTCATCTTTTTCTTCTTAAACCTTATCCCCGAACCGACTGCCCGCAAGTAGTCGGGGGCGCCGGATTCCAACTCCGCGAGGGTCGAACTCGGGAGTATTTTGACATCCCTTTCCTTACCTCCAATAAGGGGTGGCAGTCCGAGTGGTTTTACGTAGGAAACCACTCGCCTGCCATTTCTCCAGAAATCGATTCTCGTCCTGTTCCCTCCCAGTCCTGGACCGCTCTTCCCAAGGAGAGTGAAATGGATCAGGTTCGGGAACTCCTGGGTCTTATTTCCCAGTTGAAGGACAATGGGTTGTCTGCCGTCGGAGTGGCAGCCAACTTCGTTCTGCGCCGGGTCCAGCCCCTCAAGCAGCGAGCTCACCCGGCATATGTGTATTACGCCGAGGGGGACAACACGCGCGAAGCCCCCGAGCGCGTCGACAAAGTCCAAGCCGCCGCTCGGCTTGGCAAATTCTTCGCGACCGGAACCTCCCTGAGGACCACTGACTGTCCTCCGGCGTTCAACTTGGGAAATCCACGCCCTGAGGTATTTAGTCAATCTGTTGTTGTTTTTATTTCAATTCCACCCATTGGGTGTAATCTCAGAACTGAACCCAATTTTTGCAGGGTCGAGCTGCCTTTGTATCCCTCCCTCCTTTGCCTGAGATGCCAAAGGGAGTGGATCAACCGGCTCGGCGCAGGGCCGTTGGATCTGAAGAAGCAGTCGGGGGAAGTGAGAGTGATCTGCGCGACTCAGATATCACTCTGTCGTCCTCTCCTTCTCTCGACGTGCTATCTCCGAGTGGTGAGAAGGCTGCCCCTGCCCCGAAGAAGCGGAAGATCTCCACGGGGATCGTGTTTAGGGATGCGCCAAGCCGCCGCCAACTCCTTATCTCTGAGTCGTCTGACTCGGAAGAAGATGAAGCTGGCGTGGCCGAGTCGTCAATCCTACCGCCAATCACAAGCTCAGAGCAGTCTCCTCTTGCAGTAATGCCTCTGAGTGCTGCAAGTCCGAGGGACCTCCCTTCCCCCACTCGGAAAGGAAAGCGCCCGAGAATGCGCATCTCTACTCTGTAAGTATCCTTATCATCTCTTTGATTTACCTTTATGTTCTTCTATTAGTGATCCATATGTGCTTTATTCTGTAGCACGCCGTCTGAGGTCCCCTTTGCGGGTCCTCCGCCTCAGTCGGTTGTTGAGACTGAGGCCCTGTCAATCCAAAGTCCAGAGGTGCCGATCCACTCGGCTGATCTTCTCAGTGATCAGCCTGTGGGTCCGCCACCAGAGTCGCTGCGAGCACCAACCCCGCCTCCACCGAGTCCTACATCGGCGTCGCCGACCCCGCCGCCAGTTCCTCAAGGCAGCCCCCAGCTTGCTCCTATGGTCGAACCGACTGCAGCAGTGGAGGAGCCCCAGACTGCGGCGGTCGAAGTTGCTCCTGCGGTGGATGGCGCTATGAGTGGTGGTACTCCCATGACTCCTCTGGAGGAGTTCATGTCACTCCATCTTCGCATGGGCCACATAGCCAAGGTATTTCCTGAGCTACTTATCTTGTTGATATCAAGTACCGAGTGGTACATCAATTCATATTGTCATCTGACTTGTCTTTGCAGGACTTAGCTGCTGATGCTGAGGCCAAAGCCTCGGTTATTCAAGAACTATCTTCCGCAGTTGCTAAGGCCGACTCCTTGGTGGCCCGAGTGGCTGAGCTCGAGGCTGCTGCGGTCGAGCGCCAGGCTGAGTTGGAGGAAGCCCAGCGTACCACTCGCGATTTACGCGGGGAGGTAGAGCAGGCTAAGCTCAACGAGGCCCAGGCCGTGCACGAGCTCAGAGGTATGTTCTTCCTTGTTTGTTTTTCTGTCAGACGTGAAAATATTATTCAGATCTAACTTTCTGTAGATTATCGATATCGGATTATATCCCAATTCGCAGAGCTCACTGCCAAGGTGGCCCGGCTGCAAGGTGAAGCTGAGGCGCTGCGCACCGAGAAGATAGCGCTGGAGGACGCTATCCGAGTGGTGGCGGAGGAGATCGAGCCGGAGGCGTCATCGTCTTCGGCTTCCATCCTCGACCGCATTCGGGCGCTCCCACGCTACTTCCGGCGGCAGCTCTGCTCCATCAGCCAGGCCAGCTGTGGCCATGTCCTGGCGGTGCTCAAGTCGCTATTCCCGGCGTCAGACCTGGAGCCACTCGGCCGCGGGTATGCTGCCGGCACCTCCGAAGATGACGTGGGCAGACTGCTCCATGAAGTCGAGCCCATCGCCAATGTCCTGTCCAAGGATATTGTTGATGACTCGGATGAAGCGGCCCCATCTGGTGCTGGTGACCCTGCAATGTAAATAAAATATTTGTAGTATTTGGTCAAACTAGTACTGTTTGAACAATGTTTGAATTGTCATTATTGTATATAAGTTTTTATTGGTCTACAACTCCCTTTCTTTCTGCGCTGGCCTTAATTTCTGAGTGGTTGACCTGTTACGGAGTAGATTAGCCTCGTTGGTCTCAGTCTCATGCCGCAGAGTCTTTGTCGTACGTTTAGAGCTTTGACTTGGCGAGTACTTTCCCTCTCGATTTAAGGTTTGTTCCACTCATACTTTATGTGCGTGACGCGAAAGAGGAAATGCGAGTAGTAGAAATAGATGAAAGATGAAATCAACTTTATTGATAACTCATTATAAACATGCCGAGTCGTAACTGGGGGTGACTACCCTCCAAAATCACTCGGAAAAAATAAATCTAAGATAAAAAGATAAATACATAACTGATTCAGGCGTAGAAACGCTGTAAGTGCTCGATGTTCCACGGATTTATCGATGTAGGCGTTCTACTGTGTCCAGAGTCAATTGATCCATACGCGCTTGAATTGTCCTCTGGTAGATCGCGCCGGCGTTTTTCAGACCGAAGGCTAAAGAAGCACCGAACGGCGTGATGAACGAGGTCTTTATCTGATCCTTAGGCTTTGGGCCTGTCTGGTAATAGCCTGGATAGCTATCGAGAAAGCAGAGCAGGGCGGGGCCTGCCGTGGAGTCTAACTCTGCCCTGATGATGGCCGTCTTCTTCGGGTCGTCTGGGTCCAGAGAGATCCTCTTCAGCTCCGTCTCCTTGCTTGGCGCGATGGCTTCTCTCGCTGGCTTCTTGGTGGGGATCTCTAGAGCGTCCTTGTCCACCTCCTGTGATGCAGCCAGTACTTGTTCCATGCGCTTGGACATGTCCAGGGCGGCTGCCTGCGTTGAGAGTTTCCTGCTCGCATGTGTATGCGACTCGGACGTCTCCCAAGACGGTAATTACGCCTTTAGGTCCTGGCATTTTGACCTGCAAGTAGACGTAATGAGGAATCGCCATGAACTTGGCGAGCGCCGGCCTCCCGAGGATGGCGTGGTATGCAGTTTCAAAGTTCGCCACCGTGAACTGCATGTGCTTGGTCCGGTAATTGTTCCGGTCTCCGAAGGTAACGGGCAGTGTGATGTGCCCGAGTGGTTCTGCCCCCTCTCCCGGTATCAAACCGTAGAACGCGGATTGGGGGGACTCAGGTCGAGAGTAGTCAGGCCGAGCTCCTTCAATGTGTTAGCAAAAAGGATGTTCAGGCCACTGCCACCGTCGACTAGTACCTTGGTGAGCCGAACGTTGCGAATCGTCGGGGCTACTACCAAGGCATGGGACCCGGGCTTCGGTATGAAGTTTGGGTGATCCTCCCGGGTGAATGTGATCGGAACTTCCGACCACTTGAGGTACTCAGGTACCGGTGGCTCCCTCGCGTGCATGACCTGGCAATGGGTGAGCTTCTGCTGGCGCTTCGACTCGAACTCTGGTCCGCCATAGATCATGCGCACCACTCGGTCGGCTTCCTGGAAGTCGTCACCGAGCTCGTCGTTCCGCCTGTCGTCTCGCGGGGAACCATCGTTCCTCTTTCTGTATGGAGGGCCTCTGTTGCCTCCGGTGAAGGCTCGCTTGAGCCCGTAGCACTCTCGTGCCGAGTGCTTGTGTTTGTGGTAAGGGCATTGCTCATCGAGCATGCGCTGGAAGTCCTCTGGAGTTACCCGGCCTCTGGACCGGTCCAGGGCGGCGACCATGTCTCCCTCGCTCTTCTTCTTGCGAGGTTGGCTGTCATTGCGTCGATGGTCGTCGTGTCGGTCTTCGTCCTCGCGGCGGTCGCGTTTGCGAGTCGTCTTGTTCTCTTCTTCCCAGCGACTCCTGATCTCGCTGAGTTGTTCCTTTTCCGCGATCTCTGCGTCCGCCCACGTGCTAGCGACCCGGAACATGTCATTGACAGTCGCGGGTAGCTTCCGAGTCCACTTGTGAATCAGTCTCCCGTCGGAGATGCCGCGCTGGAAAGCTGACATCACCTCCTGATCCGTGACGTCCGTGATGGAGTTGCGCTTCTCTGAGAACCTGCGCACGAAGTCGTGCAGGGTCTCGTTCTTGCGCTGCCTGATCTGACCGAGGAGCCGCTTGCTCCCGGGCCTCTCCCAGGTACCGAGATAGTTACCGATGAAGAGTTCGGTAAGCTGCTCCCAGTTGTCGATGGCGTCCTGCGGGAGTCCTGCCAGCCAGTTGCGGCAGTCCTTGGTGAGCATGATGGGGAGATAATTTGCCATCACGTCCTCGTCGCCGCCGACCGCTTGTACGGCGGTGTAGTAGATCTGAAGCCATTGAGATGGGTCAGATTTCCCGTCGTACTTGTCGATATCCGACAGCTTGAAGCCTCTGGGCCATGTCACGCCTCTTAAGCGCTCGGTGAACGACTGGAATCCGCCGATCCGACCTCTAGGGCGGGAATCGCTCGGACCCGATCCGTCAGCTGCTCTTGGGGGTGTGCTGTCCCTCCTGCGATCCCGGTCCCTGGGCGGGGAACGGGTCCTCCGATAGTTCCGAGTCCTGGGTGGAGTTCGGTCCCGTCGGTAGGTCCTGTTGTGCGGTGGAGTTCGATCTCTCGGCGGAGTCAGGTCGCCTGGGTGGTGGAAGCACTCGTCCTCGTGGCGGAGTGCGACCGCCGTTGTTGCCGCGCCTTGGGCTACCGGAGAGGTCAGAGTAGTCTGACTCCGTCGAGTAGCCGCTCCTGTTGGGGTTACGACGGGGATTTCCATGATCCCGATCGTACTCTTCGCGCCGTCGGATTTCCTCACGGTGGCGCTCTTCGGTGCTGTTGGTGATGACGTCCCTCGCATCTCGATCTCTGTTGATCGTGGTGCGGAGGTCTTCATCACGACCCGATCCGCCGCCGGCCCGGTGTCGAGATGGACCGGGCTCAGGAGCGTCCGTGGTTGTTCTGCCTTGCATCTGGTGAACCTGGACGGAGGCGGCCTGCACGAGAGCCCTTACCTTTTCCAGGCCTGGAGTGTTAGGTGGCAGCCGATTGATTTCCTCGTTGATAGTAACGAGGTTCTGGACCGGTGTCTCGTAGACGTCGTATCCGTTGAACTCGAACATGCCGTCACGCATCAGGTTCCGGGTGCTCCTCCGGTCGTGTTGATCCCGTTGGCGACGATGATCTTCAGAGTGAGGCTCCTGGAGTCGAGCAGTGCCAGATCCTGACGCGATGGCTCCGTGCGGTCGTGCGGCTCTGCGAGTCGCCCGACTGGCGTTGCGTCCTCGACGCTGGTTCCTGGCTTCAGTCGTCTCCTCAGCGGGAGTGACCTCATCTTCTGAGACAGGATTGGTTGGCGTTGCTGGCGCCACCATGTAGCAATATGATCCGACTCCTTCTTGCGCGAGGTAGTCTTCCTCGGACTCGGAGAAGTCGGATGTGGGCGTATAACGCTCCAAATTACTCGGAGTCAATTCTCCGAGTGATCCTAGTAGTTCCGGCTCTGTAGAGGCATCGGACACTGTGTATCCTTCCGGCAGATCGTCCAGGATTGAGGGTCCCAGTAGATCTAACCCGTAGGAGTCGCTCCCAGAGAAGTAATCATCCTCCTGGACGATGTCCTTCATCTTCTGCTTCTGAGCAAGCGCGCAAAAGCCAGGGGTCTGGATAGTAATGACCTCAGGGCTCTGGACGCGTGTGGGTTGAGCATTTACGCTCTGTGATGACTCGGCGACGCGACTCTCAGGAGCCGGATCGGAACCGAGTGATTGTAGATCTGTTCCCGACTGGTCTGGCCTCGCGCTTTGCGATGGACTCAGCGGGGTAGATCCGGCACGATCAGATGCGATCGGACCGGACTGGGCCGTGATGGCCGAAGTCGGCGCCAGAGAGGAAACCTCCGTGGCGACCGTAGCTCCTGCCGCTTGGGTATCCAAGGCGGCGGTGATGACATCCCCAAACTGGATCTCGACTTCGTCGACGTCCGGGAGGTTGCAGCTGTCCAAGATCTTGACGCGATCCATCGAGCTTCCCAGATTGATCTCGGCGATATCCCCTACCTGGCGCGCCACTGTCGGTGATATTATCTCCGGCAGTCTTCCACGGGGTAGCCCACGGAAGTGATTTGTAATGCAGGGAAGATCACAAAGATCGGAAGCAGGATGGTTAGGATGGACAGACACAGGGGTTTATACAGGTTCGGGCCGTCGACTCGACGTAATACCCTACGTCCTGTTTTGGGGTGTTGTATTGCGTGGATTGTGTGTTCCGTTGTTGTTCGTGTTCTTTTGGAGGGGGTCCCTGCCCGCCTTATATATTGGGGGGCAGGGTTACAAGTCGGTTTGTATCCGATCCTATCTCTAAGAATCCTTTCCTTCTTTACAATAATTCCTATTCCAACTAGGTCTTCTCCTTCCAGATCCTTCCTCCGTGCGCCGACTTGTCCCGCACGTCTTCAGGTCCAGAACGGTGGGCTGGGCCGCCCCCTTTTGGTGGGCTGCCAAGCTTGCTCGTGAGGTACCCAGGTACTATATCCCCCACAACCACGGTTCGAGGCAGACTCAGCCTCTGATTCGGAGTCAGCCGCTACTCCCACATCAACAACCACATTGGCCTCCGCCTCGCCAGCACCGGCAGCAGGTTGATCGCCCTCACCAACAATACGAGCGGTCTGCATCACCCGAGCCATGGATCCTACCAACCAAATCAGGGAAATATAAAAATGTGAACACTCGCGTAAAAAAAGGCACAAGCAGTGAGAGCAGTACCAGAGGAGAAGAAGACATCAAGCAACCACCAGGGATTTGTTGGGACGCGCTTCGCATAAACTCCACCATTTGCTTGTTGCCCAGGCGTTAATACCGAATCGGTCTGTGATTCGTTTTTAGTGCCAGGCCTGCGAGACGAATCGGTCCGTGATTCGCCTCCACACGCTTGGCAAACAAAGGCGTGATTCCAAAGGTCCCGCGAACCAAATCGGTCTGCGATTCGTTTTAGCGACCAGGCCTGCGAATCGAATCAGCCCGTGATTCGTTTCGACGCGTTTTGCAATCAAGGGCGTGATTTGAGTGGGCACGCGAACCGAATCGGTCTGCGATTCGGTTCACCACGCTAGTGATCAAAGGAGTGACTCGACCGGGTGTTTGAACCGAATCAGCCTGTGATTCGGTCCGGAATGCGTGACTAAAGAATGCTCAATACGATTCAGGGCTCTAATGGCTTCATGTTGATTTGTGGCCATTGAGGATAGGTTCAGGAAAGGAAAGACGGAAGACTTGGCGCGCAGAGCCCGAACGGGACGCCAAAGTTTCAAGGACAGCTCAGCACGCACGATGACGAGTACAAATCAAAGTTGGCCTTCTCATGTAAAATTCCATTTGTATCTGATAAAGTAGAATATTCTCGGAACAACTGGGGCAGGTAGGGGTAGAAAGGGGATAAGTGACTAAGTAGGCGACCCCTTGCCTCCCTATAAAAGGAGAAGGCACACCTCTTTATAAGGGTTCTAATTTTGATCAATTTTACCATAGTGAATTCATTTCCCCCTCCCTCGCATCATTCTTGTTCACTCTATTTTTGTGCTTGGCTTTCGAGCTCACTCCTGAGCCAACAGGATTGATCAAGATCCAATCTACACGACATCCACAAGGAGGATGGTATCAGAGCGATAAATAAATTCCCAGCACCATATAAGATAGACTATACACGCTAGGAAACCCCAAACCTTCTATTCTCCTCATACCCTTCGAGATTTCTCGAAAAATCCTCATTTCACCCCTGAATTTCCCTTACCTAATGCTTAACTCCAAATATTACTCTGACAGGTATGGATCACATGAATGAAGATTGGCTGATGATCCAAGACCATGGAGAAATTGTAAAAGAAAGTCTAGCTGAAAAGCTAGAACTGGCAGAGTAAATAGAAGAAATCACGGAAGTATTAGGCACTGAGTCAAAGTATAAGCCTAAAGCCTGGTAGTGACGTATTTTTGATTGAATAATGCTTGATTAAACCTAGTCATTAGCCCCCACCTACCTAGAAGTTGTAGGGTTGATTGATAGTTGATTGTAGAAATGTGTGGTTAGACTCCCTCGTTTCTAAAACTTTAAGGATTTTCTCTAATCTATACCAATCCAAATGATGTCAGGTTGAGCAAGGAATGGGAGATAAAGGAAATCTCTGAGAAATGAAGCTGAAGGTCCAGTCAGAAAATACAAGCTTTGATCCCCTTAAGCGGGGTAGATCCCGAAGCAAGCAGAACATTACATTTGGAAAGCTACAGAAATCAGTTGAAATGGGCCTATAACCCACAGATTCCGGAAAATACGGAAAAAGTCACATGAAAGGTATAGGACAATCCTATACTCCTAATGTGATAAGGATCAGTATTCCGAAGAAATCAATGGAAATACGGTGAAAACCTGTGGAAGCTACGGAAATCAAAGAAGATACAATATGAGGAGTTGTATCAAGAACTTTCATCCACAGGTACGATCCCGCAAGATTACGGAGTCAGGAGAACTCCGAATCCAGGAGCACAAAACCAAGTCCACACCCTCCAAATAAAACCATCTCAAATCTATTCCTCCAACTGGCTTCTTTACGGAGTCAACCTTCCTAACACCCCAACCCTCCTGATCAAATCAAATCCCTCGTCCATTCTTTCCAAAAACTCTCCAACATTTCCATCTAAACCCAAATTTTGTATAACCAACTTCCCGTCGGTATTGTCCTTTAAAGAATATGCCGTACAATTCCTTGAAAAGATTTTTCCCACCGATGTCATCCCTCACTAATCCCCGCCGTCGGTACCCTTGGAAACCACCATATTCTCATCAATTCCCCTCAGCAGCACGCATCCCTAAAATCCATAAGTCGTCATCCCTGGAGTCCCACACCCCAGCCCTATCAAAATAACTTTGGGATCGCAACACAAATGCCCCCGGGGTTAGTCAACCCCCTTTCTTAGGAAAGACTCTTCGATGCAACTCTATCCAAGAGCCTTTACCTATATATTTCCATTACCCCGCCACCATTATCGTTAAATCTCCACTCCCACTCGATCCCCCCCCCCAACGAGCTCAATATGGGTACCCACTCTCTTGATAACACGCCGCTCCTTCCTGACCCACAGCCCCGCCCCCAACCCTCTCCAAAACTCATGCGTCCTCCCGAGGATCGAGAACCCTCTCCTAATGAGGAAATCTTTCCAACCCTACAGATCATTGAGGCATGCAAGTTCCTTTAAGGAAAATGCTCCTCAATTATATCCTCGGTCATTCGTAACCACAACCTCCCAACCATTCCGGAAGAATCAACCCACCGTACTCTTGACCACGGTAACCACCCCAATCTCAGCCATCAAGGTTACCTATCCGAGGTCATGCCCAAGATAAACTCTTGTAATCTTGGGATTTCTGATAATATCCTTCAACAGGGGACATGTCCTTGAACCCCGTGGAAACTATTCCACTGCAAGAAGGATTGAATCATGCTCATTCCTTTGAGCATTCGAGGCAAACCAACCGGACGGAAGAAACTTGAAGGTGGAACTCTAGTGGAATAAACTGGGTGATTTGATGGAAAAATCGCCACATAAAATATGGAGACCTACTCCACTAGATAGGTCAGCAAGCATACTGACCACTCTGCCATATTGGAAGAAGACACTTTTCAAAGCATTCAGAAGAATCACCATACCAAATTAAAGGATGAGAAGTGGTCACCCAAGTTTCTTCGCAACTCTTGCCTCCACCAAATAACCCGGGAGATCCTACTAAGCTAACGTAGATGAAACCCCGGTTACAACCACTGCCTCGCCCAAGTCTCATCTCTCAAGTAAAAAGGAACTACTAGGAGATGAATGGTAGGAAAATGATGGTTCCAGGCAATATCTCAAGAGTAAGGAACCACAAAGAAGGATATACCCGAGTAACTGCGGATAATTGAAAACTTGGATAAAGATATCACGCTCTCAAGGATAAAAGAAACTCTGGGAGTTAACTGAGAAATCAGGAATTAAACTTAAGGAAATTCTGAGTCAATTTTCCTTGAGTTGAAGGAAGAACCACAAGAGATGGTTCACAGGAGATAAACTGGTACAGGATAACTCCAACGACCAGAAATAAGTTATCATGGAAGTACCAGGAGCTGACATGGGTATATCAAGACAAAAGAAGATCCTGGATGAGAAGTCTAGACAGAAACCCCAGGAATCCAGGATATCTACAGGAAAAAGGTGTGACAAGTTAATTCTCCTTAAGTGGGGTAGTAACCCCAAAAGAAGAAAGAAAACCTGGTCTCAAGAACTTGAGGATTAAAACACCCTAGAAAGGAGACTATCCTCAAGACATTTCAGGTACGGCCGGAAAAATCATTGGACAAGTTCAGGGAATAATGAACAAAAGCATCGGTGATGATATTCCCTCACAAAGAGAAAGAAAAGAATAGATAAGTTACAAAAAGAAGGGGTGGCGAACATTAAAGGGAAAAAGAAGTTCCTTTTGATGAAAATTGGAAACTCCGATCCTCACACTCGTTAAGGAAAAGGTAAGATAAATCCTAGTTTTCTTTCTAACCCCAAATCTCGGGACGAGATTTCCCTTAAGTGGGGTAGCCCTATAACGCCCTACTTTTTAAGACATTTGGAAATCCGGGCTTTACAAAATTTTTCTTAAATTTAAACCTAATCACTTCCCTAAATATTTCAAAATGCACATTTCCCCAAATCAAACCATGCATTAAATTAGCATATGTGTTGCATTTGAATGCTTAGAAACTCTCCCAATTCCCTTAGTTTCCAAACGATAGGAATCTTTCCAAATTTCCCTTCCAATTTCTGGGATTAATATTTAAATCCAATATAAATATTAATTCTCTATTTTTAATCCTTCCCAAAATATCCCAAGTTAATATTCATCTCAAAGCCCCGCGTCAAAACCTTACCCAAATTCGAATCCTTATTCAAATTTGAGTTTAAACTCCCATTCAAATAAATAGAAAAGCCATTCAAAAGATAACTGGGCCAAACCTTGATTCCGGCCCAGCTAGACTTCGCGGCCTGTCACTAAAGTCTAACATCCGCCCTTCAACTCTCAGCCCCCCTCACCCTTCCCCTTCCTCCGACCGGCCCGCGGCCCATCTCTCTCACCCTCCCCGCGGCCTGGCCCACCGCGTCGCGCCCTCCCCTCCGGCCAGCAGCGGCCCAGCTCAACCGCCGCTCGGTCAACCAACACGCGCGGCCCACGCCCCGTTCCTCCGCACCGGCCCAGCTTGTACGCGCGATGTCACGATGACGTCACCTCCTTCCCCTTCCCTCCTTCCCCCAGCCGCGCCGGCAGCTTGAAGGACCGAAACGGCGACCAGAGAGGGGGGAGTGAATGGGAGCTGATAAAAATTCTTTCCAAACAATCCGGCTATTCTCCCAAAACAACTCCGAATCCTCCGAGAGCAATCTTGCCAAGATCACGTAGCCACTGTCAAGCTACTGACCCTAGGAACAAGAAACGAGCAGCGGAACTCGAACCAATCGAAACGAACACCAAAACGACCCGAAACTCGGCTCGATCTAGCACACCCAGGGGGGGCGGTTAAACCGGCCAGGGGGGCGGTTAAACCGCCCGGGCCTGGGAGCCTCAGGAAAAAGTACAAAACAAAAGTGGATCTCCCAAACCGCTTGAGCTCTTGAGGCGAGATTTTGGTCAGATGATCTAGACCTCCAGTGGAGTGTTTTCCCAAAAGATCTCGGCCTCTAACTCAGTACAACTCCCGGAATCGCAGATCTCGCGAAGAACACCATAACCTCGAGTTCATCCCGAAAATCTCAAATCCAGAGCGATTCTCGGCGTTTGGGGGCAAAGGATCACCAGCAAAAGAGGCACAAGGCACTCATACGTGAATCCCCCAAAGAAATCCGAGAGAAAACGCCCTAGAACAAGAAGAACGAAAATCCCCCAAAAATAGCTCCGAAAATACCCACGAAAATAAAAAAGGAAAGGGAGCTCGGGAAATCAAATCATGGCACAAAGATGAGCAGCACAAACTCCATCACATAACCATGAATTCACCTATACAAACTAGGAATGATTCGAAGTAGTTCTAGGTGGAGGGGAGGAAGGGGAAAACAAGTTCAAAGTAAAACTTAAAGAGATAACTAGAGAGATGACAGCCACCAGCCCTGAAGGGGCCTATTAGTAGTCCAAGTGGTGGTGTCCTAAAGACTAAACTACCCCTAAGTGATACATACCCCTCAGGGGCAAATTTGACATTTGATCTTCAGATATTTTCCGGCTCGGGCACCTTCCACTGCAAGCTAGCTTCCCTCCGACGCAAGCCTTGCAGTCACGCCGCGTGTCCTCCGGATCGAAGCTCCTCGACGCCGTTCTTGGGCCAGCCCAGGGGGGGCGGTTAAACCGGCCCTGGGGGGCGGTTAAACCGCCCCTGTCAGCCCACACAGGCCCAGCTGCCCAAGTTCGCCTCGTCGAGTCCTCGGTCCTTGGTTTTGAGGCCCAAACCAAGGAAAACCGTCCACCGATGATTTTGTGGCCAAATCACCAAACCCCGCGCGCAAACTTCGGTTGTTAGCCGCCACCTTGCGCCGGCTTCTCGTCCGCGTACGAGCTTCGGTTGTGAGCCGCTACCTCGCACCGGAACCACGTCCCCTTGCTCGTTCTTGCCAGCATGTGAACCGCACTTGATCCACCGGCCATCGGGTCCCTTGAACCAAGCCTACTTGTCTCTCCGCTCCTCGGAGGCCGCCATGGCTAAGACCTTTCGCGCCTGTTCTTCACCTGCACCAATGCAACCAAGCCGCATTCTACACCTGCAATACTTGAGCCAAGGGAAACGTCAATCCACACCACGTTGTCAATCACTCATCACACCAGGAAGCGACCATCCACCGGTCCTCGGACACACCGGGTCCTCAATCTCCCCCTTGATGAGTGCATTGACAACACACACATAGTAACCATTGATAAGAAGTAAATATAAAAGAAATCGAAGACAAGACTCAAGCAAGTGACTAAAAGCAAGAACAAGCCGAGAACAAAGTCACTCTGCAAGAGAAAGCTCCAGAAACGCCAACCCTTCAAGAAGAAGAGAAAGGGCTCAACACCATCGGCAAAAGAGCCAAAGCACAAAGCACAAATCACAAACTTCAAATCCTCCAACTCACTTTTCAGGACTCTCAAAGCACTCACCTTGCAAAGATGCAACTCCCCTGAACAAGTGAACTTGTGCGTGCGAAAATCACTCGAAAATGGCTCAAACCATCACAAACCTTGTGCTCTCAGCACAGGGGCGGTTAAACCGCCCAGGGGGGGCGGTTAAACCGCCCTGGCAGATGACCAAAGTGGAAAAGGCCAAAATTTCACAAAACAACTCGCAACGATGCCGTTCCAACTTGAAAACCTTCCAAATATGCCCAGCAAGATATTCCAATGATCAAACTCTCAGAAACTTCGCAAATTTTTAGAAAACCTCATTTGGGCAAAACTTTCAACCTCTCACACAATTTCGACAAATTCTAGAGCAAAAGTTTTCTTCAAAGATTCAGTAACGTCTCCCCCTTGCCAAAAGCTGAAGGACCGAAACGGCGACCAGAGAGGGGGGGAGTGAATGGGAGCCGATAAAAATTCTTTCTAATCGATCCGGCTATTCTCCCAAAACAACTCCGAAACCTCCGAGAGCAATCTTGCCAAGATCACGTAGCCACTGTCAAGCTACTGACCCTAGGAACAAGAAACGAGCAGCGGAACTCGAACCAATCGAAATGAACACCAAAACGACCCGAAACTCGGCTCGATCTAACACACCCAGGGGGGGCGGTTAAACCGGCCAGGGGGGGCGGTTAAACCGCCCGGGCCTGGGAGCCTCGGGAAAAAGTCAAAACAAAAGTGGATCTCCCAAACCGCTTGAGCTCTTGAGGCGAGATTTTGGTCAGATGATCTAGACCTCCAGTGGAGTGTTTTCCCAAAAGATCTCGGCCTCTAACTCAGTACAACTCCCGGAATCGCAGATCTCGCGAAGAACACCATGACCTCGAGTTCATCCCGAAAATCTTAAATCCAGAGCGATTCTTGGCGTTTGGGGGCAAAGGATCACCAGCAAAAGAGGCACAAGGCACTCATACGTGAATCCCCCAAAGAAATCCGAGAGAAAACGCCCTAGAACAAGAAGAACGAAAATCCCCCAAAAATACCTCCGAAAATACCCACGAAAATAGAAAAAGGAAAGGGAGCTCGGGAAATCAAATCATGGCACAAAGATGAGCAGCACAAACTCAATCACATAACCATGAATTCACCTATACAAACTAGGAATGATTCGAAGTAGTTCTAGGTGGAGGGGATGAAGGGAAAACAAGTTCAAAGTAAAACCTAAGGAGATAACTAGAGAGATAATAGCCACCAGCCCTGAAGGGGCCTATTAGTAGTCCAAATGGTGGTGTCCTAAAGACTAAACTACCCCTAAGTGATACATACCCCTCAGGGGCAAATTTGACATTTTGATCTCAGATATTTTCCGGCTCGGGCACCTTCCACTGCAAGCTAGCTTCCCTCCGACGCAAGCCTTGCAGTCACGCCGCGTGTCCTCCGGATCGAAGCTCCTCGACGCCGTTCTTGGGCCAGCCCAGGGGGGCGGTTAAACCGGCCCTGGGGGGCGGTTAAACCGCCCCTGTCAGCCCACACAGGCCCAGCTGCCCAAGTTCGCCTCGTCGAGTCCTCGGTCCTTGGTTTTGAGGCCCAAACCAAGGGAAACCGTCCACCGATGATTTTGTGGCCAAATCACCAAACCCCGCGTGCAAACTTCGGTTGTTAGCCGCCACCTTGCGCCGGCTTCTCGTCCGCGTACGAGCTTCGGTTGTGAGCCGCTACCTCGCACCGGAACCACGTCCCCTTGCTCGTTCTTGCCAGCATGTGAACCGCACTTGATCCACCGGCCATCGGGTCCCTCGAACCAAGCCTACTTGTCTCTCCGCTCCTCGGAGGCCGCCATGGCTAAGACCTTTCGCGCCTGTTCTTCACCTGCACCAATGCAACCAAGCCGCATTCTACACATGCAATACTTGAGCTAAGGGAAACGTCAATCCACACCATGTTGTCAATCACTCATCACACCACGAAGCGACCATCCATCGGTCCTCGGACACACTGGGTCCTCAATCTCCCCCTTGATGAGTGCATTGACAACACACACATAGTAACCAATTGATATGAAGAAAATATAAAAGAAATCGAAAACAAGACTCAAGCAAGTGACTAAAAGCAAGAACAAGCCGAGAACAAAGTCACTCTGCAAGAGAAAGCTCCAGAAACGCCGACCCTTCAAGAAGAAGCGAAAGGGCTCAACACCATCGGCAAAAGAGCAAAAGCACAAAGCACAAATCACAAACTTCAAATCCTCCAACTCACTTTTCAGGACTCTCAAAGCACTCCCCCTGCAAAGATGCAACTCCCCCTGAACAAGTGAACTTGTGCGTGCGAAAATCACTCGAAAATGACTCAAATCTTCACAACTTGTGTGCTCTCAGCACAGGGGCGGTTAAACCGCCCAGGGGGGCGGTTAAACCGCCCCTGGCAGATGACCAAAGTGGAAAAGGCCAAAATTTCACAAAACAACTCGCAACGATGCCGTTCCAACTTGAAAACCTTCCAAATATGCCCAGCAAGATATTCCAAACGGAGTATCTCATTTAAAATAAAGTAATTGTTGGAACCAAACACCTTCTAAGCGCTCGTGCCCAAAAAAAAATTGTATTTCTCGAACTGAACTATAGTAAACGGGCAACGGCAATATTGCAATATTATAGCATAGTTATATATGCAGCTACATGATCGCAAGAAAGCTCATCAGCAGGTTCTCTTTTATGTTTTGAAGAAAACGCTGTAGAGCATCTTCAACGGTTCTTCTATCCCATTTGTCCTTTCCATTTTTCAGCAATATAGAAGAATTAAAAGCAAAAAAATCATCTCTAACAGTTCTCCTTTCCCATTTCCCCTTTATTGTCTCCCTCTCTCCATTTTCTTTTCTCAATTCATCACCTCTTCCCTTTCCTCTCCCTTTCCTTCCTTTCACCGTAGCCGCACGATGAGACCCCCACATCCAATTTCTGGTCACTTGATCCGGCTTCGCTCGCTGGCTTGCTCGTGCCGCCCGCCTGCCGTTCGCTCCACCGCCTGCCTGTCGTTGGCTCTGCTGCCCATGCCTGGCTGTCGAGGCCGCCCGCGAGCCTTGCCGCCGGTGCCCTGTCTTGGCCGCCAAGGCCGGCCGCGAGCCCTATCTAGGCCCCCACCGACCACCGCTGCCAGACGTGGACGCCGCCACCTCTTGTCGTGTTGTCTACTTGAAGGAGGAAGAAGAAGATTATACTGTCAGTTACAACTGGGGTCCACATGTAAGGAAGATTAAAGGGGGAAAGGGAAATTGATTTTAACACCTTTAGAGCATCTCCAAGAGTCTCTCTAAAACTCACTCTTTAAATCATCATTTAGAGAGTCATTTGCATAAAAATCATTTTTATATCTTCCTATTTTCCAACAGCTTCTCTATCTAGCATGCACTCTAGAGAGCTGCTCTCTTTTCTATATTTTGCTAGCAAGAAATCCGGAATAGAGAGTGACTATGTTTGAATAACCAAATGGAGAGGTTGTTGAAAGGTACCTTTTTAATCAAAATCTTTAAAACTAGCAAATAGGAAGGATTTAGAGTCTCTTGAAGTTGCTCTTACCCTAAATGCTAAAATTTTGAAAGGGGATTCTTCCATAAGGGGACAAAGGGAAAAAGAGAAAGGGAAACTATTAGAGATGGTCGTAGGTTGACCAAGAGAGAAAATGAGGGCAAAAGATGATTTGGTTGATCCATATGAATTGGGGAAAATATTCGGTCCAAACTACCTCTTCAGTGCAAACGTGAAAACCCATCTAAAAATCATACTTAGAAGTTTTCAAATGTGACACCCCGTGTCACTTTTGAAAAATTTATCATGCACATCTACTCTTTGTACAAAGTTCATGGTGCTCATCATGTTTTTGAACTGAGTATCAAGTTTGAATGGACTCCCAAAAGTCAAATTTCGTTTTTAAACTCCTTTGAATTCAAATTTGGTTAAGTTAGAACCTTTTCCTTTTAACCCTTTTGGGGGCTTGTTTAAAATTAAAAATGTTTAAACAAGTGGCTTTTGGCCAATTTGAAAATTCATTAGTGAACTATCTACTCTCAGCTAGAAGTTTTGGTTTGGGGCAAAAACATCTTTTGCTTGCTCAAACTCTTGGTCAAATAGTGGTCAAACTGCTGATTTCAGCACTTCTGAAATTTGGCTAAGTCCAATTTCTGACAGCAGCTTTTAGCCAACTTTAGAGCTCCATATCTTTTATTTTTCAATCTATCCAAACCAAATCAAGTTCATGGTTTGAAAGCTGGTAGTTTGAACTCTTCAAAAATCATGAACAACTCCAGGATCTCAAACTCTAGCTATTTCTTTTTCATGCTCAAAGTCAGCTAAATCCAATTCAGTTCTGGGACTTAGAAAATTTTCTGAGTTCAAGTTTTTGGCCGAAGTTTGATCGAGTTTATCTCCCAAACCAAATCTTTTTGAACCTGGTGACTTTAACAAAAGTTGTTCCCCTTGGTGTCCTCTACAACTTTTGTATTGGAGTTTTGGAAAGTTTATACACGAAATTTTGAGTTTGAATCAAGTTTTGGGAGGGGGATTCGCGGGTACTGTAGCTACTGAATCGACTTCGTCGATTCAGTAAAGCGCAGGGGCGAGCTGGCCGTCGGTGGCCGCTTGTGCCACGCGCCGCGCCTCACGGCCCTTGGACGCGTGCCGTCGCTCCGCCTCGCCATATGACTCCCAGGCATGCGCTATGCTTCGCTGTCGAAACCACGGGATCGCCACCCTTGCCGGCCACCCGTCGACATCTCCACCGCGACTGCCAGAGGAGGTCTTGAGCTGGCGCTCGGCAAATTCACCGCGGTTAACCCGTCTTATCCAATTCACCGCGTCCAGTAACTCTCCATCGTGCCCTCGTCGTCCTCGTCCACTCCGCCAGCCTTGCCACCCTCTCCAGAGCCGTCGCCGGTCAATTTTCCGGCCGCCATTGCCGCCCATCCACTTCACAGAGCAATTCACTCCTCCGCCATCTCTCTGACCCCCAAAGCCCCGCAAATGGTGTACACTTGAACCGCTGGTGCCTCCCGTACCTTTTTCCCCCTTGTTTGAGCCTTGGTACGCCCTAGCTCCGGCGAGCTTTTGGAACCTTTCGGTCCGCTCGTGGAGAGCTCTTGTGCGCCCTCTAATCCTGGAGTTTTTCTTGGCCAGGGGGTGCGGCGTGAGGTCCTGAAGGGAAGGAGCCACTCCGGCGCGACTCCGGCCTCTTCTCCGGCGATCCCCGGCGAGCTCACGGCGGCGACTCCTTGCTGTCTGTGAAGAAGAAGGCCAGGGGTGTCCAATTAAAAGATCGAGTCTTTCCAGGGGGTTATGTGCAAGAGTATTGGGTTTAAGTGTTAAGGTGGAAAAGATCGAGGGGGTTTTCTGGAAAATCTAGGGGCTTATCTGTGAAGAAAGGACTGGTTGGTAATAGATCTTTTAGATCCAGGGGCCTAAGTGTAAAAGTGTTTTCGGTTTTTCTTTTGTTTTTCATTTCAGCATACATGTATTTCTTGTTTAATGCATAGAAAATCATAGGAGTGTGGAAAATTGTGAAACCAATTTTGTTGTACTTGTTGCATCTTTGGCTACAGCAGAAAAATATAAAATCATGTTGTTTATATGCTGTTTTCTGTGTAGAAGTTTTAGTTAGTTTATTAGCTTTCTGTCAAAATAAATAGTTCTGCATGTCCAAAAATTTTGAGAAAATCACAGTAGCTTAAAATGTGTTTTTGTGAGCACAGTAAATTTTTGGGTTGCATGCTGTCTGTGTAGTTTAAGTTAAGCTTTTTCTCCATGTTTAGCTTGTTTGTGCTGTTAAAATAGTTGTGAATATGTTTTTGAGCTCAATAAATCATGGTAAATCTGTGTTAGTGTGTAGATAGTGTTTCTGTGAAGTTTTGCATTTTTGTGCATAATCTTGTTGCTGTTTGTTGTTTTGGTAGATTTATAGCCTTTTTGTCTTTTTCAAAATAATTAGTTTCTGTTAGAATAAAGTGTTGAAAAATTTTCAGTGGTAATCTTGAGTTAAAAGCTTCTCAGAGAAGTTTTTGTGCTGTTAGATAACCTGTGTAGGTTTGTTTGTTTAATTAGTTGCTAAATAACCCTTTATATGTGTGTTTAAATGGTTTTATATATATCTTTATGCTAATAAATGTTTCTAAAAAGTTTTGGTGAACTCAGTTAAGTTTGAATCTGTTGTTATATTTCTTTCTTAGTGATAAGTTAATCTTGCTTAAAGAGATATGCACTTACTCTATAAAATGCTAAAAATGGTTTTAGCAACATTTCATGTGATTTCATGTGCATATCTTGTTTTGTACTTAAGCTGTATAATTGAATTGCTGCATTTAAGATTTTGTATCTTTTCCAACTGTTATTCCAAACTCACACATATGCATTTTCATGTAGAGCACGTGCTAGCTGACGGGGTTTATAACTTGGTGCCTGAGTCAGAAGCTGAGCAGCCAGAGCCCGAGGTCGTTGCTGTTGAAACAGATCAAGACCCGAGCCAAGACTCGGAAGGGCCCAAGGCCAGCGAAGGCAAGCACCGGAGTGCATCCAACCTTTTTAACGCAGCCACACTTTAATTTATTTACTTTACAAAGTATTTACCTTATGCATTTAAGTTTTCATAGGAGTTGACTGAAAACCTAGTTGCATGATCCATAGGAAAACCCAGAGTTTTCTAGTATGTGTAGGTCGATAGAATTGCTAGGCTGGTTAAACGGTAGAAGTCGAGTAATTGCCTGTTACTCGCGAGATGCTAAGTTGGTTCTTTCAAAGTTTTGTTAACATGTCATCTAGACTGGAAAAGAAAGTTAGGCCGGGCGGAGAATGTTGGTAGGGAAAAGAATGGAATGTTGTAGCTCCGCCTGTGTCATTTAAGGCCCGTTCGTTGTTGGCTCTGGGATCAAGATTGAATTGTACTACCTCACATGCTGGGAGTAAGAGGTAGTTGAAACTGGTAACTTATGTACTTTAGCTCGCACTGGTATGTTGAACTACGCCTGACTGCCTATTCATGTACCGGTTAGAGTAACTCATGGCTGACCCGTCGTTGGTATCGGTGGGGACTGGTACTTGAGGGTAGCAGGGTAGGTCAAGTATTTAGTGTTGGCTGAAGGAACGGCTGGCATGAGCAGCTCGACGGGGCTCGTTTGTGCCGTGTGGGTAGGTTAACCTTGCAAGGGATAAAACCGAATCGATTCGCCGTACTCACGGTATTGAGCTCTTGATCACTGGGCAGCATCGCTAGTTAAGAACTTGAATATTGTTGATGATCATATGCTGTATGAGTTAATTAATCAAGTTCTTGCTCTCATTTGTAAAAGTTTTTATAAATGCTAATCTAGATCAAATAGCTCAACTAAAATTTGGATGCTAAAACTTGAAAGTAAGGATCTATTTTAGTTGCTCTTTTTGGCAAAACAAAAACCCAGCCAAAAGCCTTGCATACTAGGGGTCTTAGAATTCTTCAGTCGGTTAAGTCTTGCTGAGTATTAAATTACTCAACCTGCTTGTGTTAACCCTTTTTCAGAGTCTGAGTCTAGCTTAGCAGAGCAGGCCGCTGAAGCTTTTCCGTTTGGTGTTCCCGAAGGTTTTCAGTTGCAGTTCGTTCCGGCTTCGCAGGGTGTGGAGCCGAGGGATTGATAATGCCAGCTGGGCTACCTGTGCATTATTATGTTTTATCGTCGTAGACTCGTACTGTTTTAAACTTCCGCTGTGCTTTAAAAACTCTGTGTTGTAATAACTATTTACAATGTTCTGTTTTGTAAATTAAATCCACGTGTACTGTGTTGTAAAATTTGTGACTCGTTAATCATCTGTGCTCATTGTGGAGTGAGACTTGCCTCGTATTGGTTTCGACAATGTGATCAGTGGTGTAATCGGGAGTTACCCGACAGCAACTACACGGTTATGTCAGTTGAAGTGCGAGTGTGCTGTACTGCTTGCATTAGCTAAGGGACAATGCACTTGAGCTGACATAATTTGTGGTGGTTCTGCCACAGCTGGTACCAGAGCCGAAAATACTTGGCGGATGATTTAACTTGTCTTAAAAATGTGTTTTCGGAAATAAAAGTTAATCTGGTTTGCGAAAATGCGTTGGTCACGTTAAGGAATTTTTTTAGAACGTAAGCCCTAGGGAATTATGGGTATGTGAATCAGGTGGCTATCTAACTTTGCAGCTAACTCCCAGCACATTACTTTCTGTCAAAACTTACTTTATTGCACAATCAACCTTTATTTATGCATCGACAGAGGGTGAGGATCTCCGGTCAATGGGGACACCTTGACACCTCGGTCGGTACGGTGAAATCCGAACGCCGTGCTCAAGCGGTGGCCTCCTTGAGCTGCAGCCAATATACCCATGCACTGTTGTGGATTATATTGGGTGTAAAGTTGCCTCTATGTGTTGTCCATACGACACGGGATGTATGGATACCGTTACTATAGAGAACGGTAATGTATGGGGACGCTTTCATGAGTGCTGGCATGAAAGGTTCAACTTATACACTGTGTTTTCTGCAGGTACACTAACATGCGTTACGTAAGTTAAGACGTGTACAATACGACTAGTTATTATAGAGAGAGTCGTATGGTTGCCACCGATCCTAACCACGTAAGACCAAGAATACTTGGCAATTATTTTCTTTTGTGAGGGCGGTTAGGACGAGCATGCATCATGAGTTCTAAAATCTGTCAAAAATCCTTAAAATTTTGTTAGGGTACCCTGGGATCTACACCACCATCCACTTTGCATTGCACCTAAGGTTGATCTAGTTGGGGTTTTTGGACGTCAGCTGCTGGTCGAAATTTTCTCGGCTAGCAAATGATGTTTTCTGCAGGGAAGAGTTAAAGGAAAGTTTCTCAGAATTTGGTTAGCTTGCTGCTGTAAAAATGTCACATTTTTATCTTCAGTATAGCTCGAGTTATGCCTGTTTTAGTAAGCCCCTGTTTACTGGAATTTTGCTGGAGGACAGCAATGAGTCTTTGAATTTTTACTCCCTCTTAACATCTGAATCAAGTCTTCCAATTCATAAGAAAGTTGTAGAGAAATATCTAACAGATTTTCTGGCAAAGTTTGAGCATTTTCGCATACACCAGTTGAGAGTTATGAATTTTTCTTTGCTTGCCAGGAATCTGTCCAATTCTAAATTCAGCAATATCTTTTCCAAATCAAGTGCTAAGCTTCATTTGCTTTTCATTTCAGATGAGTTTCCCAAATAACAACCCCCACATCACCACAGACATCGATGGTCGTCTTTTCTCCAACGGTTTGTACCGAGAGGGTTTTCCTTCTCAGCTGTGGGAGACCATGCAGACTTTGGGATACGTGGTCGCTCCTCAGTACGTTGGAAGATACATCACTGAAACCGGAATAAACCGTTGTGAGGTCTCGTTGGTTATTCCCAGTTTACAGCTAGGAGGGGGTGAAGACATTCGCATCGTTGTTACTGGGGGAAATTATGAGGAGGCTTGTGATACTGCCGCATGGAGAGCCTTGCAGCAGCTAAGTTTTAAGCATCAGATAAAAACTTTCGGAGCTCCAGCAGGTGTTTTCATGTCCTCTACAAATGAAGTGGGTGAGTCTAGCTCCAGTGATAAGAAAGAAAACGCTACCGATGTGCAGAGCATGACTCGCTATATGGATAATGTTAACCGTCTGATTGAGAGCATGGCTTTCAGTTATGGCGCTATGTTGAATGCTGCTAACTCACAGGCCTAGGAAAGAGCAGCAATGCAGGGACAAGTTGACCAACACATGGCGGTAATTGGAAGCTTGGAAGAGCGTGTGTATGATTAGAGGTGGAGAATGACAACCTTATGCAAGAGCAGGAGGGAGTCTGGGCTGAAGGGCCCCAAGCTAATCATCCACCAGGAGAGCTGCCTGACCAAGGTGATTCTGGTTTGGATGACTCACCGGGACCACCCGTGGAACCACCGTCATCTGATCAGGAGCAGGAAGAGCCAGTTGCCCCCGTTCCACAGCCCCAAGTTCCTGGTCCTGCATATGGGTGGATCAGCGAAGAGGAAGATACAGAAGAAGAGCTTGATGAGATGAATGGGGAAGAAGAAGTAGGGGATGAAGAAGAAACTGAAGAAGAAGAGGAAGAACCGGAAGAACGTGTCTTTTTCACTGATAACGAGGAATCCGATTGATTCATGTTTACCTTCGGAAAATTCCCGTTATCATGTGTTGTATCTTACTTTCCAGTTTGTAATGAGTTGTTTGGTGAAGTACTCTGCAGTTAAACTCTTTTCTTGGGGTTGTAATAATTATGATGTATGGATGTAAGCGGAACCCAATTTCTTTTTCTATGCAGCACTTTGTTTTCTCTGAAATTTTCGCAGCAGATTTGTATTGGAATTTTTACGCCTTGATAACCATTTTTCTAGGCAGACTGATGAATACCAAAGTTGTTGCAAATTTTATGAGGAAGCTGCTGGTAAAATTTCAAGTCCATTGGATCAGTAGTTTGGGAGAAACAGCCGAAACAAGTCGACTCTGTCTGCTGAAAAACAGATTTGACAGAGAGGCAAAGGACGAATTTTTGACCCCTGTTAAGTTTGAGATTTAGTTCGGGAGTTGAATACGAAAGTTGTGGACTATCAAATTCTGCATATACTGGAAAAATTTGAGCATTTTTGGTTTAGTAGTTTGCGAGATACGAATTTTACGCTAAACCCGTGTGATCTGTCCACAAGCTGAAAAGTGGAAAAGTGGTAGAATTACGTTCAAAGAACGATTGGATCTAACTCCCGAGGACTAACTTTATATTGGATTTTTTTATGTCATGCACTATGCTATAATATTTTCATTTCTGAGTATTGATTTTATTCATCATCGCTCACTGAGAAATTATTGCAAAGTTGTATGACTAATCTGCACTTGGTGGCTTATGCAGAATGCCTGACACTCCGGATAATGTTGGGGGTGGGAATGAAGGAAATCTGCCAGGACCTCCGGATCTTCGGGAGTTTATGGCCCATCAGATGGCTCAACATACCGAGCTTATGCGGGTGATTGTTCAGATGCAGCAAAATCAGCCCCGCCACGAGCCACAACATGAGGTGCCACGTGAAGCCTCATATCCGGATTTCTTCGGCACGCAACCACCGCAATTTTTCAAGGCGAAGGAACCTTGGATGCTGATGTCTGGCTCAATATCATTGAGTCAAAATTTGCTTTATTGATATATCCATGTTCAGAAGCCAACAAAGCTAGATTTGCAGCTCAACAGCTTAGGGAGGATGCCCGCATGTGGTGGGATAATTATCGGGCTACACTTCCTGCGGATCATATTGTCACTTGGAATGAGTTCAAGGCTGCTTTTCGCTCCCACCATATCCCTGATGGTCTCTTAGAGAGAAAACTTAATGAGTTCTTGGCACTCACTCAGGGTAATCAGGGCGTGGTGCAGTATTCACAGGCATTTAATCATTTATCGCAATATGCTGGACATCATGTGGATACGGATGCTAAAAAGCAAGACCGTTTTCGTCGTGGGCTTAATACTAAATTGAAGAAAAGTTTGGTTCTGATCAAGCTTGCCAGCTTTAATGAATTAGTGAATATGGCCATCACTCAAGAAGATAGTAATTTGGCTCATCAGGCAGACAAAAAGAGGAAAGCCCCAGCTGCTTCGTCTAGTGCTTCCGGACAGAGATTCCGTGTGGAACAAAAGACTCCACAGAGAGCTCCTCAGAATGCTCAGCAGAGGCAAGGGCAGCAAGGTTACTGGGTTCTTCGTCCTAATCAAGCTCAGGGACAGTCCCAAGGACAAGGATCGCGTGCGCCTCCTCCTCAACAGCAGGGGCGTACCCATAATTTTCCGTGTTATAACTGCGGGAAGCCGGGACACTTTGCTAAGGAATGCAGAGCACCACCCAAAGGTGGAAATAATGTACCCAGGCAGCAGCCCAATAATCGTCAGAGCAAGAAGCAAATGGTGGTTAAACAAGGCGGTGTGAATTTTACTACCATTGATGCTATTCCAGAGGGTACTCCAGTTATGGCGGGTACGTTTCAAGTTCGAAATAAACCTGTTGTTGTTTTATTTGATTCTGGAGCATCACATAGTTTTGTCAGTATGGCATGCATAGAAAAATGTGGATTTCAAATGGCACAGTTAAATTGTAATTATATGATATCCAGTCCTGGTGGGAAGATATCTACCAACCGGGTGACTAAACCAATTCCTCTCCAGATTGGAAGTAAAGTGTTTGACACTGAGCTTATCTGTCTGGATAACCAGGGGATAGATATTATTTTGGGTATGAACTGGATGCAAAAGCATGGAGTTGTTTTAGACTTATCAGCCCGGGGTGTTGAAATAAATTCCCCTAGTCATGGTGTTTCCACACTTTATCTGCCATCTACACCTTCTCCAGATAATTGCACCTTTGCTATGATCCAAGTTGAGTTAGAAGATATTCCAGTCGTAAATGAATTTCCAGATGTTTTTCCTGATGATCTTCCGGGTTTGCCACCCGATCGGGATATTGAATTTGTAATTGAGTTGCAGCCCGGTACCGCACCCATATCAAAAAGGTCGTACCGTATGCCGCCCAATGAATTAGCAGAGCTGAAGATCCAACTACAAGAACTTCTTGACAAGGGCTATATCAGGCCAAGTTCATCTCCCTGGGGTTGTCCTGCACTCTTTGTAAAAAAGAAGGATCATACTTTGAGATTGTGCGTGGACTACCGACCCCTTAATGCCGTTACCATCAAGAATAAATACCCTCTTCCACGTATCGATCTTCTCTTTGATCAATTGGCTGGAGCAAAAGTGTTCTCAAAAATTGACCTTCGGTCGGGTTATCATCAGATCAAGATTCGACCTTGTGATATTCCCAAGACAGCTTTTTCCACCCGATATGGCTTATATGAATACTTAGTCATGTCTTTTGGACTCACCAATGCTCCTGCCTATTTTATGTATCTCATGAACTCAGTCTTTATGCCAGAGCTGGACAAGTTTGTCGTGGTGTTTATTGATGACATTCTTATTTACTCCAAGGATGAGGAAGAGCATGCTGAACACCTCAGAATTGTTCTTCAGCGATTAAGGGATCATAAACTCTATGCTAAGTTCAGCAAATGTGAGTTTTGGTTGAAGAGTGTAAAATTTTTGGGTCACACCGTATCCGGTGATGGTATTGTCGTTGACCCGGTAAATGTGCAAAAAGTTCTAGATTGGGAACCTCCGAAGTCTGTGCATCAAATCCGAAGTTTTCTTGGAATGGCGGGGTATTACCGTCGTTTTATTCCAGATTTTTCCAAGATTGCCAAACCTATCACTGAACTTCTGAAGAAGGGGGAGAAATTTAAATGGAGTGACAAGTGTGATGAAGCATTCCATACTTTGAAAAGACTCCTGACATCTGCCCCAGTTCTTGCTCAACCTGACACTTCCAAGGCTTTTGATGTTTATTGTGATGCATCAGGCATAGGACTTGGTTGTGTTCTTATGCAGGATAATCGAGTTATTGCTTATGCTTCTCGAGCTCTTCGACCTCATGAGAAGAATTATCCGACACATGACCTTGAACTTGCTGCAGTGGTACATGCCTTAAAAATTTGGAGGCACCATCTTATGGGTACTCATTGCAATATCTATACAGATCACAAGAGTCTCAAGTATATTTTTACTCAAGCTGATCTCAATATGAGGCAAAGAAGATGGTTGTAATTGATTAAGGATTATGAAATTGAAGTTCATTATCATCCAGGCAAAGCAAATGTAGTTGCAGATGCACTCAGCCGCAGGGGTAATTGTCAGTTCATAACTTTGAGACCCCAAAATGCCACTCTTGCTAAAGAGTTGGACAAATTGAATTTGGAAATTATTCCACAGGGTACTTTGAATCATCTTTTGATTCAACCTACTTTGCAAGATCAGATTGTCGCGGCTCAATCTAAATCTAAAGGGGTACAGATCATTAAGCAAAAGCTAGCTGAAAAAGATGGAAAGTATAAATGTTTTTGTCAAGACAATGAAGGAGTTCTAAGGTTTAATAATCGGCTAGTGGTTCCTAAAGATCATGAGCTTAGGAAGAAAATTCTTGATGAGGCACATCTTTCTAAATTCTCTATTCATCCAGGGAGCAGCAAAATGTATCAAGATTTGAGAGAAAATTTTTGGTGGACCCGAATGAAAAGGGAGATTGCTAAATATGTAGCAGAGTGTGATACCTGCCAAAGGGTGAAAGCTAGTCATTTGAAAGCCGGTGGAACTTTGCAACCATTGCCCATACCTTCATGGAAATGGGAAGATATAAGTATGGATTTTATTGCGGGTTTGCCATTGACTCCTCAGAAACATGACTCTATCTGGGTTATTGTTGATAGATTCACCAAGTCAGCACATTTTATTCCTGTCAACAATGCTTTTTCAGCAACTCAATATGCTGAGATCTATTTAGATCAAATTGTGCGTTTACATGGAGTTCTGAAGACTATCATTTCAGATAGAGGTTCACCATTTATAGCTCGCTTTTGGAAACAATTGCATGAGCTGTTAGGCACTAAACTCATTCGAAGTTCAACTTATCATCCTCAGACCGATGGGCAAACTGAAAGAGTGAATCAAATTTTGGAGGATATGCTCAGAGCTTGTGTCATTCATTATGACAAGAGATGGGATAAAAGCTTATCTTTAGCTGAGTTTTCCTACAATAACAGCTACCAATCCAGTTTGAAAATGGCACCATTTGAAGCTCTTTATGGTCGAAGGTGTCGAACCCCGTTAAATTGGTCAGGAACTGGCGAGAGAAAAATCTTCGGTCCAGACTTGGTTAAGGAGGCCGAGGATAAAGTCAAAATTATTCAGCAAAATCTTAAGACCGCGCAATCGCGGCAAAAGAGCTATTCTGATAAAAGAAGAAGACCTTTAGTTTTCAAGGTTGGGGATCATGTTTATCTTCGAGTATCACCAACTAAAAGTGTTCAGAGATTTGGAGTCAATGGAAAATTAGCTCCTCGTTTTATTGGACCTTTTGAAATCATTAGCCAATGTGGTCCAGTTGCTTATGAGATACAACTGCCGTCCAAGCTTGCAGCTATTCATAATGTCTTTCATGTATCTCAACTCAAGAAATGTCTTAGGGTTCCTATTGAAGGAATTGCTCATGAAGAAATTGAGTTTGAACCCGACTTATCATATGAGGAACAACCTTTCAAGATTCTGGATATTTCTGAAAGAGTTACTCGAAGACGGTCCATTAAATTTTATAAAGTTCAGTGGACTCATCACTCTGATAAAGAAGCAACATGGGAACAAGAATCTTATCTCAAATCCAAGTATCCAGAGTTTTTAGATGCTGCATTAAGGTATTCTACACTCTCTCTTTACACCGGAATCTCGAGACGAGATTCTTTTAAGGGGGGAGGGCTGTGACACCCCGTGTCACTTTTGAAAAATTTATCATGCACATCTACTCATTGTACAAAGTTCATGGTGCTCATCATGTTTTTGAACTGAGTATCAAGTTTGAATGGATTCCCAAAAGTCAAATTTCGTTTTTAAACTCCTTTGAATTCAAATTTGGTTAAGTTAGAACCTTTTCCTTTTAACCCTTTTGGGGGCTTGTTTAAAATTAAAAATGTTTAAACAAGTGGCTTTTGGCCAATTTGAAAATTCATTAGTGAGCTATCTACTCTCAGCTAGAAGTTTTGGTTTGGGGAAAAAATATCTTTTGCTTGCTCAAACTCTTGGTCAAAAAGTGGTCAAACTGCTGATTTCAGCACTTCTGAAATTTGGCTAAGTCCAATTTCTGACAGCAGCTTTTAGCCAACTTTAGAGCTCCATATCTTTTATTTTTTCAATCTATTCAAACCAAATCAAGTTCATGGTTTGAAAGCTGGTAGTTTGAACTCTTCAAAAATCATGAACAACTCCAGGATCTCAAACTCTAGCTATTTCTTTTTCATGCTCAAAGTCAGCTAAATCCAATTCAGTTCTGGGACTAGAAAATTTTCTGAGTTCAAGTTTTTGGTCGAAGTTTGATCGAGTTTATCTCCCAAACCAAATCTTTTTGAACCTGGTGACTTTAACAAAAGTTGTTCCCCTTGGTGTCCTCTACAACTTTGGTATTGGAGTTTTGGAAAGTTTATACACGAAATTTTGAGTTTAAATCAAGTTTTGGGAGGGGGATTCGCAGGTACTGTAGCTACTGAATCGACTTCGTCGATTCAGTAAAGCGCAGGGGCGAGCTGGCCGTCGGTGGCCGCTTGTGCCACGCGCCGCGCCTCACGGCCCTTGGACGCGTGCCGTCGCTCCGCCTCGCCAGATGACTCCCAGGCATGCGCTATGCTTCGCTGTCGAACCACGGGATCGCCACCCTTGCCGACCACCCGTCGACATCTCCACCGCGACTGCCAGAGGAGGTCTTGAGCTGTCGCTCGGCAAATTCACCGCGGTTAACCCGTTCTTATCCAATTCACCACGCCAGTAAACTCTCCTCGTTGCCCTCGTCGTCCTCATCCACTCCGCCAGCCTTGCCACCCTCTCCAGAGCCGTCGCCGGTCAATTTTTCGGCCGCCATTGCCGCCCATCCACTTCACAGAGCAATTCACTCCTCCGCCATCTCTCTGACCCCCAAAGCCCCGCAAATGGTGTACACTTGAACCGCTGGTGCCTCCCGTACCTTTTTCCCCCTTGTTTGAGCCTTGGTACGCCCTAGCTCCGGCGAGCTTTTGGAACCTTTCGGTCCGCTCGTGGAAAGCTCTTGTGCGCCCTCTAATCCTGGAGTTTTTCTTGGCCAGGGGGTGCGGCGTGAGGTCCTGAAGGGAAGGAGTCACTCCGGCGCGACTCCGGCCTCTTCTCCGGCGATCCCCGGCGAGCTCACGGCGGCGACTCCTTGCTGTCTGTGAAGAAGAAGGCCAGGGGTGTTCAATTAGAAGGACGAGTCTTTCCAGGGGGTTATGTGAAAGATTGTTGGATTTAAGTGTTGAGGTGGAAAAGTTCTGGGGGGTTTTCTGGAAAATCTAGGGGCTTATATGTGAAGAAAGGACTGGTTGGTAATAGATCTTTTAGATCCAGGGGCCTAAGCGTAAAAGTGTTTTCGGTTTTTCTTTTGTTTTTCATTTCAGCATACATGTATTTCTTGTTTAATGCATAGAAAATCATAGGAGTGTGAAAAATTGTGAAACCAATTTTGTTGTACTTGTTGCATCTTTGGCTACAGCAGAAAAATATAAAATCATGTTGTTTATATGCTGTTTTCTGTGTAGAAGTTTTAGTTAGTTTATTAGCTTTCTGTCAAAATAAATAGTTCTGCATGTCCAAAAATTTTGAGAAAATCACAGTAGCTATAAAATGTGTTTTTGGGAGCACAGTAAATTTTTGGGTTGCATGCTGTCTGTGTAGTTTAAGTTAAGCTTTTTCTCCATGTTTAGCTTGTTTGTGCTGTTAAAAATAGTTGTGAATATGTTTTTGAGCTCAATAAATCATGGAAAATCTCTGTTAGTGTGTAGATAGTGTTTCTGTGAAGTTTTGCATTTTTTTGCATAATCTTGTTGCTGTTTGTTGTTTTGGTAGATTTATAGCCTTTTTGTCTTTTTCAAAATAATTAGTTTCTGTTAGATTAAAGTGTTGAAAAATTTTCAGTGGTAATCTTGAGTTAAAAGCTTCTCAGAGAAGTTTTTGTGCTGTTAGATGACCTGTGTAGGTTTGTTTGTTTAATTAGTTGCTAAATGACCCCTTTTATGTGTGTCTAAATGGTTTTATATATATCTTTATGCTAATAAAATGTTTCTAAAAAGTTTTGGTGAACTCAGTTAAGTTTGAATCTGTTGTTATATTTCTTTCTTAGTGATAAGTTAATCTTGCTTAAAGAGATATGCACTTACTCTATAAAATGCTAAAAATGGTTTTAGCAACATTTCATGTGATTTCATGTGCATATCTTGTTTTGTACTTAAGCTGTATAATTGAATTGCTGCATTTAAGATTTTGTATCTTTTCCAACTGTTATTCCAAACTCACACATATGCATTTTCATGTAGAGCACGTGCTAGCTGACGGGGTTTATAACTTGGTGCCTGAGTCAGAAGCTGAGCAGCCAGAGCCTGAGGTCGTTGCTGTTGAAACAGATCAAGACCCGAGCCAAGACTCGGAAGGGCCCAAGGCCAGCAAAGGCAAGCACCGGAGTGCATCCAACCTTTTTAACGCAGCCACACTTTAATTTATTTACTTTACAAAGTATTTACCTTATGCATTTAAGTTTCCATAGGAGTTGACTGAAAACCTATTTGCATGATCCATAGGAAAACCCAGAGTTTTTCTAGTATGTGTAGGTCGATAGAATTGCTAGGCTGGTTAAACGGTAGAAGTCGAGTAATTGCCTGTTACTCGCGAGATGCTAAGTTGGTTCTTTCAAAGTTTTGTTAACATGTCATCTAGACTGGAAAAGAAAGTTAGGCCGGGCGGAGAATGTTGGTAGGGAAAAGAATGGAATGTTGTAGCTCCGCCTGTGTCATTTAAGGCCCGTTCGTTGTTGGCTCTGGGATCAAGATTGAATTGTACTACCTCACATGCTGGGAGTAAGAGGTAGTTGAAACTGGTAACTTATGTACTTTAGCTCGCACTGGTATGTTGAACTACGCCTGACTGCCTATTCATGTACCGGTTAAAGTAACTCATGGCTGACCCGTCGTTGGTATCGGTGGGGACTGGTACTTGAGGGTAGCAGGGTAGGTCAAGTATTTAGTGTTGGCTGAAGGAACGGCTGGCATGAGCAGCTCGACGGGGCTCGTTTGTGCCGTGTGGGTAGGTTAACCTTGCAAGGGATAAAACCGAATCGATTCGCCGTACTCACGGTATTGAGCTCTTGATCACTGGGCAGCATCGCTAGTTAAGAACTTGAATATTGTTGGTGATCATATGCTGTATGAGTTAATTAATCAAGTTCTTGCTCTCATTTGTAAAAGTTTTTATAAATGCTAATCTAGATCAAACAGCTCAACTAAAATTTGGATGCTAAAACTTGAAAGTAAGGATCTATTTTAGTTGCTCTTTTTGGCAAAACAAAAACCCAGCCAAAAGCCTTGCATACTAGGGGTCTTAGTTTTCTTCAGTCGGTTAAGTCTTGCTGAGTATTAAATTACTCAACCTGCTTGTGTTAACCCTTTTTCAGAGTCTGAGTCTAGCTTAGCAGAGCAGGCCGCTGAAGCTTTTCCGTTTGGTGTTCCCGAAGGTTTTTAGTTGCAGTTCGTTCCGGCTTCGCAGGGTCTGGAGCCGAGGGATTAATAATGCCAGCTGGGCTACCTGTGCATTATTATGTTTTATCGTCGTAGACTCGTACTGTTTTAAACTTCCGCTGTGCTTTAAAAACTCTGTGTTGTAATAACTATTTACAATGTTCTGTTTTGTAAATTAAATCCACGTGTACTGTGTTGTAAAATTTGTGACTCGTTAATCATCTGTGCTCATTGTGGAGTGAGACTTGCCTCGTATTGGTTTCGACAATGTGATCAGTGGTGTAATCGGGAGTTACCCGACAGCAACTACATGGTTATGTCAGTTGAAGTGCGAGTGTGCTGTACTGCTTGCATTAGCTAAGGGACAATGCACTTGAGCTGACATAATTTGTGGTGGTTCTGCCACAGCCGTGGCTACCGACAGTGGAGAGAGAGGCAGGAGCTCCTGAGGCAGCAGCAGGAGGAGCAGCAGGAGGAGGAGGAGCAGCAGCAGGGGGAGCCCCAGGCAGAGGAGGACGCTGAGGAGGACCCAGAGGAGGTGGAGCAGTATGCATCCTCTGGCTCGGTTCATCAGCAGCACCAGGCTGAGGAGCAGCAGCAGCCGCAGCAGCAGGCAGCCGCAGGAGTTGACCCCAGTGGAGACCCAGATGGCAGCGATGGAGACGACGAGGGAGATGAGTCCCGGGTGCCCACACCCCAGCCGCACTCACCCCAGCCGCCAGTGCAGGGCGTCGAGGCTGGACGCGGATGGGTTGTGTATAGCTATGTCAGCGATGAGGGTGATGACTTCTTCCACCGCCACCTCATCTGCTTGCTCCGTGGTCGCTATGGTCATGGCCGCGTATGAGTGGAGTACCACTGCTGGTGGTGGACCCATCTGCGCTACAACAATTTCTGGAGGACTCAGGTGCACGTCCGCATGCGTGATCTGCATGCACGGGCTGATCGTGCGAAGACCGTCCACTACGCCATCACGGACAGGGAGACACAGGAGGCAGGGATAGCTGATGCAGCTTGTCAGGCACAAGCACTTCCCCGCGATCCGGCACCAGCCAGAGAGGTGGTACCCCCGCAGGAGGAGCGGTGAGGCAGCTTGTACCATCGCTACACTCGCGGGTGTCGGGGATGCCCAGCTTGCTTCCACAGTGCAGCTCACTGGCGCCCTCAGCACAGAGCTGGACGCCGCTCTGCAGGAGAACCACAGACTGAGGGACCGCCTTGACACCGCATACTTCAGGATCGAGGTGATGGAGGAGCACTTCATGGGGAGACCGATACCGCACAGTCCGAGGCACCAGGGGGAGTCGCCGCCTCGCAGGATGACCTTCTACGGGAATGCAGCAAGCCGCACCACCATCGATCCTTAGGAGTCTAGCACCATGAGTTTGTTATAGGGATCGTTTAGTACCACACTTTTGAGTCAAAACTTGGTTGAGTCGTGTCGAGTCTTGTGTGAGCTATGTCCTTAGTTGCTTGGATGGTTTATTATTATGCTTATGTGTGATTTGGATTTTTGTAATGATTGTGATGAGAGCAGATGCAAGTCTGTAATCATCTAGTATTGGATTAAGGTATAAGGAGTTTAATGAATAAATAGTTGGGGTCTTTATCTCTGCTGCATTTTGTCTATCGTCTTCTTTGCATTTGAGGTTCTTTATCTTGTCAGCTATGCAATATCTCTGAGATCTGACTGCACTGAAATTGGATTGTTCATTATTATGGTCCTTTGGTTATTAATGGGAAATTGTACATTGTTGACAGATGGTTGAAACAAGGAGGGCAACAGGTGGCAGCGGGATGAACCAGAACCAGAACCCGCCAGTGCCACCAACTACAGAGCAGATGATGCAGACACAGACTCAGCTGATGCAGCAGATGGCCCAGATCATGACCATGATGTAGCAGAACCAGCAGAACCCTCCTGTCCAGCAGCCCCTGGCGCCTGCCAGGGATAAGAGGAGCGAGTTCTTGAGGGGACACCCACCCAAGTTCTCTCACTCTAGCAACCCACTGCAGGCAAAAGACCGGCTCAAGTCTGTGGAGAGGCAGATCGACATCGCATGGTGCGATGACAGGGAGAAGGTTCTCTATGCCTTGGGGCAACTTGAGGGAGCAGCTCTAGACTGGTGGGATGCCTACCAGTATGCACAACCTGACCGCAACCTGATCACCTGGCGGCAGTTCCGTGAAAGCTTCCGCTCTCACCATGTGCCTAAGGGGTTGATGACCCTGAAGAGGCAAAAGTTCCTGGCGCTGAAGCAGGAAGGGATGAGTGTCACCGCATACCGTGACAAGTTTCTTTAGCTGGCCCATTATGCTACTGAAGATGTGGCAACTGACATGAAGAGGCAGACCCGGTTCCGGAATGGGCTACAGAATGCACTGCAGTACCTGATGACCTACATCAAATTCCCAAACTTTGGGGAGTTGGTAGATGGAGCCTTGATGCTGGAGCACAAGCGTCGGGAGATGGAGGAAAAGAAGAGGAAGTTCATGAGTCAGCAGTCGGGAAGCAACAGCCGCTCTCGCTTCAACCCCTAGCCAAGCCAACCAGTAAATCAGCAGCGCTTCCAGGGATTGCCAAGCCTGCTGAATCGTAACCAGAACATGCAGCGCCCGCAGTATCCACCACCTCAGTAGCAGCAGCAACGCTTCCAGAGCCAGCAGTAGAAAAACCAGGCTCCACACCTCACCCAGGCCAACAACGAGCCAACAGGTCCGAGGACGTGCTTCAACTGTGGTGACCCGGGGCAATTCTCCAATGCTTGCCCCAAGAAGGTCCAGAATGCTGGACAGGGCGCCGGCCACAATCAGAGGCCCGGACAACAACCGGTTCAGAATGGGAACCAGCAGCAGGCGCAGGGAAACCGTGGCCAGCAGAACTTCGTCAGAGGCAGGGTTCATCACATGGGCGCAGAGACTGTACAAGAGGCTACTGATGTAGTCGTCGGTACGTTTCCAGTCAACTCACACCCTACTACAGTTCTATTTGACTCTGGCTTTGCATGCATTCATATCAGTCGATTTTGTGAAAAAGAATAAGATGCTTATGCAACCCACGGGAAACACCATGCTAGTCACTTCACCAGGGGGGAGGGGGAAATTGAGAGCGACCTTACGTTGTCCTTATGTTAAGGTCACCATAAGGGGGGTAGACTTCCTCATACAACCAATGGTTCTAAACTCCATCGGAATGGATCTGATCTTGGGGATGAGCTGGCTAGCAAGATATGACGCGTTGATACAGTGTGCCAAGAGGACAGTGCAACTGACATCAGAGACCGGGGAGAAGGTTGAGTACTAGGCCACCAGTTCGCTAGAACATTGCAAGGCAACCAGGCTGAGGGTGTAGTGTTGGGAGATATCAAGGTGGTGTGCGATTTCCCAGATGTATTCCCCGATGAGTTGCCAGGTATGCCCCCGAAACGTGAAGTTGAATTCATTATTGAACTAAAACCTGGCACCGCACCTATATCTAAAACACCATATAGAATGGGGGTACAAGAATTAGAGAAACTTAAGGAGGAGTTGAAGGCTTTTTTGGCCAAGGGATATATCCGTCCTAGCTCTTCACCTTGGGGAGCACCAGTTTTGTTTGTGGATAAAAAAGACGGGACACAGAGGATGTGCATAGACTATCGGGCTCTCAATGAAGTGACCATAAAAAACAAGTACCTGTTGCCAAGGATCGACGAGCTGTTCGACCAGCTGAAGGGAGCATATGTGTTCTCTAAGATCAACCTCCGTTCAGGATATCATCAGATGAGGATCAGAATGTCCGACATCCCCAAGACAGCTTTCACCACCCGGTATGGTCTTTTCGAGTTCACTGTGATGTCCTTTGGGTTGACCAATGCACCTGCCTACTTCATGTATCTGATGAATAGCGTGTTTATGGACTATCTTGACAAGTTCGTGGTTGTGTTCATCGATGACATCCTGGTTTTCTCTAAGAATGACGAGGATCACGAGGAACACCTGAGGCTAGTGATGCAGAGGCTCAGGGAGCATCAGTTGTATGCTAAGTTGAGCAAGTGCGAGTTCTGGTTGAAGTAGGTGGCCTTCCTGGGCCACGTGTTGTCAAATAGAGGGGTAGCAGTCGACCCGAAGAAGGTCAGTGATGTGCTAAGCTGGAATCCACCCTAGGATCTGAGCGAGATCCGAAGTTTCTTGGGAATGGTGGGGTATTACCGGAGGTTCATCGAGGGGTTCTCCAAGATTGTCAAACCGCTGACATCACTATTGGAGAAGGATGTTAAGTTTGTGTGGACCGAGGAGTGTCAGGCCAGCTTTGAGGAGTTGAAGAAGCGATTGACCACGGCACCGGTACTAGTACTGCCAGATATAACTAGTCTGTCTATTGTGACGCATCTCGTCAGGGGTTGGGATGTGTACTCATGAAGAGGGTAGAGTTGTGGCATATGCATCCCGACAGTTCAGGAAACATGAGCTGAATTATCTGACCCACGATCTGGAATTAGCAGCAGTAGTCCATGCCTTGAAAATCTGGAGGCACTACCTGATCGGGCACAGGTGCGACATCTACACCGATCACAAGAGCCTCAAGTATGTGTTCACACAATCGGACTTGAACAGGCGACAGCGCAGATGGTTGGAACTGATCAAGGACTATGACCTGGAGATTCGCTACCACCCGGGCAAGGCCAACCTGGTGGCAGACGCATTAAGTAGGAGAACCTATGTGAATCTGGTTATGGAGAGGAACCTACCGGAGGAGTTGGCTCGGGATTTCGAAAAGTTGTGCCTGGGATTCGTGGCCAACATGACAGAATTGGAGGTAGAGCCAACATTGGAGCAGGAGATCCGAAAAGGGTAGCTAGAGGATGAGAAGATCAAGGAAATAGCGGAACAGGTTAAGCTAGGTAAGGCACCCGAGTTTCGAGTGGACGATCAGGGGGCAGTATGGTATGGAGAGAGGATATGCGTACCCGACCCGACCTGAAGCATATCAAGGATATGATCCTAAGAGAGGCCCATGATTCAGCATATTCGATACACTAGGGAGTACCAACATGTACCTAGACCTTAAGGAAAAGTTCTGGTGGTACGGACTAAACAGAGATGTTGCCACTTACGTAGCTTTGTGTGATACGTGCCAGAGAGTCAAGGCCGAGCATCAGAGACCGGCCGGATTGCTTCAACCTTGGAAGATACCAGAGTGGAAATGGGAAGAGGTCGGTATGGATTTCATAACCAGATTGCCCAACACATGAGAGGGTTCGATTCTATATGGGTGATCGTGGATCGATTAACCAAAGTGGCACAATTCATTCCTGTGAAGACTAAATACACAGGGGCCAAGCTAGCGGAGTTGTGTATGGAGAGAATTGTGTGCTTACATGGTGTACCGAAGAAGATAGTGTCCGACCGGGGTACGCAGTTCACCTCACACTTCTGGCATAAGCTACATGAGTCTATGGATACGAAGCTACAGTTCCGTTCAGCTTACCACCCACAGACAGATGGACAGACAGAAAGGACCAATCAGATACTGGAAGATATGTTGAGAGCATGTGCCTTGCAGTATGGGACTAGTTGGGAGAAGAGCCTACCCTACGCAGAGTTCTCGTATAACAACAGTTACCAACAGAGTATCAACATGGCACCTTTCGAGGCTTTGTATGGGAGGAAGTGCCGAACACCGCTATTCTGGAACCAGACCGGGGAAAGCCAAGTGTTTGGGCCAGAGATTCTGAAAGAGGCAGAACGTCAAGTGCAAGTGATCAGACAGAACATGAGGGCGGCTCAGTCACGGCAGAAAAGCTATGCAGATGTTAGACGACGAGATCTCAGTTTTGAAGACGGTGATTATGTGTACCTCAAGGTGTCACCAATTAGGGGTGTGCGACGGTTTAATGTGAAGGGCAAGCTGGCACCTCGATACATTGGGCCCTTTCTGATTTTGGAACGGAAGGGTGAAGTGGCCTACCAGCTAGGACTACCCAAGAAACAGGCAGGCGTACACGATGTGTTCCATGTGTCCCAGCTAAAGAAGTGCTTGAGGGTACCTGAGGAACAGATCCCTCTTGAGGAGCTGAATGTACAGGAGGACCTTACCTATGAGGAGCACCCGGTTAAAATTTTGGAAGAGTCCGAGAGGTTCACCAGGAATAAGGTGATACGCATGTGCAAAGTTCAGTGGTGTATGGACCCCTTATCCAAAGGTTCCCTAATCACCTGTATCAGGTCCTGGATCGGTCGCTGATACAGATCTTATCACGGATTAGTACCAGAAGAAGTAAATAACGTATATTTGAAATAGATTTAACACCGATGTAACTAGTGGAGAGTGGTTAGGCACTTCATTCCTCCACCGGAATGGGCTGTAGCGCCTTCTCGCCCTGGAAGCCTAAACCTGTAAGACAATGAAAGCAAGGGTGAGTATTCTTGAAAAGAATACCCAGCAAATCCCACAAATTCAATAATATATCAAATTAAATTAATTATAAAGTTCGGTCCTGGAGGGGCACTTCCTCCCTGCCAGTCCCGGTAGGTTATCCCGAACCTGACCAACGGTACCTTCGCCGTCTCAGGTTCCCCGTACAGAAACGATAAAACTAATCATCGGGGGCTTTGACTAAGTGGACTCTTGCCGGAGTCGCGGCTATCCAGATAGATTCTACACTCTGCAGAGGTCGTACTTATCTACCTCGCATTCGGTCGGCCCGTGCCAGGTACCTCGGCGGAGCCGACCTACGAGACTCGTACCCACCGGTGACCATCGCTGGTCAGCATTCCCTAGGTCCAGCCACGTGCATACTGGGGGCTAAACAGGGGCTACTAATCATCCGCCTCGCGGATATCAACCCGGGTTTTCTGATGAGCTCATCGGGCCTCTGGCCCTCAGGGTCTCTGACCCTGTATCCTAGTCAACCCGTGCCGCCCAGTCCCAGCCCTCTGTCTGGGGCTGTCTCCAGTATGCCCGTTTCCCGACTTTGCGGGTGCTCGACCCGGCACCGGGCGGTCCCAGTTCGCCGGTCAGCACTCTGCGCCAATCATACGGCTTCCTTGGGATGGATTACTAGGTTCAGCTGGTGGGGTGTGAATCAAGGCCTCACAAAAATAGGCATTCCCGAAGGCTATGCCTTTTTGGCATGCGAGGTTGTACTGGGCACTAGAAAGACTCTCCCGTGAACCGGTCCTTAGCTGGGATCAGAGGGGCTCAGAATCCCCTTCCTTGGGATTTCCTTCCACTCCCAATCAGTATCCTAAGACTACAGCGATGCTGGGCATACTCTCCGGTCATGCCCACCCTGTAGCTTATGCTGCACATAAGGTAAATTTTAGTGATTAAAGTGATATTATTGGTGAGACTTGCCTTCATTGTCGTCCTTAGGCGATTCTTACGCGAGCGTGTTCCGTAGGTTGACCGGGCTTGGGCTTCGGGTCTTCTGGAGCTTCGTCGTCTCGTCGTCTCGTCGGGCCCGGTCATGCTATCGATAGAAACACATAAAATAACAATCAGTATAACAATACATCAATCAAATCGTAAAAGGAAAAGGAGAAAGGAAAGGGAGGCCGGGATTTAAAGGATTTGCCTAAGGGCTGATGACTAGAGATTTGGATTAATAACCCATTAATTATATAAAATAATTAATGGATTAAAGGATGAGAATAAGAGAATTATAAAATAATTCCCTGAACGGTTGCTGGAACAATGATTATCAGTATTCCGGGATTTATATAGATTTCCAAGGAATAAACCCCGAGTAGTTGATATGGATTTCTAGAAATCCTTATGTGTTTGTGGGTAGCATGCTGGCTAGGGTTTTACCAAAACTCCGGGTTTTGATCGGACGGCGAAATGACGTCCGTGGAGCTTAGACGGGGTTTTGGCAGGGCATCGGAAAGTGTGCGACTGGGTTTTGGAGTCAGGGGGTGGATACTAGGGTAATAAGCATATGAAAATGCTTAGAATAATCCCTAGTATTTGTGGAATTTCTTGGGGATTTTATGGAGCGAAGACATGGAGAGGGGAATTTCCGGGGTACACCGGGGATGGCCTCTTATAGGCTAGAACTTAGCCTAATTGGATTTAGGCTCTAATGATGTGCTAAAAAGGATTGGATGGCACAAATAGGTTTAGAAATAATCCTAGGATTTTTGGGTATTTTTGGGGAATTTTTGGAATAAAGGAAGGGCTCTAAATAACATTGTGTGTGCACTTACTCGGGTGTACCTAGCAATTTGCTAGGGGCTGACGCGGCAGGGGTGGGCCGGCTGACGTGGGCCGGTGGGACCCACGGCGCGCACTGTTTTGTGCGCCGGCGCCGTGGGCGTGGTGGACCGCGGCCGTTGGGCCGACGGCCCAGTGGACCGCGTCCATTCCACGGGCGCGGCTGGCGCGCCGTGGACCGGCAGTGGGCCGGGACGCTCACGGGGTCTTGGGTCCATGTGGACCGTGCGCACTGAGTGCGAGGCGAAGGGGGCGAACGGCGGGGGATGCCGCCGTCATGGCCTGGGCCCACCTGGCGGGTTACACGCAGAGAGAGAGGAAAACGATGGGGGCGACGGCTGGTGACGGCGGGGCACCGGCTTGGGAGGGGGAGGCGGCGCCGCCGCGAGTGCCATGCGCGCCACCGCGAGGCTCGCCGGAGCAGCGCCGGAATGACGCTACGGCTCGCCGCCGGCCGCGCGGTTTGGCCCAGGCGGATGAGGGAAGCACGGCGAACTCGCTGGTGGGGAGTGGGAGGGCTGAGGGGGAGTGAGACGGCGTGGCGGTGCGTGGGGGAGAGGCGGGGTTCGGTTTGAGCTCAGGCGAGCTTGTGCCGAGGGAAGGAGGGCCTGGAGGTGCCTTTTATAGGCGGGATGGGGGCGCGGGGCGCAGCCACGTCGCTGGGAGGGGAGGAGGGCAGCCCGCGGGGTGGAGACGCGTGGCGCCGGCGATGGCGTCACGGCGGCGGCGGCGGTCTCCACTTTGGGCGTTCGAGGGGTGGTCGGCGCCACATCCGTGTCGCGGTGGAGCACGGGGGTGCGGGCACGCGGCACGCGCGCCCTCCTGGGGTCGATCCGGCCGACGGCCGCGGATCGAGCGGCGACGGCAATCCCGGCGGCGCTCGGAGGGAAAGAAGAAGGGTGACGTCAGGGGGAGCGGGTGACGTCATGTGTGACGTCGCCCCGGCGGGCGTGGCCCGCACGCGCGCGAAGGGCCAGCTGGGCTGCGGAAAGGGAAGCTGCGGCCCAAGGGAAAAGGGGCGGGGCGTGGCCTGCCGTGGGCCGAGCGGGCGGGGAAGGAGGCTGGGCCGGCGGAGGCGAGCTGGGCCACGGTCGGTTGGCTCAGGGAGGAAAAGCGGGGGAGGCCGGGAACTGGGGGAGGGAAACTGGACTTTTGGGGTTTGCGGCCCGTTAAACATTTTAAATAGTTTCCTATTTATTTGAAAGGGTTTTGAAAGGAATTTGAATTTGAATTTGAACCTGATCTTCTCTAGTTTAAATCTAGGGTTTTAGAGACTTGTTTCGGCACTCAAGTGGTATAGCATCCCTTATATTTTCCCCCTATTTATTTATGGTTTATTATTTACATTTACTCCTTTAATTCCATTATTATTCCAATAAATCTAAGGATTAATCTAAACTAATCCTAATTAATTCCTACTTAATTTTGAGGGTGTCACAGATCTACCCCACTTAAAGAAATCTCGTCCCGAGATTTTCGGCTAGAAGGAAGGTCTAAGATTTTCTCCTAGTATTCTTCTAACTTATAGCGTTTGACGAGGATTTCCAATAATTATTAAAAGGAATTTCTTCAGCCTTTTAAATTTTTGAATTCTTCTCTTCGCGATATACCTGTCCCTTATTTCCGTGGGTGGGAGTATTGTTGTTGACGTTTGTTTCCTTTACTCCCGAATGTATCCAATTAGTTTCGGCTGCATCTGGGTGACTTGATGAAATACTTTTCCTGAGTTGTTTTAATCCTCAAGTTCTTGAGGTTAAGAACCTTTTCCTTTGTTTGGGGTACTACCCCACTTAAAAGGATTAACTCAGGATTTCCTTTGATTTTAATCCGAGATTCTCCTTCTGAATGGATTTATTCAAATTTCTTTTGAAATGAAAATCTCGGATTTCCATATCCTCTTTAGGGTTTTGTCCAAATCTTTCTATCCAAGTTTTCCTTTACTTGGATGTACTTATGCTGGGTTTCACTACCTCTTCGAATGTCCTATTCTTGATCACTCCACTGTCTTGGTCGTGGCTTTCTTCTGGGTACCCTTACTTGGTCTGGGATGGTTAGGTTCGGGGAAGGCTATAATTATGGTTACAAGGAATCTGGTAATTGGTTCGGGTTACCAGATGGGGAAGAGGAAATCTAGGGTAAGAGACTTGGGTGACTACTTCTCATCCGGAAATTTGGTATGGTGATTCTTCTGGATTGAGAAGTGTCTCCTCTTGGAATGGGTAGGTAGTTTTTGGATCTTGGGTGGGTGGTTTACTAACCATTCTCAGTGGAATTTGGTTTCCAAGTTTGTATAGTGATTTTTCTGCCAAATCATCCAATTATTCCACTAAGATTCCTTCCTTATGTTTCTTCTATCGGAGGCAGGTTGTCTTAAATTTTCCTAGGGGTGTAGCTAAGACTGAGTGGTTTATGGTTGGGATATTTTGCTTAGAATGGTTGTTTCAGGGGAGAAGCCTGGTTTAACCATTCCTTAGATAGGGTGTGACGGGTTGGTTCTATTGGGGGTTCGAAGATTTGCATCCTTTCGGAGCGAGGTAACGTTTATGGTGGCTGTGAAAGAATGGCGAGATGATAACAGTTGTCAGGAACGGTGAGGGAGCGATTCTTAAGGAGGGTTAGGGGGTTAGTGGTTAGGGGGAAGAAGAAGACATGACTGAGGGGCATTTTTCTTAAAGAAACTTGCATGCCTCAGTGATCTGCAAAAGTTAAGGTAGCTTTTCTAGTAGGAAGGAAGATTTCCTGGCTTGGGGTGGGTGTTCTAAAGGAATGATCTTGGTTGACCATTTCTTTTGATGAGATATGGGAGGGTGGTTCTATGGAGTGGTCGGAAGTGTGTCTTTATCTCAAGGGGAAGGATGGTTATGGTTTTGAGTATAACCCAGACGGTTATCCTCGGTGACGGGGAGGGGATGACCGAACGATGATGGTTGGACGGGGTTATGATGGAGTGGTATTTCCAGGTTAGTTCTGAGGTTTTTGGGGATGAATAACGAGAGAGGGCAGGCTTAGAGAAGCTTGCATGCTTCAATGATCTGCCAGGAAACAAGATGATTTCCTACTAAGGAAAGGTTGTGGGTTCTTGTGGTGGCTAAGGTATTTTGGCAGAGTATCGGTTTGGGTATGGGTATACGAAAGCAGGTTTCTCGGAATATTTTGGAAGCGAGTGCAGGGAGTGGGGGAGAAAATCAAAGGGGGAATATTTCGTTTAGGGTTTCGTGGGAGTAGACTGAGACAAGGACTAGGGATGGTTGACTCGTCTAGGAGATGATGGGTCGGAAAGGAAACGTTTACTAGAGAGAGGAAGGTAGATATATGAATTTCTCTAGTATTGTCGGTGTCGGAGGAAATGAATGGAGATTTCTCAGGGGTATTGAATGGCGTAGTTTGATTAGAAAAGACTGTCGACGTACTTGGTGCGTCGACGTTGGCGAGGAAGCAAATGTAGCTAGTCCTCAGGAGGAATGGATTTGAATCTTTGAGGAATTGGTAGGGACGATCGGTGGTCTGATTTCATAAGAGCTGGATGGCTTGGAAGAATAGGTGAATGTTTGGGTTGTTCCCATGAGAGTCTTTGGTGAAAGTGGACGTGGGGAAGACAGTATTTAGATTCTCAGAGTACGGGGTAGATGATTAGGATTTTCTGGAGACTAGGGAAGAAATCAAGAGAGAGGGGTGCCAGGAATGACAAGGATTTCGGAGTTATGAATTTTGTCAGTCCTGATTCAAGAGAGGATGTCGGTCAATCCAGAAATGCTTGTGGTAGATGGAGTTGACCTTGAAGCGGATAGGGGTGGATGTTTATTTCTTGGCTGAGGGTTCACGGGTTATGGAACCTATGGCTTAGGGTTTCTAACGGAGATCCTTATATCTTCTTATTGGTTTCTTCAGCTTTCACAGGTTTCTGTTCCAAGGGTTATTCAGGAATTCAAACTCGGTCGCATTCATAGTATAAACTTGTCTTATACTATTCCTATGATTATTCCGTATTTTCCTGAGATCTGTATCGTATAATCGATCTCTAAAGTTTTCCGAGTAAAATGTCTTAATCACTTCGGAACCTACCCCACTTAAGAGGATTAGATTCCGTATTCCATTTTAGACATGTATAATTGTTTTTCAGAAACTTTCTTATTTCTGAACTCTGGCTTGGACTGATGACGTTAGAGGGACAAAGCTATAGATAATCCTTAGGTTTTAAGGAAAGAGTGGTTCTCGCATTTGTACAATCAATTACCAATCAAATCCATATCTATTATATGGAAAGGGGGAAACTATTATCCGGGGCTTCATCAAACATTACATAATCAAAAGTACGTTACTATGAAGTCATAGGCTTATTTTCCAATAGGATATTCTACAACTAGATCTCTAGTTACTCCAGCAGCATTTGCTTTTCGGCAAATCTTCATCTCATAATCTCCGTATTGTGGATCATCTTCCAAACCTCGTTTTCATGATCCATACCTGTCAGAGTAACAATTGGAGTTAAGCAAGAAATAAAGGGAGTTTAGGGGTATGGACAAAGGATTTTTCAAGAAATTTCGAAAAATAGGAGCAGAATACAGGGCTTATGGCTTCCTAATGCCTATGGGCTGTCTTATATGGTGTTAAAAATTTATTTACGGCTCTGATACCACCCTGTAGGGACCCCTTATCCAAAGGTTCCCTAATCACCTGTATCAGGTCCTGGATCGGTCGCTGATACAGATCTTATCACGGATTAGTACCAGAAGAAGTAAATAACGTATATTTGAAATAGATTTAACACCGATGTAACTAGCGGAGAGCGGTTAGGCACTTCATTCCTCCACCGGAATGGGCTGTAGCGCCTTCTCGTCCTGGAAGCCTAAACCTGTAAGACAATGAAAGCAAGGGTGAGTATTCTTGAAAAGAATACCCAGCAAATCCCACAAATTCAATAATATATCAAATTAAATTAATTATAAAGGTCGGTCCTGGAGGGGCACTTCCTCCCTGCCAGTCCCGGTAGGTTATCCCGAACCTGACCAACGGTACCTTCGCCGTCTCAGGTTCCCCGTACATAAACGATAAAACTAATCATCGGGGGCTTTGACTAAGTGGACTCTTGCCGGAGTCGCGGCTATCCAGATAGATTCTACACTCTGCAGAGGTCGTACTTATCTACCTCGCATTCGGTCGGCCCGTGCCAGGTACCTCGGCGGAGCCGACCTACGAGACTCGTACCCACCGGTGACCATCGCTGGTCAGCATTCCCTAGGTCCAGCCACGTGCATACTGGGGGCTAAACAGGGGCTACTAATCATCCGCCTCGCGGATATCAACCCGGGTTTTCTGATGAGCTCATCGGGCCTCTGGCCCTCAGGGTCTCTGACCCTGTATCCTAGTCAACCCGTGCCGCCCAGTCCCAGCCCTCTGTCTGGGGCTGTCTCCAGTATGCCCGTTTCCCGACTTTGCGGGTGCTCGACCCGGCACCGGGCGGTCCCAGTTCGCCGGTCAGCACTCTGCGCCAATCATACGGCTTCCTTGGGATGGATTACTAGGTTCAGCTGGTGGGGTGTGAATCAAGGCCTCACATAAATAGGCATTCCCGAAGGCTATGCCTTTTTGGCATGCGAGGTTGTACTGGGCACTAGAAAGACTCCCGTGAACCGGTCCTTAGCTGGGATCAGAGGGGCTCAGAATCCCCTTCCTTGGGATTTCCTTCCACTCCCAATCAGCATCCTAAGCCTACAGCGATGCTGGGCATACTCTCCGGTCATGCCCACCCTGTAGCTTATGCTGCACATAAGGTAAATTTTAGTGATTAAAGTGATATTATTGGTGAGACTTCCCTTCATTGTCGTCCTTAGGCGATTCTTACGCGAGCGTGTTCCGTAGGTTGACCGGGCTTGGGCTTCGGGTCTTCTGGAGCTTCGTCGTCTCGTCGGGCCCGGTCATGCTATCGATAGAAACACATAAAATAACAATCAGTATAACAATACATCAATCAAATCGTAAAAGAAAAAGGAGAAAGGAAAGGGAGGCCGGGATTTAAAGGATTTGCCTAAGGGCTGATGACTAGAGATTTGGATTAATAAACCATTAATTATATAAAATAATTAATGGATTAAAGGATGAGAATAAGAGAATTATTAAATAATTCCCTGGACGGTTGCTGGAACAATGATTATCAGTATTACGGAATTTATATAGATTTCCAAGGAATAAACCCCGAGTAGTTGATATGGATTTCTAGAAATCCTTATGTGTTTGTGGGTAGCATGCTGCCTAGGGTTTTACCAAAACTCCGGGTTTTGATCGGACGGCGAAATGACGTCCGTGGAGCTTAGACGGGGTTTTGGCGGGGCATCGGAAAGTGTGCGACTGGGTTTTGGAGTCAGGGGGTGGATACTAGGGTAATAAGAATAGGAAAATGCTTAGAATAATCCCTAGTATTTGTGGAATTTCTTGGGGATTTTATGGAGCTAAGACATGGAGAGGGGAATTTCCGGGGTACACCGGGGATGGCCTCTTATAGGCTAGAACTTAGCCTAATTGGATTTAGGCTCTAATGATGTGCTAAAAAGGATTGGATGGCACAAATAGGCTTAGAAATAATCCTAGGATTTTTGGGTATTTTTGGGGAATTTTTGGAATAAAGGAAGGGCTCTAAATAACATTGTGTGTGCACTTACTCGGGTGTACCTAGCAATTTGCTAGGGGCTGACGCGGCAGGGGTGGGCCGGCTGACGTGGGCCGGTGGGACCCACGGCGCGCACTGTTTTGTGCGCCGGCGCCGTGGGCGTGGTGGACCGCGGCCGTTGGGCCGACGGCCCAGTGGACCGCGTCCATTCCACGGGCGCGGCTGGCGCGCCGTGGACCGGCCGTGGGCCGGGACACTCACGGGGTCTTGGGTCCATGTGGACCGTGCGCACTGAGTGCGAGGCGAAGGGGGCGAACGGCGGGGGATGCCGCCGTCATGGCCTAGGCCCACCTGGCGGGTTACACGTAGAGAGAGAGGAAAACGGTGGGGGCGACGGCTGGTGACGGCGGGGCACCGGCTTGGGAGGGGGAGGCGGCGCCGCCGCGAGTGGCATGCGCGCCACCGCGAGGCTCGCCGGAGCAGCGCCGGAATGACGCTACGGCTCGCCGCCGTCCGCGCGGTTTGGCCCAGGCGGATGAGGGAAGCACGGCGAACTCGCTGGTGGGGAGTGGGAGGGCTAAGGGGGAGTGAGACGGCGTGGCGGTGCGTGGGGGAGAGGTGGGGCTCGGTTTGAGCTCAGGCGAGCTTTGCCGAGGGAAGGAGGGCCTGGATGTGCCTTTTATAGGCGGGATGGGGGCGCGGGGCGCAGCCACGTCGCTGGGAGGGGAGGAGGGCAGCCGGCGGGGTGGAGACGCGTGGCGCCGGCGATGGCGTCACGGCGGCGGCAACGGTCTCCACTTTGGGCGTTCGAGGGGTGGTCGGCGCCGCATCCGCGTCGCGGTGGAGCGCGGGGGTGCAGGCACGCGGCACGCGCGCCCTCCTGGGGTCGATCCGGCGGACGGCCGCGGATCGAGCGGCGGCGGCAATCCCGGCGGCGCTCGGAGGGAAAGAAGAAGGGTGACGTCAGGGGGAGCGGGTGACGTCATGTGTGACGTCGCGCCGGCGGGCGTGGGCCGCACACACGCGAAGGGCCAGCTGGGCTGCGGAAAGGGAAGCTGCGGCCCAAGGGAAAAGGGGCGGGGCGTGGCCTGCCATGGGCCGAGCGGGCGGGGAAGGAGGCTGGGCCGGCGGAGGCGAGCTGGGCCGCGGTCGGTTGGCTCAGGGAGGAAAAGCGGGGGAGGCCGGGAACTGGGGGAGGGAAACTGGACTTTTGGCGCTGGGCTTGAAGAGGAGTTGGGCCGGAATGGGGTTTGCGGCCCGTTAAACATTTTAAATAGTTTCCTATTTATTTGAAAGGGTTTTGAAAGGAATTTGAATTTGAATTTGAACCTGATCTTCTCTAGTTTAAATCTAGGGTTTTAGAGACTTGTTTCGGCACTCAAGTGGTATAGCATCCCTTATATTTTCCCCCTATTTATTTATGGTTTATTATTTACATTTACTCCTTTAATTCCATTATTATTCCAATAAATCTAAGGATTAATCTAAACTAATCCTAATTAATTCCTACTTAATTTTGAGGGTGTCACAAGTGGAGCCGTCACACGGAGGATGAGGCAACCTAGGAAAGAGAGGAGGATCTCAACGCAGAATATCCGCGGCTATTCGAGTCCACATCCGAATCTCGAGGACGAGATTCATCTTAAGGGGGTAGGTTTGTAACACCCTAAAAATGCTTTTCTCAAATTAGTAATTAAATTTTCCTTTTTATTAAAGTGCATATAATTAATATAGAGGAAATAAATTTTTTTGAGAAATTAAAAGCAAATATAAGGCTTAGGAAGATCTCAGTTGCATTCATGCCGGTGCATATATTTTTGTTTGAGTGTTTTGATTCCTCTCTTTTCTTTCTTTTTCTCTTTTTCCCCTTTCCTGTGACAATCTAGGTGTTTAATTAACTTAATCACCTGCTAAACCTTATGTCTTAGCCTAAATAGGTGTAATTAAGCCCCACCTAGATTTTCACTTAAGAAAAATCCATCCAAAACCCTTTGCACCTCGGTGAACTTTTGACCTTTCTCGGTTGGCATGGTTCGAATTCGAAATTTCACTTAAGAACTTGAAAATCGACTAGCACAAAAGTTGTTCAGTTTTTAATGGGACACATTTTTGTCAATTGGCTCGTTTCGAGATTTTGAGTGGAAGACGCCTTAAAACTCAGTTGAAGTCAGTCAAGCTCCAGAAGTTCACCCTGGTCGGCACCCAAGTTCACGCTGTCTTCGTCGCACGTTCAAGACCAAACCATGCAGTTTTCGTATGGTCACCCTTTGTAAAAGCTGTAGCCTGTGCTGAGGGACACGACTTTCGTTTTTGGAGATTTTGAAGTTTAGTTCAAAATTTTGGAGAACAAGCCGTTCAAAGGTGCGCATGCCAGCTGCTCGACGAATTGCCTGGCGCCCGAGAGCGCGCTCCGGCAGTCGCGTTCAACGCCGACTGCGGCCGCTGCCACGCGGCGCTGCCCGCCTGACCCGGACGCCGAGGCCCATAGGACTTCAATGCATCGGGGCGACCTTTCCGGCCAGCCGGTCCAGTGTCCACCTTGTTCCCCGCCTGTTCCCGACCAACACCCGTCGCGCCGCTCTCCGCCCTCCACGTGGCCGGCGATGCCTGGCCGTCGTGCCGTGCCAAGACAATAACCGCGCGGTCCCTCCTACCCCCGACAGGAGCGTCGCCCCAACACCCCGACCACCGTGCCGTCCGCTTCGCCACTTGGCCGTCGGCTGTCCGCCAAGCCACGGCTGCCCCGCGCCGCCAATGGGCGAGCAAGCCTTAGCCTCGAAGCCTCGTGCCTCTCCCCCTCCCCTGCGCCTATAGAAGGCCCCCTGCCGAGCTCCATCGTGGCCTCCCCGCGCTGCTCCATTGTCCGCCGTCAGGCCGCTCGCAGAGCTCCCCCTCCCGGCCTTCCCCGTCGCAAACCAAGGCCACCACCACCTTCCCTTGGTGCTTCTTCACCTCCCCAAGTGCCCAGCCAAGCGCCACCGCCGCTCCACTCGCTGGAGCAGGAGCAGGAATGACCGCCTACGCCCCTCACCGTGGCGAGCCTCCTCCAAGCCATCTCCCGCCTCGAATCCTACACCAAACCGACCCTAGATGAGCCCCTCTCCACCCCTAGCACCTTCCCCAAAGCAGGGTTTTTTTTACCGTTCGTAACCGGTCCGGTTTGACCGGTTACCGGTCAAACCGGTCCGGTCCGGTAGCATAATAGGGCCGGTTACCGCTCAAAACCGACCCTACCAAACCGCTCCTACTGGTTAACCGGCCGGTTTGACCGGTTTACCGGACCGGTTTTTATTCCAAAAAAACCGGTACTGTAGCGAAAAATTTAACCCTGCCAAGCGAATCGACCCCTCCATTGGCCGGAATCAAAGATTCAGATCGCCCCCCATCCAAGGACCACGTGATTAGAATTAGAGGAAGTCCAGGGTTCCTGGTGTAAAACGCAGGGGCCTTTTCGCGAGGCTTTAAAAAGTTTTGGGGGCCGTTCTGTAAATCTGCGATTTCAAGTTTTAGATCCAAAACAGTGAACTTGTAAAATTCGTAACAAATCATAGAAAAATCAGAAAAATGCAAACTCAACTGTTCTGAAACCCTTGTGAAGTGCTCTATCTTTTATAGAAAGCATCTATAGGAGTTTGGTGAGTATATTTCAAACCAAATTCAAATCTGTTCAAACACGAATTTGTCCATAGTTTGAAATCTACAACGTTGTGTGAGTTCATATTTTTGTATGTTGTCGCTAGTGTCATGCTTAGGCTCCTGTAGAAAGATTGCACCAAGTTACACACTAGAGTTTGAGTTATAATTAAATCTAGCTGTCTGCACGTAGTTTGATCTATGAATTTTAATAATTAATCTGTTCAACAAATAAACCTAATATTTTTGCAGTGGCTTGAAAACATCTTGATGTGCTAGTTACGAAAAGTATAGCTTAGGTTGACCTTGCTAACATGCCTTTAGTTAATTAACATCATGCTCGGCTGTTTTAAGCAGCTGAAAACCAAACTAATTTTATAGGAAGATCCTTTGATCTTTTTAAGCTAATGTTTGGCATGGTAGCTTATCTCAGTTAGTTATATCTCTGGTAATGTTTCTAGAAATTATTCCTGCTAGTGTGATTTTATAAGGATTAAGCATGCCCTTAGTGTGTCAAACTTGTTTGATTTATCATGATTGATGTACTTATCCTTTTGTGCTGATTTTTGGTCAGTAAATCTAATACTACACAAAGAGCATACTGTAATTTTCTCACATTAAAAGCATATACCAAACTACCAGAATAAATTGTTGAAGTTGCATTGCTTAAAAGGCTAAATAAAAATAAGTCACCTCTTTAAGCAATTTTAGTGAGTTAAAAAACATCACCCCACACACCTTTGCTATTTTGTGCTGAAATCAAGTTGAATAATTTTAGATGTGTACACAATCACCATCAACCAACCCCAAGTACTTTAATGAGTAACTACAAGTTTAATTAAAGAAAGAGAAGGTTAGACAAAACATGTCTAGGTGAATGTGATCACTAATACATTCCGGGCTTGTCGTGTTTAATGCAATGCTCGATACAATATCATCTCTTATGCATGTGCATTCGTGTAGAACAAGTTCTCGCCGATGGAGACTACGAGCTCGTGCCAACTCAAGGAGATGGACCGTCCGAGGGACAACTAAATGCCGTTGAAGCAAATCAAGGCCCGAACCAAGTTTCGAAAGATCAGCCTACTAACTTTGAGTTTGAAGGCAAGCCCCAGAGCATGTCCTATGTTTCCAAATTATGCAACTATGTTTTGTTAAGTTATGCTTGTGCATTTACGTTTAGGAGTTGATTTGAAAACCTTAGTTGCATGATCCTAGGTACCTATGCTTTGCAATACTAGTATGATAGGTCGATAGATGCCATGCTATAAGGACCCGGTAAAAGTCGAGTGATTTCCTGTCACTCACGAGATATAGAAATCACCTGCTTTACTTATGTTGGAATCATAAGGATGACGGACGGGGATTTTGGTCATGTAGATGCCCCGTCTGTTTATGAAGAATTGGCTAAGGTCGGAATGTGTCGGCGATGTTGGTCAAGTGTTTGAAAGCACTAAGCACTTGTTTGGGACATGGGACCGGTAAGTTTAGTACCTACGTGAAGTGGTGCGTGGACTTTTTCCTACTTCTTCTGGGATTTATCCCCATGCTTGCAACATGTGGTGCAAGACCGATTCCGGCCGGCGCTGCCGCGATTTCCGGATAGGCCTTGTATCCAAGGGAAGTTTGGCTCCGGACACAATCCGACGGATCGATGGGAACGGCCTGGTTAGCATCGACCTTTGTGGTTGGTGCTTTTCCGTGTGTTTAGTATCCACCTTGCAAGGTTATAAAATTGGTTCGAACTATCTGTTTCTCGTAGCAAATGAGACTACTTGACCTCTTGTCACACTGAGTAAGAAAGTGGAACATGACGATGATAAACTTGATGCTTGTTTAACTATTTGCTCAACTTGCTTGACTAGTGTAAGTTGGCTCACCTAGAATGGTTAACTCGAACTAGAACTTGATGCTAAAATTTTGAAAGTGAGGACCCACTCTTAGTCGCTCTTTGGCAAAACAAACCCACCAGCCAAAAGCCTTGCATGTCTAGGAGTCGGTGATGTAGTTTTCACCCAACGGGTAAGTCTTGCTGAGTATTAGTATACTCAGCCTTGCTTGTTGAATTGTTTTCAGGTAGTGCTCTTGAGGAGATGGTTGCAGGTCTTACCTGGCCAACCACCCTTTCTCCAGGTTGGACTGTAGTCTGGGACGAGGATGCTCCTGAGTGATATCATGACGGCTTCACATGATATTACCGCCTTACGACTCAATAGTTTACTTTCCGCTGCAATTTGAACTCTGAATTCTTTACTTTATGAAAGAACTCGATTTGTAATAAAATACCTCATGGGAGACCTATTTAATCACTTGTGGATTGTTGTAATCTCTGGAACTCACCTTCGAGTGAGTGTTCACACGACTCGTTTCGATCGAGGTAACTGTCCGTGGTTGCATCGGGCTCGACCCGACAGACTGTCATCTTACTCCGTTTTAATTGCGTGATGACCAATGGAAGGTTAGCGCACTTAAGCCGGATTAATTTGAGCGGTTCTGCCACATTTCCCCTTCTCCTCCCTGGCCATCCCAGCCCGCCAGCGTGTCGTGCCCCGCTTGGCCCAGCTCGCCCGCGAGCGCAGCCGCGCCTCGCCTCCACTTCGTGGGCCGTAGCCCACCAGCTCGCTCCGCTTCGTGGGTCGTCAGCCCACCAGCCGCGGGCTCCACCCGTCTGCTCCGCCCCATCCACCGCGCCGCCGCGCCGAGTCCGGCTCGGACCTGAGTTCGGCCGCGCCAACGCGACCGACCTGGCCCCGGGCGCGCACGCCTAAGCCTCGGCCTATTTAAGGCGGGACCCCGCCGCCCGCAGCCCCCCTCTTTCGCCAACCCTAGCCGCCGCTCGAGCTTGCGCTGCCGCCATGAAACCCTAGCCCGCCGCCGCCCTTGGAGCCGCCGTCCTGGAGCCGCTCGATGTTCCAAGTCGCCGGTTTCGTCTTCACGGTGAGCTCCCCGACACCCTAGTGGTCTCCACGAGCTCCGCGATGCTCCGCAGCACCGGGACACCGCGCGCCAGCCAACTCTGGCCATGGCGCCGCCGCACGCCGACGACCCGCCGCCGCCGGCCGTCCGATCCAGCGCGGGTGGCCAGGATCAAAACCCCCGAAGGGGTATGACTTCGGTCCACCGTGAACCAGTGGACCGTGTCCATGGTGCGGTCCATGACGGTCCACAGCGCCGCCGCCCCGCGTCACGCTAACGCCAGCAGATGGCATCTGCTGACGCCAGCGGCCGTCCGCCGCCGTCTGCCGTTTTGCGCTGCTAAGTTTCTTTGTTTTTACATTTCAGTCCAGCGCAGTACTAGTTCTCTCGCGTTTTAGTGCTTTTTCACGCAGATATGCCCCTGGTAGTTTAAGTTTCTTGCCAGCAAGTCCCTCTAGCTTGTTTTAAGCGTAGTTTTCACGTTTTAGCTCCGTTTTGGGTGATTCTCGCGCTCATGTGTTCGTAGCAACGCGTAGAGTAGTTTTATAGTCTTCTTTTGCTCTTTTGCTACTGTTGGGTGTACTGTTCTAATAGAGTAACTTTGCTCGAATGTATTGGCCTGTGTGGTGATTGTGTGACCAGCCGGTGAGGCGTTCGAGTTCGTGGGCTACCAGGAGTTCGAGGAGCAGGACATGCAGCTGCAGCCGGGCTTTGAGGACGGCAAGTATAGCATGGACAATACTTGCTACCTACACACCACTAAATTATTCATACATATGCATGTGTCTAAATTTGCTTAACTTAAGGTTGCTGCTAGTCTTTTACCATGTACCTTGTTATCCTGGGTTTATGCATATGGGTAGTCTTTTGCTAAGCGCAGCTACATCACTTTTATTTAGCTATTAGTCATGACTTAATGGTTCACTTTAACTTAATGGTAAAACCTACTTTTTAGCAACATGGTTCAGGGAGCTAGAGCTTTGCTTCGTGTATGCTCTAGTGTCTCTCCGTAAGGTCCGGTTCGTTAAGCGGCAACCCACGAACCTGTTGCCATCACCGGAACTATTGTGGCTCTGGTCTTGGTCAAGTATCTCGTACGTCTCCAGCTTACCAGTGGTTACCGTTAGGCGTGTTGGGGAATATGGCAGCGAGTATGGTTCGATCCACCGAGGACGGTCTCCCTTACGCTCCGGGAGCCATTGGCTATGCCTCGTTAGGCACAGTCCCGTGTTGGGAGCGCCTTACCTGCGCGCTGGGAGCTCCGTACGTTGCGCATGTTGTGCCTTGCGCTCCGGACGCCATTGACCCCCTATGGTGTTTGATCCGTGGGCCTAAGTCAATCTCGGTGCCGATGGTCATGCTGCCCATATTGTACCAATGCGGCCACTGTGTTTGTTAGGGTGTCTTGGGAAAAACCTTGTAGCGTCCCTATGCCTTCACACCTCGGAAGTGTGAGTCGTGCGTGGTTGGGTGCAAAGCTTGTTTGAGCTTTTACGCAACCGGTGGTTAAAGGGTGAAACCTCTGCAGAGTTTAAATCTATCTTGATAGCCGTGCTCACGGTCACGAGCGGCCTAGATCCTTTTTTATTAGAAGATGATGTTAAAGATGATGCTGTATGGTTCAAATGTTACTTACAACCTTAATGGGGTTATAACTGGGAGTTCTCTTACACTAGTAGTAACTAGGAGTATGATAAAACGAACCCTTTTTAGCCTTGCATAAACTCCTGTTATACTTGCTAAGTAAGATGAGTTACTTACACTTGCCAACAATCAACAAAATCCCAGACGGGTAATAGATGGAGCAGTGAATGAGGAGCCGATTGCAGACTTCCCGGAGGATCTCCCCTACTTCTGAGCTGCGATCAACCAGTCGGCGCCCCTGTGGGATTGAGGCGCCATTCGTCTTTAGTTGAGAACATTAATAAATAGACTTCCGCTGTGTTATTTATGTAAGACTATGTCTTTGTGTTAAACTCTGGATGCAAAACTATTTTATTCGAGCATTGTGTTCTTTGAGATTCATATTTGTAAGTTGTATGTGTTCTGTGGACGTCCTGGGCACACATATGGCAACATTCAGGTTTTGTGTAAATCTGGGTGTGACAGGCCGTTCTTTGTATCTTTTAGATAAGTAGTCTTTTAGTTCGTTACAGGTACTAGTAATTAGGAAGTTTCTTTCTTTTTTGTCAAGTTTAATCATGTCGTAATTGACTAGGAGTTTGTAATTTCAGGGTATAAATATAAACCCTGAGGGTCGTCGAAGAGGTTCATACACATCAATACAACAAAACCTTTTACTACTTGCAATTTACTTTCAAGTCGGCGACTTCGCCAAAGCTTTTTCTTTTAAGTTTTTCCGGGCAAGTTGAGGCGATATCGATCCCCAAGACCTGCTTGGGAATTCAGGATCTCCGGAGCAAGCTAACGATTTCGATCCCCAAGACCTACTCGTGAGTTCTACCCCTACTAAGTAATTTCTAAGCTTTAGCATCCGGGCACATCGCTGTTGCTTCGTTTAGATTTATTCAACAGTTATCGGTATCAGCTAGAGCTACAAGTCTTTTCTTGTATTTTTAGCTTTTATCACCCTTATCTAGCTTAGAACACGATCTAATCGGCTCTGTCAAAGGCTTTATCACTGATTTCATCTAATAGCTGTTTAACCTGTACTAAGTGTTGCTACGCTAAGCTTTATCAGATCGCTTTTATAGTTGTCTTTTATTGCTTAGTCTTCAATCGACTCCTTGTTGTTTGAATATCGGAATCGGCTTTTTCAGCTATTTCACTGTGTATCGGAATCGGTACTCTTATATCCGATTTCACAAACGAGAGAATCAGCTTTCTGGCTGTTTTTTAACCTCCGATTTTATCCCTGTCAATCAACAGGTCAGACTGACTGGCATGCCTCGGTTTTCAAGGCCACGCCTTGGCTCGTGTGTTCACGCATCTGTCAAGTCCTGATTTTTGCGTCAACACATCGATGGTCTGCCTATCCTGAACATCGATGATCTGCCGAGCGCATGATTAAATTAATGCTCTCCCTAACATGATCTAAAAATTGATATAATTATCAGCTCAATCTTTTGTGTAAGTTATGATAATTTAAAAACCCATATTTATTGTTGCTCTGTCTTTTAAATAATCAAAGGTCGTTTTAATACCAATGCAAATGGGCGGTCTTCTCTTGCACTTCTTTTGAAATATATTCTTGTTGACCTTGTCATTAATACGTTTACAAATGCTCTACCTATCCAAAGCAAATATTATATCATGATAAACCATAGTTGTGCAAGAATTATTTTAAAGTGAATTGATTCAGGATTTGTTTCTTTGTACGAGAGTAAGAAGCTGGCCATTTTGTTTTTTGCGTACCTTCTTTTTGCTAGCCCTTTCTATCCATGCATTGCTTGTTTTCACATTGAGAACTTAGCACACCTAGCTGGATATCCACCCAAAATCCCAAATTATCTTTTGTGACTACCACCTTGACCACAACCCATTTATTGAGTATGGAAAAATAATTTCGATGGAGTTCCAGAAAGAACAGAGGCACCATCAACAAAATATATTTTTAGGAGGCATCCACAAGTGCTTAGGATAAAAATCAGAAGAAACAGAGAAGAAAAGAGTGCATGCCGTGTGGCCGGAGGTGTTCTCACCTCTGACTGCTTCAAAAATTTTTGTGGAAGTCTTCCCTGAAGATTCATGTGATTCTCTGCAGAAAACGAAGATTTTATACTCTGATCAGTGGTCATTTAGTTTCCCACTCCTTTGCTCAAGAACAAGTAATCGTTCAAGCATGGGGGGCAGAGTCATTGCATTATCTCTGACCAACTGCTTGTTGACGGCTGTTAAACCCCATATTTAGGCCGTCAACTTCTGCAAAAATGATGGAAATAATAACATCAACCTTAGTGATAGGGCTTATTTCTAATGAGTTCTACTAGTTTTGGTACATATGCGAATGCATGTCACCTAACCACGGAAATGAAGTGGATACAAGCTAAAGTGTCTCAAGTACTAAAATCCAGCCAACCAAGGGCTGCCACCTAAGCTTCTCACGGATCCATGGGTCCACAAGAGCAAGGAAGCACACCTCCGACCAATCACATGCAAGTACATGGATTGAAGGGCCCACAACCAGAGTTATGAGAACAAGTCTACCCCAAGCATACCCAGACACACCTCAGGACCCACCTGTCAGCCTCATGTCCAAAGGCGATAACAGGGAGGACCCACACTGGGTCGGCCGACCCCCTGGTTCGGGCCGATCCAAGGGTGGCCCCCCCTCATCTTTGGTCACCATGTCTCCTATCCTATGGCGGTTTGAAGGAATATTCCATGGAGATCCTCTACGTTATCGACCTCCACCTGCCTATAAATACTAGAGGAGGGGGTGAGAATATGACAACAATCATCCAAGCGACTCTCCAACACTTCACCCTCTTCCCTCACTTGGAGAGGAGGTTTCTATGGAGGAGAATAGCTTAGGCTAGTTTAGCCTAGGGGTAGAAAGGTAGAGAGAGGGAGAGTGTGAGTTGCTCTCCTTGTTCATGTATTTAGTGGAGATGCTTCATTGTTCTTATCAAAGTAAGTGTTGCGTAAGTCTCTTTGATCTTTTATGATTCAGTATAGTTAGTAGTAGCATGGTTTGTTCAGGGTAGGCCACAGGTGGTGACAGCCCTGTTGGACCCTTCAAAATCCTCCACGTTTGGTTAAGTTGTAGAGCTGCCAGCTGGAGTCACTGTGGATGCAGTGTAAGTCGGTGCCCGAAGCAAGTAGAAAGTAGAGACGCCTTGCTACCCGTTGCTAGGATCATAGAATATCCTCCCTTCTTATCTTCTTGGTTGGTTATCTTTGGGATCCTCTAGACAGTAGTGTGCACACACGTTCCTTGGATTCGATACCCTTGGAATATTCTTAGGGGAGAGCTACGACGACAAGCTTTCTGGCACCGTTGCCGGGGAACGGTTGTTGTATCACTACGAATCTAGGAATCACTCGTATCCATTTTTATCTTTTCTTTGATTCTACCTTTACCCCCGCTACCCATGGAAGGTTATCCTTGTACATACCTTCCGACCCAAAGAGACCAATCTTTAGAGACCATTTCAGCCATCTTTTCCATGAGGCTGTCACATCCCCGCCGCTTGCATAGAGTTTCTTCAGAAGAATTCTTTCTTGGGGTTAGGCTATGATAACCACTTTCATCCTCTACGGGAGTTTGGGCACTTGTGCTCCAGTTAGCGTTTAGCTGGCTTGACACAGGATGCCCTTACGATGAAACTTTTTCCCTTCTTCCTTAACGGGAAGGTTAAGAAGCTGTACTTTTGTCTTGAGCGGAGTGCGGATAGCTGGGATAAGCTGAGGACAGCTTTCTGTTCCTCCATCTTCCCCCTATCTCGCATCTGTACCTTACAATTATAGATCATCAACATTCATCAGAGAGAGGAAGAATCGCGCTCTAGCATGGGCTCGTTTCTCTACCTTGGTAGACACTTGCCTAGTCATATCACTTCCCGACCATGTGTTGCTTCAACATCTCTGGTTCGGATTAGACTTGAAGCCCACTCATGCCCAGATTCAGCCCACGAACCTCCAAGAACGCTTAAGGACCAAGCAGTTGAAGATACGATCAAGTTGCTTCGAGATGAAGGAAATTCAAATGAAAAGTCTATCAAGAGCAATTTTTATCTTGAAGCAACCAACGTCCATGACCCACATGCATTGGAAGGAAGACTACAGATGCAACAAGGAAGCGTGGGGAAAATGTTGATGATGAGGCGGGCCAAGAATGGGCTTGGTCGGCCGGCCTAGGCCCCCTCTGGCCGGTCGGCCTAAGCCATTCCTGCGCCGCCTCACCTTCCCCTTTGACCTAGGGTTTCGCAGGTGTGGCAGAACCGCTCAAATTAATCCTACACCAGCCTATTACATTACTAACCATCACTAAGAGCAATGCAACGGTTGATCTTTATTGTCAAAAATCCGCAGATAGAGACTGGTGTCGGTATCCATCTCGTCTAATATTTCCAGGATGCCTCTTGTATCCAAGGTATTGCAACGTGTCGCACAAAAGAGAAGGAAACCCGTCTTATTGGAGGCACTCTAAGTGGGTCCAATCTTCAGCATCCATGTAAACAGGCATGGGTTCGACTATCTGATGAAGACAAACAAGAAAGGTTCGATAAACAACGGCGTACGAGGGGACGAGGCTCTTGGGCAGCAAAGAAAAACGGGTGAAACTCTCAAACTACACAACTAAAAACCCCCAAAGTTTACCAGGTTGAACTTAAGGTTATTACCCACAAGTTTGGTATTCAGAGGTTGGTTTGGTTTTGAGTTTAAGGTGGGTGAAGCACTTGATTTTTAACTTGCTGTCTGTTAGATTTTTCTAGCAAACAGGGAGCTCTTGTTTTAAGCATAACTCAAGTTTTACTTCCCCAACAATCTTGAAAATTTTAGAGTAGCTTGGTTACAACATTATGAACAACTTTTATTAAGGGTGGTCAGCCAACTGAGTTGTTTTAATGACCCGAAAAATTCGGACCAGCAGAGAACACACATTTGACAGATTTTCAGGAGTTGGTGAGATTCATGATTTTTATTTCCTCTTTGGCTCAAGTTGCCTTAATAATTTTTAAGGTGGTTAACATGATGCAAAAGAACTAAAATCGTCCTCACAAATACCAAGAAGCCTTGGTGTACGTAGTTAGTTGCCGGTGGCGAGGCACAATATACGTCTCTGCCTATAATAACTAGTCGTCACACAACTACTCATAGCTTAACGAATCGAGGTCAGTGTACCTGCAAGAAAACATGAACCTTCCGTGCCAGCACGTCACGGAAACGTCCCCATTCGTTACCGTTCATTTATAAAAACGGTATCCATGCGTCCAACACTGCATGGACAGTGCATGTAGCCTAGGTCGTATGCTCATTTTGAATAGAGCACACAACCCTTCGCATAACTCGTGATGTGGCATCATGCACACGTCTCGAACGTGGCGAACAACCAGGATGATAGGCTCATTGGAATTAGAGCCATACCATCTAGACCTTGCGCACATATCAAAACATGTGGGTGACTCTTACACAATCGTGATGATAGGTTCTTTGGAATAGAAATCCCATCACCCTTCGTGCACGCGAGGCACGGAAACTAGCGCACGTATAAAACACGTGGGCAAGATGTGCTGGGCAGTTAGTCAAATACACCATAATTAGCAAGCTACCTGAAACAACCCAAAATTCCCTCTAGGGCTTCACGGTCTAGTTAATCCTTAGCGATCCAACGAGTTTTCACAAAGCACTAGTTGGTCAAGTTTTATTGCAAAACAAGTGTATCGGGACCGTGCGAACATCTGGTGCATGACTTTTCGCTCTGATACCTGCTGTGGCAAAACCGCTCAAATTAACCCGGCTTAAGTGCGCTAACCTTGCATTGGTCATCGTGCAATTAAAGCAGAATAAGATGACAGTCTGTCGGGTCGAGCTCGATGCAACCACAAACTGTTACCTCGATCGAAACGAGTCATGCAAATACCCTCTCGAAGGAGAGTCCCAGATATTACAACAATCCACAATTAAGGTCCCACTTGAGGTACTTTATTACAAACCAGTTCAATGCATAAGTAACAGTTGTCTCAGAGTTTGAAAAGCAGTGGAAATAAACTATTTATTCGAAACGGTAGTAAGATCACGTGAAGCCGTCGTGACGTCACTCCGAAGCATCCTCGTCCCAAACAACGGTCCAACTAGGAGGAAGGGTGGTTGGCCAGGTAAGACATGCCACCATCTCCTCGAGAACACCACCTGAAAACAATTCAACAAGCAAGGCTGAGTATACTAATACTCAGCAGGACTTACCCGTCGGGTGAAAACTACATCACCCACTCCTAGACATGCAAGGCTTTTGGCTGATGGGTTTTTTACCAAAGAGCAACTAAGAGTGGGTCCTTACTTTCAATATTTTAGCATCAAGTTCTAGTTTGAGTTAACCATTCTAGGTAAGCCATCCTATACTAGTCAAGCAAGTTGAGCAACCAATTAAGCAAGCATCAAGTTTCTTTCCATCGTCATGTTCCACTTCTTACTCAATGCGGCAGCGGGGTTAAGTAGTCTCATTAGCTGCGAGAAACAGACAATTCGAACTGTTTTTTAACCTTGCAAGGTGGATATTAAACACACGGAGAAGCACCAACCCCGAGGGTCGACGCTAACCAGGCCGTTCCCATGTCTTCCGGGTTTATTAATCCGAGCCCACTCCCCTTGGACACAAGCCTTAGCCGGTCATACTTCGCGGCCGTAGCCGGCCGGCCTCGGTCTTGAGCCACGTGTTAGTGACAGGGGGACGAATCCCAGAGAAAGAAGGACAAGGTTGTTGGTGGTTGTTACAATACGATTTCGCCACCAACATTCCGTCATATTTCAGGCTCATCCTGCTCACAACAAAGTAAAATTGATTATTTCTAATGAGTTTCGCAAGTTTTGTATAATTTGTGAGTGCAGGAGCAATCAAGCAAAGGACGAACAACTTTGGGCACAAGGCCAGGCTGGCCGGCCTATGCCTCCTTCTGTGGCTCCTTGCCACGTCTTTGATCCAGAAGATCACAAACATAACACCAATGATCCTGAGACGTGCGATCAATGTCGGTTCGATCCAAGGACCTGAAAGGTCTAAGCTACACTTGCATGGATTGAAGGGCCACCAACCTTGGATTCTCAGACAGCTTTGATCCAAAGCAACCGTTACGGACCTCAGGGATCAATCCAGAGCGTCCCTGAAGAAGGCGGTGCCACGGGGCAGCCAGACTAGGCCGATCGGCCTGGCCTAGGCTGGCCGGCCTCCCCCTGAGGCCGCCACATTCCCCCCTTCGCGTTACATTTAAGCACAAGCTTAGCTTAAGCTTGATGCCGGCAACTGCCTTTGAAGACTATAAAAGGGACACCCCTCCACCTTGAGAAGACACCATCCAAAGGAGAGAAGAATAGTCTAGTGAGAAGTTCTCATCTTTAGAGTTAGATTAGGGAGCGAGTGGGTGAGTTGCTTGGGTGACAGCCAAGCTTTGCAGAGAGAGTCCATGATTTCCTCTCAGTCTCATCTCAACATTTCCACCCCAGAGGAATATACTTCAGGAGTTATCTTTAGTAAGTCCTCGGTCCCTTGCCTTTAGTACCTCGCTAGTTTACAAATTTATATTTGATCTGCGGGTACCTGAGTTGCACGAGTGACAGCGACTTTTGTTTGGGGTTTCCTCTATAGCCCTTCGCGTTGGGTGGAGGTCAGTGGCTGAAAGCTTAGGCGTGGTGCCTGTGCTAGCTAGCCATCTCAGGTTACGTTACACTCCACGGAACTGCAGTGGTAGGCGGCAGGTGGTGACAGTCCTGTCCATCCTTTGTACTCCACCACATTCAGGTCTACTCATAACAGTAGTGCTGAGCCCGGAAGAACCCCTCTCTCATCCCGTTCTGAGTTCTTCCCATTCTAGCCGTCGAAGCAGATCAGATTAGATATAGATAGTTTGCCTGAGTGACAAGTAGCTAACTAAAGTCAAGCTCTCTACCCACTTACCTTGTGCTCCCTGGTGGGTCCGGTTAGAAACGTTCTAGGCTAGTCGCACCTACCATTACTTGGATTTGATATCCAGGTTCTTACTCCCCTGGTGAAAGGCTACATCGTACTCCGTGCGCTTGCGGATTTAGTTAGGCTAAGGAGTGCCAACAAGCTTTTATGGCGCCGTTGCCGGGGAGCGGTAGTAACACTAGTGTAGGATCTTTTTAGCCGTACACTTTACCCCCATAACCATCTACCCCATGGAGTTTTCTCCTAGTTATCCAATGGTTCCATCTAGCGAGTATTTGGAACCGCCTTCATCTTGCCACCCCATACCACCTCATGGCTTTGAGATCCGTCCCAGTCTCGTTGCCATGGTTCGTGCACGGTCTTTCGGTGGAATGAAAGACGAAAGTCCCTATGCTCACTTGCAGGTTTTTGAAGAGAATTGCTCTCTTCTTATTATACCCGGCGTCAACCAAGACACCATACGATAGAAACTTTTCCCATTTTCTCTGATGTGAAATGCAAAATCTTGGTACGATCGGACTGCAAGGAGATTTAGCGAAGATTGGATCAAATTGAAGGACGAGTTTTGTCTGTTCTTTTACCCTGTCTCCAAGATCTTAAAGCTCAGAGTCGAGCTAATGACATATCAGCAAGGTGACGAGTCACTTGGAGCCACGTGGGAGCGATTCATTCAGCTGGCCAACTCAGAGCCACCGCATAACATTCCAGAGGAAATGCTTATGCAGCATTTTGTTGGTGGATTGAAGCCGGAAAGTGCACAGCTCTTGAACATCACTTCCGTAGGGTCAGTGTTATACAAGACAGTGGACGAGGTACGAGAAATCTTGGAAAAGGTTTTCAGCTCTACCGAGTACACAGGAGTCTTTGACGACCCACCAACACCACCAACAACCCCCACAGACAAGCAGCCAATCCTTGCCCTTACATTTGATCCACCTCCTCCGATCATAGAGGAAGTGCTGGAACACCACAAGTCCTCAGACCAAGAAATTATTCTTGGTGATCTGCCGCACTTCATTCCCGAGCTCTTTACAGAAGAAGAGTACTTGGAGATCGGCAATACATCACGTATGCCTATGGAACAAGTGTGCGCAAGTTCAAGGTCTAAGGCGTTCCTTCCAGAAGCCGTACTGCAGATTGAGGGTTTATCTGCGATCATGAGCAAGGAATGGATGGAGTAAATTGAAAGTTGCGAAGACATCATCCGAACCACCCGCAACTTCAGAGTACTCCATTGCTCTATTGAGGGAACTGACACTCAGGAAGTTGCCTACGACCCGAAGGTCGGGAGTAATATTATATCAAGTGCATTCGCAGCACGAGTGCAACCTGACGAACCCCGGTCCTTCTCCCGTAAGTACCTCAAGTGGATCGACGACCAAATGATGGAATGTAAAGGAATCATCTGTGTTGTGCCCATACACATGGGACGCAACAAGATTCTCCTAGACTTCCTCATTTTCGATGTCCCAAGAGGTGACAATTTCTTCCTGATTGGACAGCCAATAGAGCACCTTGCCAACCCGAACCACGATCGAGCAACAATATTGTTTAGAGTTGGTAAAGAGATCATCCAGGTCAGTCTTGTGCAGGCGGTTAGCACCATCGCAGAGGCTCGATCCGAGACAGACCTAGTGGAAGAAGCAGTTAGCTCGGCTCAAGCAGAGCAAGCTCAGTCATCACAGGCTGAAGATGCTAACCATTTCATCCAAGAGGCAGAAACGGACGGCTTTATGAAACTCAACGAGGAATAAAAGCCACAACACCCCCCTCCTAAGTTGAAGCCGCTGCCTCCTGGACTCAGATACGCTTTCCTCCACAACGACTGAAGCTCGCCAGTCGTCATCAGTGACAAACTGACAGAGAATGAGACTCGACAGCTTATCACAGTCCTAGAGAAACACCGGTCTTCGGGTATTCTCTACAGGACTTGAAGGGGATCAACCCCAGTTTATGCACCCATCGCATACCTATGGAGCCGGACCATATGCCGTCTAGAGAACATCAAAGACGGCTGAATGATGCGATGAGGGAGGTAGTCAAGAAAGAAGTGTTGAAGCTTCTTCACGCGGGTATAATCTATCTCGTGCAAGACAGTGAATGGGTCAGCCCAGTTCAAGTTGTGCCAAAGAAGGGTGGAATGACAGTTATCCAGAACAAAAAGAACGAGCTTATTCCTCAGAGGACCATTACTGGATGGAGGATGTGTATCGATTACAGGAAGCTCAACAAAGCAACCCGTAAAGATCACTTCCCTCTCCTCTTCATTGAAGAGATGCTTGAGCGGCTGGAAACCACTCATTTTTCTACTTCCTTGATGGATACTCTGGTTATCACCAAATTCCTATCCATCCCGATGACTAGAGCAAGACTAGCTTCACCTGCCCTACGAAACGTTCGCCTATCGGCAGATGTCTTTTGGCCTATGCAACGCACCTGCTTCATTCCAGCGGTGTATGATGGCGATATTCTCTGACCTGATTGAGCAAATCATGGAAGTATTCATGGACGACTTCACCGTCTATGGTAAAACCTTCGACCAATGTCTCGGAAATTTGGAAAAGGTTCTTGAGAGGTGCGAAGAGCATCACCTCATCCTAAATTGGGAGAAGTGCCACTTCATGGTCAGAGAAGGAATTGTGCTGGGGCACAAGGTGTCATAAAAAGGGATAGAAGTTGACAAGGCAAAAATAGAAGTTATCGAACATCTACCACCCCCGACGAATGTCAAGGGTGTGCGAAGTTTTATGGGCCATGCTGGCTTCTACAGAAGATTCATCAAAGATTTCTCTCGGGTAGCCAGACCTCTTACAAGCCTATTGGCTAAAGAAGCACCCTTCAACTTCGACGATGATTGCCTTCTCGCCTTCTACACCCTTAAGAAGGCACTTATCTCAGCTCCCATCATACAACCACCCGACTGGAATCTTCCATTCGAGATAATGTGCGACGCTAGCGACTATGCAGTCGGGGCAGTGCTCGGTCAATGCAAGGATAAACAGCATTACGCCATATCCTATGCAAGCAAGACATTGACCGGAGCTCAGTTGAACTACGCAACAACGGAGAAGGAACTCCTGGCAGTGGTGTTTGCCATGGATAAGTTCAGATCTTACTTGGTTGGTGCTATGGTGATATTGTACACAGACCATGCTGCACTGAAGTACCTCTTGACCAAGAAAGACGCTAAGCCACGACTCATCCATTGGATTCTGCTTCTTCAAGAGTTTGATTTAGAAATACGAGATAAGAAGGGGACAGATAATTGTGTGGCAGATCATCTCTCAAGAATGCAAGTTCAAGGGTCAGACCTTCCGATCAATGATTACCTCAGAGATGATACTCTCCTTAAGGTCACCACATCTAGTCCATGGTATGCAAATTTGGTAAATTTCATGGTGACTGGATATGTACCTCAGGGAGAAGACAAGAAGAAGTTAATCTACCTCAGCAGATTTCACCTATGGGATGACCCTTACCTATTCAAAGTATGTGCTGATGGATTACTCCGAAGATGAATCCCTCACGAGGAAACACATAAGGTTCTTGACCGCTGCCACTCATCACCGTATGGAGGGTATTACGGAACTTTCTGAACCCATGCAAAGGTCTGGCAAAGTGGATTCTTCTGGCCGACTATGTATGGAGACGCTAAGGAATTCGTACGGAGATGTGCCAGGTGTCAGAAACACTGGAATATCAACGCCCGTGATGCTATGCCACTGCAAAATAACCTCCAATTGGAGATTTTCAATGTGTGGGGAATAGACTTTTTGGGTCCCTTCCCCGCATTCGAGCAGTGTGATTATATCCTGGTGGCAGTCGACTATGTTTCCAAATGGGTGGAGGCACTTCATTGCACCGCAGCCGACTCAAAGAATTCAAGAAAGATGTTCGAAGAAGTCATCTTTCCCCGTTTTGCAGTACCCGAGTCGTGATCAGTGATGGAGGATCACACTTCATCGACAAGACATTCCGGAAGTGCCTAAGCGACTTAGGAGTAAACCATCGAGTGGCTACACCTTATCACCCCTAGACCAGTGGGCAAGCAGAAACATCAAACAAACAAATTAAGAACATTCTGCAAAAGACGGTCAATGCAATGGGTACAGGGTGGAAGCAGAAGCTACTGGAAGCACTATGGGCCTATAGAACAGCATTCAAGACACCGATAGGGATGACTCCCTACCAACTGGTATACGACAAGACATGCCACTTACCAGTTGAGCTCCTGATGATGTCCTGATGACGGTTGTGGTGGCGTTCACCTGAAGCTTGACAGTTGGGGGGCGGCCGGCCTAGGGGAGGCCGTTCGGCCTGGCACTGGCCCCTCTCGGCCCTCTGTTGCACCGACTCACTCATCAACGGTTGCATGTTGTCCCTTGAGGCGGTTTTGGTTGCGTTGAGTTGAAGTTGTCCGAGAATCCTAGGTAGGTGGACCTTCCAATCCATGGCCTAGGCCTTTCGGTCTTTACTTCATTTATTCTTGTCAATTCTTGCTTGGGGGTCCATTGGTGACTCCCTAAGGTCCTTGTGCAAAGTTTGGAGCATTTTGGGGATGATTGCTGGCCGGCCGGCCTTGTCCAGGCCGATCGGCCTAAGTCAGGCCGACCGGCCTGGCAGGTTTCGCCGGCGATTTTCCCGGAGGCGTAACTTTCTCGTCCGGACGCCGAATTGGGTCATCCAAATATCCATTTTAATCGTCTCGACGAGGCCTTCGCAATGGTGCATTCCAATGGTGCCACTTTTATATGTATTTTGCATGTTTTTATCATTGTATCCAGATGTGGCCTCCTGAAATCAACAATTCACCAAAGCTAGTGGAAATAGTTAGAATTTAACCCCTATGTCTAGTTTGGTGTTTGTTTCATGCCAGGGTTGACGGCCAATAATGGCATATAGCGGCCGTCAACACACACCCACACTTAGACCCTTGCTCGTCCTCGAGCGAGGAGTAGGGACTAAGACGAGACATGATATCCAAGGAAATGGAACAAGCATACGAAATATTTCAAGCCATACCTTGTACTTGTGAATTTTGTAGTGTGTATCATGCCATCTTGAGTAGTTGAGGAATGGAACGGTCGTTAATCAAATCACTTTAACTCCATGTGTCAAGTAGCTTGGGATTTTTCAATAAGTTTTCGAAAACAAACCTTTGCATTGCTCCTCATTTGATTTTCTCGGATCTCTCAATATGTATATATCCTCACCAAGGCATTAACTTGCCTTTCTTCATCCTACTTCTAAAGATGGCTATATGTGGAGCTCAAGGTAGGGTATGAAGATGAGGCATACTTGCATCACATGTATTGCAAAGTCAAAGAGTGGATCCAAGAAGAAATCAAATCATACAATCGGATCAAGATGTGCACGTGTATGGGTATGATGGGGGGTGGATGGAATAAACAACTCCTTTGTGTGTGGTCTCTCTCCTTTAAATAAAATCTTTTGAGAACATGGCTATCAGAATTTTTTTTCTTTCTTGGACCTTCATGTGTCCAACTTTTTTTTCCTTTATTTTCTTTTTTTTTTGCGTGGACCTTCATGTGTCCATATATATTTTTTTTTCTTCGATAGCCATGTCTCTTTTGTAACAATATTGAGGAGTGAGATTTGCACATACATGATGGAGCATTTATTTTGTGGAATGGATGGATGAATGATACAATGCTAACTTCTAGTGTAGAAGTATAGCAAGGGGGATAAACGTGTACGTGATCTTGATCATGAAAGCATGAAAAGAATTCTCATAAGGGTCGCAACAATTTGACAAAGCTCAATGCAATGACAAGTAACATATGTGTACATGGTTTTCAAGATAACTCAACATATGTCTTTGGTAGGACTTTGGCATATCAAAGAGGGGCTTTGCAAAGGGTTTTCAAATTTTCAAATAAATTTCCCAAGCACTCAAACATTAATAGTGAAGATCATATCCTCAAACCATATCTCAAACATCAACTGCTTAGATGAACATGGTTCCCTAAAAATATTTATTCACAAGTGGCAAGATGAAGCGAGGAATAAAACATATGCAAGCCAAACATGGGAGCATGGAGGGTAGGCATAGCACCCTGATTTATTTTATCTTGAGATTGATTTAAATGATAGGAAGTGAAATTCTATCAAACTCATGAATTAAGAAGTGAGAGGTGGAGTGCACATACCATCGTTTTTTTTGTCATGTTAGCGCAGTCGATGTTGTGCGACACCTTCATGGGGGGCCTCGAATGTGTATGTTGATGATGAGCTTGAGAGATCTCCCCCACACTTGTACTTGTGCTGGTACTGTTATTCAAAACCAAAAGGTGGAAACAAAAAGAGGGGCTCCATTGGTTCAAGAACTAGGGAGCCTTTATTCATGTTTTTATTGTTTCTTTTAGCAAGATGCACGAACAAACACCATCTCCAAACCAAAGCAAGTTTGGCATGAAAGGAACTTTACTTGGGATACTCACATACCTCCCCCACACTTGGAGTTTGGATTGCTGAGCAACACAAATCAAGTGTGTGGAGTTCAAGCTTCCTTTCATAATGTTCCCTCACCAAGACGTACTAAGGTGTTGTAGTTGATGTAGTTCTCATGCTCTTAGGCTTTACTTGTCCATCGTTCTTCTTGATCTCTACCTGAAATGGTTAGCAACCAAGAATACCCGAAGGACAACTTTATCCTAAAGATATGATCTTGCTTTTTATTCGAAAGGAAATAAATGCTAATCATCCGGGCTATCTCCCGGTAGTGCTTTGTTTATGGTCATAAGCTTGACCTTGGGAACATTCTCTTGCAGCCACCATTGGTGATGTCGTTCCCGTCTTATCACCAATTTTTGATGTGTCATGGAGCTTTTAGCTGCAAGGTTAGTGCAACAAACCACGACGAGATTTGCAATATTTATGATAAACAAAATCATCCATAACCACTCTTTTGAAATCGTCTTGATAAGATAGGCAGTGGTTGGAGTGGTCGTGTGTACTAATAGCGGGAGGAGATGGAATTTTCACAGAAAAACATGGATCTTTTGATTTTTCAAAGATGAATTCTCCACACTCATCGTTTCCTTCCAAACCCAACATGGAATTTGCTACCTCAGGAGTGTCGACAGAGCAAACGTTTTCGAAATTGAGCTTGTAGTACTCTTGAGGCATATCTTTTCCTTCGATATGGAAGTCCTTTGATTTTTCTGGGTCAAGAAGGCAAATATTCTCCTCGGAGTCACAGAAAAGATTTTGAGATTGATGTAATTCTTGGAACTCTGAGGGGTTTGACGAGACAGAAGCTTTGAACTCCTCATCGGAAAATTCGAATTCATCTTCCGAGAATTGAGTCTCCGGATTAAGGGGTGGTGAATCCCCTCTAGAGGATCTGAATTTGTCCTCAGATTCTCTATAAGCATCATCTTCTTTCCCTGGTGATGATGGGGCATCACCGTATGCTATGGATTCATCCTCATCGAACATAGAATAGAGCAAAGGTCGATGATGATCATACGAGGGTGTTGGTTCAAGGAGAGTATCGGAGAGATGTGCTACGATCGGTGTGAATTGTTGTGATGCTTTCGCATCTCCCAACGCGGATGTCTCTTCTATGGCCTCCTCAGGAATTTCTTCCGGGAATTCATCATAGATCCCAGTGTAAGGGTTGTTCTCTACAATTTTGTCTAGAATGACCCTCCCCTCACTGGTGTCAAATGAGTGAAAGATCCTCCTGAGGACGAATCTAGGAATTCGGCTGATTCGATTTCAAGGCCTCTTCTAAAATGTATTAGAAGGATGGGTTCAGGGATCCCTAGGTCAGGTCCCGTGGCCATAAGATAGGTAAATCGAGCCCAAGCGGCCCCTAGTGATTCTCCTCCCCTTTGTTTGAAGGTGAGGGCCTCGATTCGGAGGTCAGCGACATGAGATTCAGGGAAGAAGGTTAAGCAGAATTTATCTCGTAGTGTCTCCCAACTTCCCTCCACTCTCTCACGATAGTGATCACACCATTTCTTTGCTCGACCCGTCAAAGAGAAGGGAAACACCTTCCATTTCAGAGTTTGTTGGGCCATCCTTGTAATCACGAGACATGAGCAAATTTGCTCAAATTCCTGTAAGTGAACATAAGGATTCTCCCCTTCAGCTCCAGAAAATGGATTCTCTCTGATCTTGGCTATGAATTTTGTGTGTATTCCATAGCCAGAGCTTTTTATGGGGTGAGACGATGGTGGTGGCTCCAGATCTTCAGCTTTTGGAGCTGAGAATTGATATAAGGTAGGAGTGTAATTCATGATGGTAGGTGGATGATATGTGGACGAACTAGGTTCGGGATAAGAACAGCTACCGTTCCCGGCAACGGCGCCAGAAAGCTTGTTGGTATTTCTTATGACCTACAATAAATCTGCAAGCGTACGGATACCGATGTAGCTTTCACCCGGGAGTATTCCAGGGATTGATTTCCATAGGGAACGAGAAGTGTACTAATCCTTTCATTAATTCGTCCGAAAGGGTAATATGGGGGATATGGATGACAACAAAAAGAAAAGAAGAGATAAAAAGGCTAAGGGTAGAGAGGGTACTTGTGTAGCAATACTGGATATTTCGATAAATCAAGCCAGTCAGACTTGTTCAAGAGAGTTCACTTCGGGCGCCTGAGACAATACCACTCACAGAAAGGGATGAGAAGGGGAGTGGTACCGCCTACCCCTAAGTCCTACAGACTAGAACTAACATGGTGGATTACGTCGGCCGGACAGGGCTGTCACCACCTGCCGGCTACCACAACTATTCCGTTGAACTGGGTGCAAACCAAGGTAACGACTAGTCTAGACACCACGCCTATACTAATAATTACTACTTCACTTGAATTCAGAGCAAAGCACCCACACTAAGTAGTGAACGAGGAACCAGAGAACAAGCTAGCAAGACTGAATGCTTAATAAATCAGAAGGAAGCCAGAGTTACCAGACAAGACCCGGATGTTACTCGAAGTTGAGCCGCATCCGCTGAGGTACAAAGTGGAAGAGAAGCCGACAGCTCCGGCTTCTCTCCCGGACTCTCACCTCACCTCTCTCCCTATTTTCTAAGTATGGGAGTGGTAGCACTTTTCCTCTATTTTGTTGTGTCCTCTTGAGTGGGGGTGAAGGGCGCCTTTTATAGCTTCCCAAGGATGGAATCCTGCGTAATTGTCACGCCACCATCTTGCTTAGCTTCCACGCGAAAGTGGAGGTGTAACAGCCACGAAAGTAGGCCGGCCGGCCTGAAGGACGCCGTTCGGCCTGGGATGTCATCCGTTCAGCACCGTCTTTCTTGTAGACGCTCCTGATGATGTCCTGATGACGGTTGTGGTGGCGTTCACCTGAAGCTTGACAGTTGGGGGCCGGCCGGCCTAGGGGAGGCCGTTCGGCCTGGCACTGGCCCCTGTCGGCCCTCCGTTGCACCGACTCACTCATCAACAGTTGCATGTTGTCCCTTGAGGCGGTTTTGGTTGCGTTGAGTTGAAGTTGTCCGAGAATCCTAGGTAGGTGGACCTTCCAATCCATGGCCTAGGCCTTTTGGTCTTTACTTCATTTATTCTTGTCAATTCTTGCTTGGGGGTCCATTGGTGACTCCCTAAGGTCCTTGTGCAAAGCTTGGAGCATTTTGGGGATGATTGCTGGCCGGCCGGCCTGGCAGGTTTCGCCGGCGATTTTCCCGGAGGCGTAACTTTCTCGTCCGGACTCCGAATTGGGTCATCCAAATATCCATTTCGATCGTCTCGACGAGGCCTTCGCAATGGTGCATTCCAATGGTGCCACTTTTATATGTATTTTGCATGTTTTTATCATTGTATCCAGATGTGGCCTCCTGAAATCAACAATTCACCAAAGCTAGTGGAAATAGTTAGAATTTAACCCCTATGTCTAGTTTGGTGTTTGTTTCATGCCAGGGTTGACGGCCAATAATGGCATATAACGGCCGTCAACAAAGGCCTACCACAACGCCAAGCTTTATAAAGAAAGAACAAAAAGATGGCTTGAAAAGCGCATCAAGATCAAGCATTTCAAAGCGGGAGATCAGGTATTGCTCTTTAACTCCCGTATTCGTTTGTTTGGTCATGGAAAGCTTAGAATTAAGTGGACAGGTCCTTTTAAAGTCTTAGATGCCGCCGATCATGGCGCGATAACCCTCCAGGATAGTGACGGAAATACTTTCAAGGCCAATGGCCAAAGATTGAAAATATTTCTCGAATCCGAAATGCCGAAGCTCAAAGAGATGGACATCTATGAGCTTACCGAGTTACCCAGTCCAGGTCCGGGCGGGACCTAAAAATGACCCTTTTCTAGGATAGATTTCTTTTTTCTATTTTCTTTTCCTTCTCTTTAAACTTTTTCTAGCCAAATCCTAAGAATTTTTTGGAAGAAGAGAGAGGGGAGCTAACACGAAAAATTTTAGAAGCACCCGGGACAGGGCCAGGGCGGCCGGCCTCCCTCAGGCCGATCGGCCCAGCCCGGGCTCGTCTCAGGATGCTCCTTGTTTGAAAAACTCTCCCCGTTATCCCTTCCGAGAATCCGTAGGGTTTTGGGTGAGGAGCATCGTTTTAAAACGAAAGGCTCCCCACTCTTCTTCTCCCTCAGAACTCTCGAGCCCCCTTCTCTAGAAACATCCCACCTTCGAGATCTCCACCCATGGCCTCCCAATCCAGCCTCCACGATTCAAACTCGGTTTCCTGGAGTAGCCTATCCCCATCCAAATCCTCCAAAGGAATGCCGAGCTCCTCCAATGCCAGCAGCGTCAGGATCATTGAGAGGGCCGCGTTCGTCGAAGCCGTGATCGTGAAGCCGGAGGCACGGCTTCCACCTGCCCATGCCAATCAGCCTATGGCAGGCCGGCCGGCCTCCCCTCGCCGCCGTTTTGGCTCCCCTTCGGGCAGAGCCTCCCTCCTTAATCCCAAGGAGGAAGGCACTGGGAGTTCGCAGCCGAAGACGCCCCAAAGGCCAAAGGCCAACTACGAGACTTTTGTCCCCAAAGAAGGCCATCGGGAAGCGCCTCGTCGCCTCCCCGTCCAATAAGGAGATCGTGCCACTCTTCATCTCCACCTCGCCGGGGTACTCGCCGCAGTACACCCCGCGGAGTCCTAGCCCTTCACGCCGCAGCGGCCCGGGCATTTGGAAGGGGCTCTTCTCAGCCCCTATGAAGCCCGATGAAGGTAGGAAGCGCTTCATGGTGCCCCCTCCTATCCAAGGACCTCCCGGGCAGATGGAGTGGTCCGATGAGGAGGAGGAGGAGGACGTGGAGGAGCTGAGGAGGAAGCTCACCGCGCTGCAGCTCAAGGTCAATAACATGGACGAGCGCGTGGCGGAGGCGGTGATCAAGCAGATGGAGGCCGATGGCAAGATCGAGGTCCTCCGTAAGGCAATGACCTCTAAGGTCAAGCGCCTTGGGAAGGCCACCAGCAATGCACACCTCTATCGCCCGAAGGAGGAGTAGATAGGCTAGATTAGTTTAGTCTTTGGGTGCTTAGTTTATTTTTTTCCCTTTGATTTGTTTCTTTAAATTTTTCCATTGTATGCCGCACCCCCACATTTGTTTCAATGAATAAAATAAATTTATTTGAAAGAAGTGACTCATAAAAAAAAGAAAATGGTTGGTGCACACTTGTGTGCCAACCAAACCCTCGGACTAAGTTTCTGGTGAAGCACGCAGAAACTAAGATGCACAGGAGGTGTGCTGGTCACTGGACAAAGCGGGACTCGACCTGGCACAATGCCAGGCCGGCCGGCCTAGGCCAGGACGACTGGCCCCCTGCTGCTGCATCTCGAGGAGATCCCGTGCCCCCTGCGTAATCCCATGAATCACAAACGCGAGGAACCTGAACCAGGGTGCCTGGCAACAAAGCCAGGCCGGCCGGCCTATACTGGGCCGACTGGCCTGGTTCTATGGCCAACTCCGCCGGCCCAACTCCAGGACACGGTTTGCAACCCATAACTTTGATCCTTGCATGATTTTGATTCATGTGAAATTCCTGGCTAAATAATTTTAAAACTTGATCAAAATTCATGAAAGTGAACCCCTTTGAAAGATATCTTGCATACACTTGTGATATTTCTTGAGAAATTATTTCATTACCTTGGAACTTTTATAGGAAAGCCTGATTCTTGTTAATTGATTCTCATGATATGATGATTTGAGGAGTTGAACCTTCCGATTCGAGGTTTTGGAGATTGTTTTTAAGAATAAAACATAAGGCTACCCTTGTTATCATCAACTTGAAATGTACTATCCAAAGCCATATAACAAATGCAAGTTGAAGTTTCCACAAAGCCACCTTCTAAATTTTGAGCTTGCTTGAATTACTTGCCTTCATGTTCGTGCTACCATTTCATCATGGCCATCCACGTACACGTGCATCAATAAAGTCCAAGTTGTCAGAGCTCTTCATCCCCCAGAAAAAAAGAGAAGTAAATGAAGAAGGGAATGATACACTCCTTATCTTCAGAAAAAAAGAGAAAGAGAAGGGGAAAGATGAAAGATGCTAGAGTAAGGACTCAAGCATCAAAATACACATGCACTTGGCCAAGATTTATGAGTAGTATGGATGAATAAGCAAGCTTTTCGATCTTGCAAAATAAATAAAGAAGAGTGAGCAACACCGATCCCAAAAGCTCCACCTTATAACATAGAAATAGGAGAGGCTTGATTCTAAGCCAAAGTGAGGATCTAAACACTATGAGTGATCAAGAGATGTTGAGAAATAACAAGGGTATGCCTCGTTTTCTTTATAAAATTATAAAAAAAACTCCAAATACCATGAGGAAGAAGTGTTCGACCGATCAATGAGTTGTTCTAAGACTCAATTGATGAAGATGAGGGTGTTAGCCACCGGAATCCAAGGTATGAAAGAAAACTCGGAGATATGACTTGTGTATGCCTTGAGTTCATGACCCTGATCTTGCGAAAGTCCTGATAATTTAATTCATTCTTTGCTAAGGGACTAGCAAAGTTCAGGTAGGGGGGCGTGTTGGTTGTCGTTACGATACGATTTCGCCACCAACATTCCGTCATATTTCAGGCTCATCCTGCTCACAACAAAGTAAAATTGATTATTCCTAATGAGTTCCACAAGTTTTGCATAATTTATGAGTGTAGGAGCAATCAAGCAAAGGACGAACCACTTTGGGCACAAGGCCAGGCCAGCTGGCCTAGCATAGGTCGACCAGCCCCCTTCTGTGGCTCCTTGCCACGTGTTTGATCTAGAAGATCACAAACACAACACCAATGATCCTGAGACGTGCGATCAACATCGGTTTGATCCAAGGACCCGAAAGGCCTAAGCTACACTTGCATGGATTGAAGGGCCCACCAACCTTGGATTCTCGGACAGCTTTGATCCAAAGCAACCGTTACCAACCTCAGGGATCAATCCAGAGCGTCCCTGAAGAAGGCGGTGCCACGGGTCAGCCAGACCAGGCCGATCGGCCTGGCCTAGGCCGGCTGGCCTCCCCCTGAGGCCGCCACGTGCCCCCCTTCGTGTGACAGTTAAGCACAAGCTTAGCTTAAGCTTGGCGCCGGCAACCGCCTTTGAAGACTATAAAAGGGACACCCCTCCACCTTGAGAAGACACCATCCAAAGGAGAGAAGAGTAGTCTAGTGAGAAGTTCTCATCTTTAGAGTTAGATTAGGGAGAGAGTGGGTGAGTTGCTTGGGTGACAGCCAAGCTTTGTAGAGAGAGTCCGGGATTTCCTCTCGGTTTCATCTCAACATTTCTACCCCAGAGGAATATACTTCATGAGTTATCTTCAGCAAGTCCTCGGTCCCTTGCCTTTAGTACCTCGCTAGTTTACGAATTACTTTCAGCAATCTATTTTATTTATATTTGATCTGCGGGTACGTGAGTCTGCACGAGTGACAGCGACTCTTGTTTGGGGTTACCTCTATAGCTCTTCGCGTTGGGTGGAGGTCAGTGGCTGAAAGCTTAGGCGTGGTGCCTGTGCTGGCTAGCCATCTCAGGTTGTGTTGCACCCCACGGAACTGCAGTGGTAGGCGGCAGGTGGTGACAGTCCTGTCCGTCCTTTGTACTCCACCACATTCGGGTGTACTCATAACAGTAGTGCTGAGCCCGGAAGAACCCCTCTCCCATCCTGTTATGAGTTCTTCCCGTTCTAGCCGTCGAAGCAGATCAGATTAGATATAGATAGTTTGCCTAGGGTAACGAGTAGCTAACTAAAGTCAAGCTCTCTACTCACTTACCTTGTGCTCCCTGGTGGGTCCGGTTAGAAAAGTTCTAGGCTAGTCGCACCTACCGTTCCTTGGATTTGATATCCAGGTTCTTACTCCCTTGGTGAAAGGCTACATCGTATTCCGTGAGCTTGCTGATTTAGTTAGGCTAAGGTGTGCCAACAAAGGCCACGCCCCCTTCTGAACAGGTACTAAACTTACTGGTCCCATGTCCCAAACAAGTGCTTAGTGCTTTCAAAACACTTAACCGTCGGTACCGTCACCATTCGACCTTAACCAATATTAGCATACACGTCATCCTTACGATTCCAACATAAGTAAAGCAGTTGATTCCTATAATCTTGCGAGTGACAGGAAATTACTCGACTTTTACTGGGTCCTTATAGCATGGCAGCTATCAACCTATCATACTAGTATTGCAAAGCATAGGTGCGTAGGATCATGCAACTAAGGTTTCAATTCAACTCCTGAACGTAAACGCACAAGCAAAACATAACAAACATAGTTGCAAGATTTAGAAACATAGGACATGCTCCGGGGCTTGCCTTAATCCTGAGCTAGGTTAGTATTGCCTCTTCTGAAGTTGGTTCGGGTCTTGTCTTGCTTGCGACAAAGTACGACTCCTTCTCGGCCGGTCCTTCTCCTTGCGTTGGAGTCGGCTCGTAGCTTCCGTCAGCGAGAGTCATTCCTATACGAAATGCAATGCATAAGGAATCATGTTATATTGAGCATCGCATTCCACACGATAAACCCGGGGTGTATTGAGTGACACATTTACCTGGACAATTTTTTTGTCTCACCTTCCCTTTCTTTAATTAAGTTTGTGGTTACTCATTAAAGTACTTGGGTGTGTTGATGGTGAATGTGTACACATCTAAGTTATTGAACTTGACTTCATCACAAAACAGTAAGGGTGTGTGAGGTGATGTGTTTAACTTATTTAAATAACTTAAAGAGGTGACTTATTTCTATTTAGCCTTTTAAAGCAATTTAACTTCAACAATGTATTCTGGCAGTTTAGTCCACGATTTTAATGTGAGAAAATTATAGTATGCTCTTCGTGGTCTATTTGATTTACTGCCCAAAAACCAGGCCAAAAACGTGTACACGTTTACCACAATAAATCAAGCAATAATAGCACACTAACATCAAGAATAAATCCTAATAAATCACACTATCACCAATTGATCCTTAGAAAATTACCAGAGCCTATCCTAGTCTAAACAAGTTGACACACAAAAAGGTAGCTTCAAAAAATCAAAGGATCTTACTGTTTGGATTAGCCAAGATTAAAATGTTATTAATTAAAAGAACACGTTAGCCAGATCGAATTAACCTCTACTTTTTACCAGACATGCATCACGACATTACTGTCTAGATCTAGATGCGAGCGGTGGAGTAGCGCGGCGGCGACTCTGTCTTCACCAATGTCCGCGACGGCGCTGGCGGAGAAGAGCGGCTGGGGCTCTGGGGAGCTGGAGCGGTGGCGTGGGACAGAGGGGATGTCCGGGCGCGCGTGGGCCCGCCTGGGGTCGGAGTGGCGTGGCGCAATAAAGCCCCGGTCGGCGTCGATGTCGGTGTCAGGCAACGGGTGCCAAGTGGAAGCAGCGGTCGGCTGGAACGCGCGGGCGCGAGCGCGCTACGGAGCGCCGGCATTCCGTCGAGCAGCTAGCGCGCGCAAGTTCAAACGGTTCGTTCTCCAAAATTTTGAACTAAAGTTCAAAATCTCCAAATACGAAAGTTGTGTCCCGTAGTGCAGGCTACAACTTTTGTAAAGGTCAACCAAAGGTAAAGTGAGTAGATCGAGGGGAAAAACGAGATGAAAACTGGTGAACTTGAGTGCCGGTTGGCAGTGAACTTCTGAAGATCTGCTGATTTTCACTGAGATTTAAGGGGTCTTCCACTCAAAATCTTGAAATGAGGCAATTGACAAAAATGTGTCCCATTAAAAACTAAACAACTTTTGTATTGGTCGATTTTCAAGTTCTTAAGTGAAAATTTGAATTCAAACCATGTCAACCAGGAAAGGTCCAAAGTTCATCGAGGTGCAAAGGGTTTTGGGTGGACTTTTCTTAAGTGAAAATCTAGGTGAGGCTTAATTACACCTAATGAGATTAAGACCAAAGGTTTAGCAGGTGATTCAGTTAATTAAACACCTAGATTGTCACAGCAGAGCTTTAAATAGTTCATCTTTCGACCGGCACATCATCATTCGCAGCAGAAGCCGAGGAACTTGAGGGACAACCATCTACGGAGAGTTGAGGGCCATGAAGTTGTCTAGATGCTAGCTTAGGCTAGGCTCTCACTACAACGTTTTCCCCCTGATGCCATGATTTTTTTTATTGCCACGGGTGACTTTAGTTGCAATACATAGGGGTTATTGCTACAACAAGCGTTTTTTGTTGCAATAGTGGTGCATGTTGCAACCATTTTTCAAGCATTGCGAAAACAATTTTGATCGTTGCGAAAGGTAGGCTATATCACAACGAATGTAAGTTGGTTGCAATTGTGACAACGTTATTGCCACGCTTCATCATCTTTGTTGCAATAGTTGTCCATATTGCAACGGATATAAGGCGTTGTGATAAATATTATCATGCGTTGCAAAAGAGTCATAGATATAGCAACGAAAATGACGTTGTTGCAAAAGAATTATTTGTTATAGCAATGAAATATAGACATTGTTGCAAATGAGTCATAGATAACGCAACACAAATATGAATCGTTGCAACTAGCTTAGATATAGCAATGCCAATGGCGTTGTTGCCAAAGAAAGCTTGGTTGTAGCAACGAACACTCAAATCGTTGCTACACAGAAGGTGATAGTGTAACAAAATATATATCTGTTGTAATAGACATGAGGTTGTGGGTGCCAGGAGCTTAGGTTATGTTGTTGGGCCTTTATTTCGGGCCAAAAATATTATTTCACGAGCTGAGAGAGGCCTAATCGTGATTATCCATATCCTGAGTCACCTTCCTTCTTTGTAGGATGCCTCCTCCCCTTTGTCCTCGCATGACGGCTTCCATCCTTCGCGTGAAGTTGCCTTCTCGCTCGACACCGCCTGCCATCACATTCCCTAACACGCGAGCTGTAGACATCCTTGGAAGAGTGACCTTGCCTGCACTCTCCCACGATATTGACGCGCGCAGGACACGACACGGGCAAGAAGTCATCCCATCCTCTGGAAGGTAAATTATCATATTGATCGTAATTATTGTGCATCATAATTAAACTTGATTCATTTAGATTTTAATTTATGTAGGTTCGAGAACTTGTAAATGCTTTAATTATTAGTTGGGATTTTTACAATATGGCACATGAGAACGAGGATTTAAGTTGGATGCAGTTGTCTCCTAGAGATCCTGCGTGGGAGATCGGCCTTGCTAAATTCATTGCAGATACCTTTGATGATGGCACCTTTGAAAGAGAGACCGTGCCATGTCCATGTAGTGGATGTCGTCGCATGGCATTTCCAAACAAACAAATGTTTGAGCTTCGCTTGAATGCCAAAGGGTTTGATCCGTATTACATAAGACATCATCATAATGGCAGATCTACAGATAAGCGTATTGTTGTGGACGATGATGATCGGGACATTTGTGAAGGTGAAGAAGGTGATAATGATGATGGCCGCTCAGCAGCTAATCTACTTTCCTTACTAATTAGTGGTACCATACATGGTGAAATTGAAGATGGTAATAGTGAGGAGCCAAATGAGTCAGTAAGGAAAAATTTCAAGTTTATGGAAGAAGCCAAGAAAGAACTGTACCCAGGTTGCAAGGAGGCTACCCAAATATCCTTTATTGTGAGGCTCTATCAAATTAAGTGCATGTGTGGTATTAGCAACAAAGGTCTAGAGCAACTACTGCTATTATTCTGCAATGTGCTCCCCAACAAACATTGTGTCCCAGATACCTTGGAAAAAGTTTGAAAGGTAGTTAAGGACCTTGGCTTGGACTACCAAAAGATTCATGCTTGTGTTAATGATTGTGTGTTATTCCATGGAGAAGAGTATGAGAAGTTGAACACATGTCCAAAATATGGGGAGAGTAGGTGGAAAGGTGATTCAAGTGGTGGTGATGGCAGTGCTGGTGGATCTAGTAAGAAGCCCTTACCTCATAAAAAACTGAGGTATTTTCCACTTACCCTTGTCTGCAAAGATTATACATGAACGAGACCACATCGAAGCATATGTGTTGGCACAAGGAAGAATTGGTTCAAGATGGGACAGTGCGGCACCCAGCTAACTCGAAGGCATGGAGGCACGTAGATGACAAGTATAAAGTATTTGCAAGTGATCCACGTAGTGTTAGGCTCGGACTTGCATCCGATGGCTTCAACCCATTTGGGATGTTGAATGTGACTTACACTACATGGTCAGTGATCCTAATTCCTTACAACCTGTCTCCTTGGCTGCGCTTTAAACAATCGTATTGGATGATGTCGATGCTAATTCCTGGTCCTAAATCTCCAGGAATTAACATTGATGTATATTTGCAGCCTCTGATAGATGAGCTTAAAGAGCTATGGGACAATGGAGTTAATACTGGGGATGCGAAAAAGAAAGAAAATTTTCCTCTGTGTGCAATGCTTCTTTGGACAATAAATGATTTTCCTGCATACGCGATGTTGTCTGGTTGGAGCACAAAAGGCAGGTTTGCTTGTCCTTCTTGTCACAAGGACACTGATTACTTGTGGTTAAAATATGGTTCAAAGCATTGCTACATGGGCCATCATCGTTTCTTGCCTACAAACCACAGGTGGCAGAGGAACAAGGTCAGTTTTAATAACAAGGTTGAGATGAGGGGTACTCTAGAGCCCCTTAGTGGTGCACAAGTACTGGAGCAGTACAAGAGTTTCAAGCAAGTCACATTTGGAGCGAGTGCATCGAGGAAGAGGAAGCAGAGCGATGAAGATAATAGATGGCACAACTGGAGGAAAAAGAGTATTTTCTTTGACCTTCCTTACTGGGAGCATATGCTTATACGCCATAATCTTGATGTTATGCATACTGAGAAGAATATTTGTGAGAGCTTGATAGGGACTTTGCTTGAATTGGCTAAAAATAAGGACAGTGAGAAGGCTAGACTCGATATGCAAGAATTGGGTATAAGGAAGGATCAACATCCATTGTTGGACAATAGAGGAAAATACACTTTGCCTCCAGTGTTGTACAAGTTAGGGAATGATCAGAAGGAAACTCTGTGCAATTTTCCTGAAGGTGTCAAGATGCCCGATGCTTGTGCCTCGAATATAAACAGATGTGTTGATGTCAATGGTCGGAAGGTTTCTGGACTTAAAAGTCATGACTATCATGTTATTTTAGAAAAACTTTTACCCTTGGTGGTGCGCCACATATTGCCTGAACAAGTAGTGATCCCATTGATCGAGCTCAGCAAGTTTTTTAGCAAGGTATGTTCAAAGGACCTTAATGAAACTGAGATGAAAGAACTTACCAAATCGTTTGGAGGGACCCTTTGTCGGCTTCAGATGATATTCCCTTCAGCATTTTTTGATATTATGATGCACTTACCAGTTCATATCGCCTGGGAGGCAAAACTCGGGGGCCCTGTTTCCTATAGATGGATGTATCTAGTTGAGAGGTACCTACGTACCCTCAAAGGATATGTGAGGAACAAAGTATGCCTAGAGGGTTCAATAGCAGAGCGATACATCTCAGGGGAGTGCCTTACATTCTGTTCTCGGTTCTTTAAAGGTGTCAGTTCAAGGTGAATAGGTCTAAGTGCCAAGAAAGCACTGCTATTAGTGAACCACCTGTTGGTCTAAGTGTGTTTACAAGCATGGACTGTAGTAGGAAAAAAAGTAGTAATAAACATAATATGGAGATACCTACTGCTGATGCGTTGAGCAAGATGAGGCACTACATAATATCCAACTGTGATGAGGTCACTCCATGGATAAAGTAAGCTAAATTTAATCCTTTATCTTGTTTCTCTAATTGTGAGGCAAATATAACTAAGACTAGTTTATTTTGTTTTATTTTTGTTACAGTGAGCACATGGACGAATTGAGGAACACAAACACAAATAATGTTGATAGAAGGCACAACCAAGATTTTGTACCATGGTTTGAGTGTAAAGTGAGTCTAGTATATGTTTCTGTTCCATTTAATTCATCACACTTGATTATGTTTGTGACATGTTTCCAACAAATATCTGATTGTAGATCAGGAAACTACATGAAGAGAGAAAAGCAGATGATATGCTTTATTGTCTAGCTCGTGGTCTAGAGCGCATAGTTAGTGTGAGGAACAGATGTTCCATCAATGGATTTTTCTTCCGGACAATAGAAGTAGAGAAACATCTATCAACACAGAACAGTGGTGTAGTCGTCAAGGGCGAAGATGGCATGGAATTTTATGGATTGATTAAAAAATCATCGTCCTTCGTTTTCGTAACATGAAGGAAGTGTGACCTGTTTGATGTTCCAGCACCAACTCAGAGCAAATCCAGAGGGTACTGTAAAGATAAATTTGGGATTATCAATATTGATACTAGTTGGTTTCCCTATTCTGATGAACCATACATCCTCGCAACACAAGTGGAGCAAGCGTGTTTTGTAAAATGTGGCAAAAAGAAAGGAAGTACATGGTGCAGTGTCCTCAGAATCAAACCCAGGACCTTGTTTGCCGTGCCTGAAGTAGAGGAGGACAATGATAACAATGTTGGCGACACAAATGTGGACTCAGTTATCGTAAGAGTGGAAGATCAGACCGTTGAGGACCAACATGAGGGTTTGACAGACTGTATTAGGCCAGACGTGAAAGGATTAAGTGGTGACGCTTCTGTCATTCAAAAGGCGGTGCCCATGCCAGAACCGAATCATGACGACATACCAGATGATCCAGATAATAATGATGACACTTACATTGGCGATGGAGTGGTTGCTCTAGTTGTTAATGAAGAAGACGATGATATTTTCTTTGTGTATCTTGCAGTTGCAAAGTTTATTACCTCATGAACAAATTACATTTATGAACAACTTGTCAGATATGTGTTAGGCTTTTGTGTGCGAGGTGTACTTTATGGAGATGCCGGTTTTGTCCCTGAATCGAATTTAGTAGTAGTGTACTACTCTACCTTATCATATATATGCATGCTACCTTAACATCATTTGCTGTTTATGATCCTCGTTACGAACAATTTTTTTGCGTTCAATTAAAAATGAGTAAACCAAATCTGTGTGCATATCTTAATAAGGTAGCATCATACTCCCAACATCTGTGTGCAACCTCAACAGCAAAAGCAACAGACAAAAGACAAAGAAGAAGATATCCTATCTACTTCTTCAGTTCAAATAGCTTCATCTTCAACTTCAGTCCTCATCAGATTCTTGAGTGAAGAACTCACCCCTCTGATGCTTCCACTTGACTGCAATGCGAAGATCTTCCGTCATTTGAAAAATCTGACATTTTACAAGGGCGTTAGAGAGTAAGTATTTTCTGAAAAATATGTTTTCAGATAATCTGATAGTGATGTTTAACTTAAAGAATAGGAACAACACCTCACGAAGAGACTTAGTAGGTCCTTTATATTCATCTTCTTCACTGTCTTCATTCAGAATCATCTTGCATTTCATCTTTGGGAAACACAACTCATACTTTTTTCCCTTTGACTGAATTACGTGCAAATTAGAGCCAGAACTTAATGCTAACACAGTAATGATGAAGCAAATTTACTCCATTTCAACTATTAATACTGGTGTTTCCCTCACCTCATACAGGCGTGCTGGTAGCCCTGGTAATGCATCGATGCCCATGGCCATGTCCGATTCAGTAGAGGGCCAAGCCTCGGTGTACAAGTGGCGGCTCTTTTGCTACATCAAAAAAAATGTTTACAACAGTAACACTTGACACAACGTAATTCCGATTGTAGCAAAATTGAATGTATAATCAATGCAACATTGTGAAAGAGTCTAGATCACCTTCTTATTGCCGCGTGACGATGAGGCTCTAGCGAGTACTACTCTTCCTGTCTTCCTGGGGGCGGCAAGTGCAGCGCTAGATCGGAAGCCCGTTGGGATGAATGGGACTTCGACATACACGACGTGGTCCAAATCGGCGTTGACTAGCGCTTCCACGGAATGTCGGTGCCTGATTTGTGGTCGTGGGCTGGACGAGGCGGGGCGGCGGCGGTGCCGACCCGATGACACACCGAAGGTGGATCCGGACGAGGGACTACGCGATAGAGCTGAAGTGCCCGATCTTTCGGTTAGTGGGGGTAATTTCGATTTGGTGGAAGTCGACCCTCACGATCCGACTACGACGAGCGAACCCAAAGCGCCAATGCAATCGCTGAAGCAACTCCCTGGGTTACCGAACCTGTTCCAATCAAGATCAGCAACTTCCTGTACGCAATCGAAGAACTGAACAAGAAAAAGAAAGCGAGCAATCTTAATATCACTCGAAGGTGGAGTTCTGAATCACACTAGGACAGCACGTATTTGTGCGGTATCGAATGTAGCTAAAGCTAGATGTAAAACAAAACTCAAGCCCTAATGTGGCAGCGGCTACTGAATATATGGGGATTAGGTCGTCACCTACCCCCATGGTCACGCCCCTATGGGCTCCAACACGATACACGGGCCACCAGCCAAAAGACGGCAGCGCAGCGTCCTGGCAGATTCTGGACGTCCACTTATTTCGACTATTCCTGTTGACTCAGAAGGAATTTGGGCATGAGACCAGCGCCATCGGAAAGTGTGTCTCCTTAGCTTTCCATCCATATGTAGAACGCCTAAAACGAACACCGTATGTGGCCGGGGCGACCAAAACATCACGAACTGCTCCTGAACTCCGAGATGGACTCGAACCTGAGTTGTTTTGGGCCTCCACCTTGTGACTCGAATTGAATTAGCCTTTGGCCTCCTTCATGACTTGGACAACCTTGTTGGACTCCTCCTTCACTAATGCATGGCCCAATCATGGTCGTATGCATGTATGTCATGTCCTCATCACTACGGCCATGCAATGCGGACAAGGTGGACGAGGCATGGCGGGTTTTCTCCTCCGAGCTCATCTTCCTGAATCGCCTGGTGCCTTCTTTGCGCAGCTGCCAACTCGCGTTTGGTCCCTTGCGGGCAGCCACGGCCAACAATCAATGATCGTGGTGTGGGTTATGGGGAGAGGAGCGATCGAGGGGCTCGAGTTTTTATTTGTTGGAGGGGACGATGGGCGCAAGATTTTATTTGTTGGAGGGGACGAGGGGCGCAGGATTTTATTTTTTTGGAGAGAATGAGGGGCTCAATCAATGGTTTAATTTCACCGCTGCGTGTATATCTATGACGTGTGGGACCACAACCGATGGGATCCACTTCCTTTCGCCCCTTTCTCATCCCGTGACCCCCACCACCAGGCGAGTTGTGATCTAAACTGTCCATCACATCCCGGTCACCTCGCTCGCTATGCTCCCTGTTGGGTGTAAGACGGCCCCGGAGCGGACTCCGCCACCAACAGCCTAGAAAATGAACCGAAAGGGGGGCGGAAAATGAGGTACGAAACCCCCTTCGGAAATGGACACGATGGCGACTTTCGGGATTCCGTTGCCAAATATTTAAATCATGTATTCCAACTAATAATAAAATGTTAACCTCCCGTTAGTTACAAAAACCTTCTCTATTTATAGGAAGGCGAACCGACACCAAGTACAATTACAATCTTGCCCTTAGCAACTGCTAGATTCCTGGAATATTCTCGGACATTACAGACTTTACCCTTCACGGGATGCTACCGACAGCTGGGCCCGTCCAAGAATACGAGGGAGCTTTCGGTCTCCTGAATTCGCCTCGCTCCCCGCCGCGACCTTCGGTCCTCAGTCGAAGTGGAACTCAGCCCGCTTTTCCGCGGGCACTTCCGGGTTCCCTCGCGACTCGCTCTCGGATTTGCCTTCGGGGAATCCTGCGCCCGTCTTCCAGCCCGCGCCTGTCTTCCCAGACGTGACTTGCCGGACGCGATCTCCGGCTCGAACCCGAGGGTGCCCTCGGGTTTTCCTTCGGGAATCCAGTGCCCGTCACCTCGGCTGCTCCTGACCCTGAAACTTCATCAGACATGAAGACAGCTAAAAACACGGTGAAGACTCCCCAAAGGTGGGGAGGGGTTACTCTCCGAAGTCTACCCCCCAACAGTAGCCCCTCGGCAGTGACGGACGCGCGTCATCTCCTCAAGGCTATCTACGCGACGGCCTGAACTGTCGACACGTCACCGAGCAGTGGAACGGTGAGGGGGAAGGTGTAGACTTCCCGGAACACCTCCCCCACCTGGGCCTTTTCTCGGCCTGTTCCTGTTACTCGTGAGGCCCATTTATTTTTTGGTGGCTATATAAGGGACCTCGTACCTGTACTCGTCTCTACTCGTCTCTATTGTTCTGTCCTGGTTTTAGAGGAGCTCCGAAGCTTTTAGTGATTTTGAGGAGTCTGTATTTCTGCGCTTCTTTTCTGGGTAAGTTTTCTTGTTCGCTTTCTAGTCTTTTTCCCTTTGTATTATTTTTCTAGTTCGTTCTTGATTAGTTTTGAATAATTTCCAGGACTTGTGTTTTTCCTCTAGGTTTTCGGTCTTGATTAGGTTTGATTTTTTCGTAGGGCTTTTTCTTTTCCTGCTTCAATGGCTCCGAAAAGGAAGAGGATTGATGACAAAGGTGGTATTGATTCTGATAAGCCGTCGACTAAGCCAGCGACTTTGATGTTTGGTTTTAGCACTTTCAAGCAGACTGATCTGCAGTTGCTGGAGTCCTCCAAGATGATTGAACCGGGGAAAGCCAGGCTTGCAGAAGAAGATAAGGCGAAACCTTCGCCGAAAGCTAATGAGGTTGTTGTTTTCCGGGACCATTTCGTGTCTGGCCTTCGATTTCCCCTGGATCCAGTTGTAATTGAAATCTTGAAGGGATGCGGGGTTTATCTGCATCAGCTTACTCCGAACGCTTTCGTTCGCTTGAACGTGTACTTGTGGGTCTGCAGAACTACGAAGATTAAGCCCAGTTTGGATGGTTTCCTATACGCCCACCGGGTGCATAAGAAATCTAAGACTCAACTCCACGCTCACCCATCTAAGGGGGACGTCGAAAAGGAGTGTTAATTTGGCTGTCTCAATTTCGTATACGGACCTCACGTTCTGTTTCCTGTTATGGCCTATCGGAATAAATGGCCGAACAACTGGTGGTCTTCCACTACAAGAAATATGGCCTTTTGTGACAAATTTCAAATGACGTTGAGTCGATTCGTCGTTATGGTGTTTAGTTTTATGACGTTCTATACGTGACCATATAGCTTAATGACAAAAATGAGGTGTTCGTCATTACGAGTAATTAAAAATTGTCATAAGCTATTTTCATGTCATATTGTGACGAATGCTCTTCTATTATCATGACAGTAAGTAAGTGTCACAAAAGAGCGAGGCCTACATCTATAATAAAAAAATTAAAAAAATGCATAATTAGGGATTTGAACCCTGATCTTCAATTCCAACAATAAATGATCTACCACTACACCATGCATTGGGTTATGGTAAGTATTTACTAACAAAATTTAATCATCTTCTTAGGATTAATGCTTTTAGACCAGTCACAGCGGAGAGTGTCATCGCACGGTTGCCAAGACTATTGTGCCGAGGGAGTGTTATCACCATGACATCCTCTCTAATCCCTACTAAAAATACGAAGCAGGGAGGATTCGAACCGACCTCACCGACCGTAGCTGCATGCTTTACCACTACACCACTCATTGGATTGTGATAGAATTTTGTAACAAAATTTATTTATAGAAAAAATATTAACGCCAAAAATACGCAAGCTCACCTGGCCGCCACTCCGCACGTCGTCGGCCGCCTCCTAGCCACGTCAGGCAGCCCCTTCACACGTCGTGGCCAGCCAGGTCTCCGGCCGCTTAATGAGTAAAAAAAAGGAGTGGAGGAGTTTCGAAATCGCAACCTTCTGGATGGGGTAGCACGCTCATTACCAACGAGCCACAAGTACTTTTGCATTACAATTAAGAATATCTTATTATATATAGTATTGCAACCCGAACCAAAAAAATATGAACCAAAAATGTTGCACAACGCCGGGTTCGAACCTGAGTCTCGAGCTTGAGAACGAAACTGAAACACCTTACCATTGCACCATAACTTAGTTTGCGATTGTTTTGGTATTTAAATTATTTGTTGTAACTTTTGGCGTCATTTTTTCTGGTTCCTTCCCCACGTGTGAATGGGCTATTGGCTGGGAAGATCGCTTGGACCAATCCTATTCCGCCACGTGGCAATGCCAGGAGAAGACGAAGAACCCTTGGATGATTTATCTTCTTTTTTTAATCCAGAATTAAATTTTGTAAATAGTTTTTTTCCTCATATGAACTCCAAATTTGGTGATTCTTTTTTTTGATTTTTTCTAAAATCATGCTCTGTCACCTGATGACATTTACTTACAAGTAAACTGGTATTTTATAAAATTTGTTATATATCTTGTCTTTTTTCACCAAAGTATAAAATAGGAAAAACATGCTTTTGCATAGGAGTTGCTAATGTAACTTGGTATTTGCCAATGTTATAGCCGAAATAAGGTAGTGTCCAAACTTGAGATGCATATAAGTTCGAACATGTTATGGGGTATTGAAATCTCAAAGTTTAACTTAATGTTGTATGAAACAATGTGAGAGAACTATCCATTAAACAATGTGAAATCTCAAAATACTCCTATATGTTAGTAATAAATAACTTGATAAGTGAAACACTTAAATAAACTGGCCTAATAGTAATTTGGTTATTTCCAAAAATCCTCATTGCTTGTTCCAGCCATTTTAAAGATTTTGCTGTTTCTTTTTGTTCTGCATGGCAACAAGCTGAAATATCCTTAGGAGCTATGTTATTTTGTTTGAACTTCAAATATGACTTGGTAATCCCCTCGTGAGATGATTGTCTAATAATAATAATCATACGTTTGTTTTACCTTGTCAGGCTGTATCACTTCCAAGGTGCTTGGAACTGTGAAGAACCCCAATGATTTGGCAAAGCTTCAGGCATGATCAAAGAGGTTGAGCTTCAGGACATGATCAAACAGGTTGAGCTTCAAGTATTCTAGTTGATTTAACCAAATTGCTTCTATTTTGTTTTCAGATAATTATGTCTCCAGTTTTTCAGTAATGATGCAATACTATTGCTGTCATTTGCCCATTCGATTTCTGAAATTTTCTGATGCATAAAAAATCCAAATTTTCTTATTCAACCTGGCAACCTTCTCTCAGGATGCTGCTTTCAAGCTACATGTTTATGATATATTTCATAAGTGCAATCCATGAGTAAAGCGCAATGCTGTGTAGGTCCTTTGTTTGGTTTGCTGCAAATATCAACAACTCGAATGTTGTATAGCCATTTGCTGATTGTTCAGTGCAAATAGTACTGCTGCTTGGTTGCTTCTCTAGCCAGAATCAAGTTATTAATCCCACCGTTTCCAGTTTAATCCCTTGTGGACATTTTTGCTTTCACTAGTCATTTCAAAGTTGATACCAGTCTGGATGCTAAATGTACTATCATGTGTCAAGCTATGTCCCCTATTGTGCTTGGTACTACTTTTTTCATGTCTAGCATGTCTGTAATGCTTGTCTTTTTTTTTTTTGCTTCCAGGATTCGGGAGTCTGTACTTGCTGGAAACATTGCTATCTATACAACTCCACTCTAGAAGTCAAATCATTTTGCTGATTCGGTACTTGCTGGATGTACTTGGATATCTATTCTGGAAATGATGTGAAATCTATTATTGATATGTGAACATCTATTCTGGATGTGTGATTTTGCAACTTGAATACGTTTTTCTGGCTGAGTTGATGAATGTGTGGCTTGTCGACCATTAGTTTTAATGGGTTGTGATGTTGTGGGCCGTAATTATTTATGGGCTGTAATTTTATATGGGCTTAAAAATGATTGGGAATTGTGCCTCTAAATAGTGTGGGCCCATGTCAAAATAGGCTTGTAAAAGGTAACTTGGGTTGGGCCTTTGTGCGAAAGAAAATGGGCTTGAAAAAAAAGCTACCTAAAATATAATTGGGCTTATAATTGGGCTTGGCCCACGAATAGGCTAGATGGGCCTTTCTAGGCTATTGAATATTTGTGACGAATAAAATCGTCACAAAGGTGATGCCATGTCAGCTTCCAGTCATTGCCACGTAATTCGCATAAAACGTTTTATGACGTTCTGTAGATATTTAAATCGTCATAAATGTGCTGCCACGTCAGCTCCAAGTCATTTCCATGTCATCCACATACAAGGTTTTGTGACGTTTTATAGATGTTTAATGACGAAGCAGTGTCGTCATTAATTAGTGACGACACTAGAATCGTCAAAAAATTTGTGACGAAAAAAAACGTTTTCGTCACCTAATACCTTTTATTACGGGGAACAGGTGACGAACGAGTTTTCGTCACGCGAGTGTCACAAATTACGATATGTGACATAAATTCTACTTTCTATGACATAAATGGAGCGTTATAAAAGCTCACATTTCTTGTAGTGTTCTTGGGTGTACCACGTGATTGCCAAGGACGATGGAGGTGAGTACCCCCTCGTGTGTTCGCCTCTGGGCAATCTCTCGGGATCTTGGCTTCATCTGCCGGGGCAGCCCCCGAAGGGGTGGCGTTTGTTGAAATGCTCCGGAGAATTTCTCAGAAGTACAATGTTCGCGATCTCTTTGAAGTGTTCCGCCTGTGTCGTGTTTTTCCCGTCCAGGCCGGATGGAGTGTAGATTTCTGGAAGGAAACTCCTGAGGACGGTATTCCGATGCCGGATTTCGCTAAGTGCTTCGGACTAACGGCCAAAGGTTTGTTGGATTTTCCTGATACTTTTTTCTTATTACGAATGTATGTTTTTATTTCCGTTTCGCGGCTATTACTAACGTTTTACCTTTTTCCGAAGATATTAACGCTTCCTGGGTTGAAAAGGATGTCAACGGTATGATTGGGAAAGAATCTCCAGCTGAGTTCAGCGAGAGCAAGAAAACGTTGTCATTGAAGAGGTCGAACCGTGTGTTCGAGTTTTTTAAGATGTCTCCTGGTCTTCGTAAATCTACTAACAAGAGCATTGTGAGAGATCTGAAATCCTCGAAGGACGAGAAGGATGTTTCTGCGCTTGCTACCCCGAAAGCGGCTTCTGGTAGTGGTGGTGTTGTTCCTACCAGAGTTCAGGAGTCGCCGCGCTCTCGACCGAAAAGCGTAGCAAAACGCAAACCTTCAACTTCTGGTGACGCCTCGAAAAAGCTTAAGATTCTTGATCCCAAGGAGGTCCTCAAGGATGTTTTTGGAGATATGGATGATGACGAATCCGTGCTTGAAGGTGAAATGGTTGGACCTTCTGGAGCCCCCGCTCGTGCAGTTGACAGTGTCCTGGATGTTCCTCGGACTAATTCCCCCGTGGTTTCACCGACAGTAAGGGAACAAGCTGTTAAACTTGTTACTTCCAAAGTGGTTCTGGCTAGTGGGCCATCTTCTGTTGGTATTGGTGTTGTCTATAGCCCCCCTGCTTCAGATAGTGACGACAAAGCCGATGAGATGGAAGAGCGGGGCGTCCAAGTTGGTGATGTTGCTGGTGATGTGCGCGCAAGCTCTCCAGACCCTCATGATTCTGGATCTGACACGTCCCGTCGGTCGTCTAGAGATTCTAGTCCGTCTTCGGATAGCACTTCGGACATCAGAACAGAATCTGACCCGCTGCAACCTCTGATAGCCGGGGATGAAGGAGATGCGGATGTTGACGTTGATGACACGGAGACCAGCAGCAGCTACTTCGTGAGTTCCGAGGACCCTAAAGAAATTGCGCGTAAGCTTGGCTTTCCCGAGGACTGCAAGCTTATTGGTGGCCAGATGGTAGGAAATATTGCTTTTAAGAGTGGGGGACATGAACGTGAATTTCTTTCCGAAGCTGGTCGCTCTTTTTGCTTGCCTCTGATGGAAAGCAGACTTTGCCAGCAGAACACCGTGGCCGTCCTGCAGCAGGCTGAGGACCTGGCCTTAAAAACTTATCTTTCAATTCGTTGCGCTTCTCGTACGCACAAGCGAGACATGGATGATCTTCGACCGTACATGAAGAGTTCCGAGGTTGCCTCCGGAAAAGTTGCTGCACTTGAAGAAGACAAGAAATCGCTTCTTGAGAGCCTTCAGATGGAGAAAGGGCGCTGTGAAGATTTGGCCCTAGAGAAACAAGTTCTTGTGAAGGAGAATGAAGATTTGAGAAAGATCGTGGATGACATGAAAATTGAACTGGAAATTGAAAGGCGGGTTGCCAAGCAGAACAAAGAAGTCATTGAGGAGAACGAAAAGTTAAAACAAGACTTGAGCACCCAGGACGTTAGCCTTTCGGAGTTGAAGAAGCAATTTGAGGATTATATGCGTGCTCACGCCGAAGGTGTTGAGGAAGTCAAGACTGGTTTCGCTCGCGCTCTCGCCCCATTCGGTCTTATCCCCCCTGACTTGGATGTCAATGAATGCAGCATCGAAGGATTTTATGATTGGATATTCTCTTGCCTGGAGATAGCTTCTATTGGTAGCGGCTTGTGGGGAGAGTTGAACGCTAAGGTTGCCTCTCGGGCTTTTGCCCAGGCCATTTGCTCGTTGTTACCTTCAGATGCTTCTGCCGATTCGAAGCACATCGGGAAAAATGAGCTGCGCATGCTAAAGGATCCTTCTTATGTTTGGCCTTCGGTGGATGAGCTGGCTCCAAGAGCTCTGAGTCCCCTTGCCAAGAACATTGCCAACAATTTCATGCTCACTTTCTTCAAATTTCACGGCGGGGTTCTAGCTCGGGATGAGTCTCGTCGCACTGAGGAGCAGGTTGGTTTCTTCAAATTTATGCTCACCTTTTTTTATGGTTGCTTCGTTTTTACGATTTTTTCTACTGTTTTTTACAGATCCGGGCTCAAATCGAAAACAAGGTTTCTTCAGCACTCAAGGCTCGGCTCGCTTCAAAGTCTGCTAAATCTTCGAAGCTGGAGACCATCGAGGAAGAAATTGAACCTGAGGCTGGTGGAACTTCTGGCGCGGCCGTCGCTACATCTACCCAGGAGGTTTCTGCTACCCCGGCGGAAATCAACCCGAATTTTGAGGCGCGAGAGGTGTGAGGCTTGCGTCGTGATTTCATGGGTCATGGGTTCATTGTAATAACTTGAGAATATTTTGCTAACTCTACTCGGTTGCCACGCAGGTCCTTCGTGTGGATCCTGCTGTGGTAACCGAAGGTGTGCTCCCTTTGACGATGTACAAAGATGGTTTTCTTATGTCTGGTTGCATTTGGTCCAAGTTCCGAGCGAAATATCCGGATGCAAGTTTCGACTCGTTTTGGGAGTATAAGCTTCGGAAGTATAACGCTCGAAATGCCGAATCTCGAATGTTTTTCTCGGTGTTTTGTCGGAACATGGTGGAACACGATCGTACTTTACATACTCGATTCTTTGTCCGTGAGATGAATCGACTTGACCAGATTAGCTCTGGGGTTAGATTCGAGCCCCCCTTCGGTTTGCTAAATCCGAAGGAGGAACCCGTAGATGATAACGAATATGACTTTATGTATAAATTCCCCAGTTAGATTTTTACGAGCCCTGCTTTGTAACTTTGTTTTCTCGCCCGCAGGTACTTTCAATACGTTCTTGAGAGATGAAGCTGAGGCCATCATTTCCAGCGTTGTAGATAAATTGCTTTCTGAAATTTGTGATGTTGTAATGAGTGAAACCTGAAAATTTTTCTGCAATGTAATTGCTCAATAATGGCCCCGAGGGCAGTTCGATGTTTGAATTAAGCTGTTTCGAAGAACACCTCCCCCCCCTTAGTTCAAAGGTCAAACTCCGAGGGGCGTGCGGGTTTTGAATGATGTGGTTCATATTCCTTCCCGTCGGAAGTTTTAGTTTTTTGGTACCATTTTCGAAATTTTTGGGCCCAGGGGCGTGTTTCCCCTATGTTCATTGCGGAATGTTCCATCGCGTTTTTCGCGTATGAGTTAAGACTTCTGCGCTCGGGCCATTGTTGCGCTCCGAGGCTTAACTAACAATGGTTCTTGAACCATCTGTTTTTCCGAAGACAACTCCGCTTTGTTTACGGAGCGGTTTGTTGCTTCGGGATTTTGTTTTCTTGGGGAACCTTGCTTATATTACACAAGGGGTTACACAGGAAGTCCGCCTCGTTAAAAACCTCACGCTTCCGAATTGCTTATGAATTGCAACTCGAGAGCTTCCCCTGTGAGGAAAAGAGTACGGAGTCCTCATTACATAATGTAAACGAGAAATTACAAAAGAAGGAACTGTAGAGTGGACTTTATGTTACAATTTTCGAGCCCCTGGCTCCCTAAATGTAATAACGTTGCAGCATGTCTTCATTCCACGGGTACGGGTCATCGACCCCGTCCAGTGATTGCAGTCTGAATGCTGATGGTCTTGAGGTTTCTGACACGAGAAAAGGTCCTTCCCATTTCGGGTTAAGCTTTCCTTTGTATTTTCCCTTTGGGACCTTTCTGAGCACCATGTCTCCTGTCTGGATGCCCCTTGGTTTTATCTTTTTGTTTCTCCACCTCTTGGTTTCTTCTTGGTAGTCTTGTATGTTTCTGGAGGCTTCTTCCCTTAGGATTTCCATGGTGTCAATTGTCACTTCCATCATGGTTGCGTCTTGATTTGATTCTGTTCTTCCGGACTCGTGCTTGATTTCTTCTGGTGTCATAGCTTCTTCCCCATATAACAGCCTAAATGGCGAGAACTTTGTTGTTCTTGATTCTGTGGTATTATGGGACCATATAACTCTTGGCAGCTCATCTACCCATTTTCCTTTCAGGAGGCTGGTAATGTTTTTCTTGACACCGGAGAAGATGATTCCGTTTGCTCTCTCAACCGCCCCATTTGATTGAGGGTGATATACGGAAGCAAAGCACAGCTTGGTTCTGAGGCCTTGGCAGAAATTGCGAAAAGACTCGCTGTCAAATTGTTTGCCGTTGTCGATTGTTACTTCCTTAGGTACTCCGAACCGACATACAATGTTTTGCCAGAAAAATTTCTGCACTGAGGCAGATGTGATCTTTTGTACTGGCTTTGCTTCGATCCACTTGGTGAAATACTCTACTGCTACTATTGCGTAGGTCAAATTCCCCTGGGCTTTCGGGAGCGGTCCCACGATATCTATTCCCCATCTAGCTAACGGCCAAATTGGGGGTATAAGTTGTACTTCATTTGCGGGGAAATGTTTGTATGGTGCATGCATGCTACAGTTGCTGCAGGTTCTGACCACTTCATCTGCGTCTGATACTGCTGATGGCCAGTAGAAACCTTGCCTGAAAGCTTTCTGAACCAGAGCTCTTGTTTTGATGTGTGATGAACACATTCCGCTGTGAATTTCCTGGAGCAATTCCTTGCCTTCTTGGGCGGAGATGCATTTGAGTAATGGTGCGCAGACTCCTTTTCGGCATAATTTTTCATCTACTGTACAGTAGTTTCTGGCCTTGGCTTCCATCTTCTTTTTTTCAGCTTCATCTTCTGGTTCAAAATGCCCTCTTATGAAAGCCATCAGCGGTGCTCTCCAGTCTTCGCTCTGGATTGCATTTATATATCTTACTGGGGGCTCATCGCCAAGAACTGATTTCTGTTTGAGCACTTCATAGAATACATCCGAAGGTAATGGGGATTGGCTTGCTGCTGCTTTTACTAGGTCATCTACCTCTTTATTTCTGGACCTCGGGTAGTTTTTCACTGTGAACCCGAAAAAGTATTTTTCCATAGCCCTCACAGCTGCCAAGTATTTTATTAGCTCTGGGTGCTTGGCTTTGTATGACTTGTCCTTGTGCCCTGCAATCAGCTCAGAATCGGTGTTTACGAAGACTCTGCGTGCCCCCCAGTGCTCTTGCTTTCCGAAGCCCCAACAGTAGCCCCTCGTATTCTGCAATGTTATTTGTGCAGTTGTCATAATCGAGCCGAATGGCATATCTGAGCTTGATTCCCGACGGGGACAGGATTATTGCGGATGCTCCTGATCCTCTGTCACAGTAAGCGCCGTTGCACTGTATTTCCCATAAGGATTCTGGAATTGGTCTGGAAATTGCCTCGTTAGAAGGCGTCCAATCTGCTACAAAATCTGCCAAGACTTGTGATTTGATTGCTGCCCGTGGTACGAAATCGACAAAATGCTCTTGCAACTCCGCAGCCCATTTTCCGACCCTTCCTAAGGATTCCTTGTTCTCAAACATATCTCGTAATGGATACGAGGTTGGCACAAGAATTTTGTGGCTAAGGAAGTAATGACGTAACTTTCTCTTGGCCATGATTACAGTGTAAGCCATTTTCTCCATCTCTGAGTAAAATAGCTTCAAACCCGAGAGAGCCTCCGAGACAAAATAGATTGGGACCTGAGTCGGCACCCCTTTGACCTCTCTTTCTTCTACTAAAGCTGCACTCAATGCTGTATCCGAGGCTGCAATGTAAAGCATTAGCTGGGACCCTGCCGTTGGGCTTGAGAGGATGGCAAGGTTTTCTATGTATTGCTTGAGGTCTTCAAAGGCTTTTTGTTGTTCTTGACCCCACTGGAAATTCGCTGTGTTCCGAAGTGCCTTGAAGAAAGGCAGGCTTCTTTCAGCTGACTTTGAAATGAACCTGCCCAGTGCCGCAATTTTCCCAGCTAGTTTCTGTACATCTTTCCTGTTCCTCGGCGGCTGCATCCGCCTGATTGCTTCAACTTTCTTGGAGATTAGGCAGCCCAGAAGTTTCCCTTTGGTGATGCCGAAAACACACTTTGCCGGGTTCAGTTTCAAGCCATTTCTTCTCAAGTTCGAGAAAGTTTCCCGAAGGTCTTGAATGTGATCTGCTCTCTGTTTGCTTTTCACGACGACATCATCAACGTATGCTGAAACATTTCTTTTGAACTGGGACCCCAGGATTTTCTGGATCATTCTGCTGAAAGTGCACCCTGCATTTCTGAGTCCTTCTGGCATTCTGATGAAGCAGTAAGTTCCGAAGGGGGTGGTGAAACTGGTTGCCTCTTCATCTTCCATCTTCATCCATACCTGATGGTATCCAGAAAAACAATCCAGGAAACTAAGCATTTCACAGCAAGCTGCCTGATCCACGAGGACATCTATTCGTGGCAGTGGAAAGTCATCCTTTGGGCAGGCTTTGTTCAGACAGGTGAAGTCAATGCACATTCTCCACTGTCCATTTTTCTTTGGAACCATGACTACATTGGCCAACCATAAGGAGAATTGGACAGGACGTATGACTCTGGCATCTAGCAATTTCTGCACCTCTGCTTGTGCTGTGTTTTTTCGTTCTTCGGACATGACACGAAGCTTCTGCTTTTTCGGCTTTGCCTTCGGGTCTAGGCGAAGTTCATGTTCGATCACATTCCTGCTGACTCCGGTCAGGTCGTTTGACGACCAAGCAAAGACATCTTGGTTATTCCGAAGGAACTCAATAAGTCTGATTTCTTCCTCACTATCAAGTTCTTTGCCTATGATGACTGTTTTGTCTGGCACATCCTCGCATAATGGTATTTTCTTTGTGTGCTCAAAAGGGGCTACCCGCTCTGCATTTTGCTTTCTCTTTTGTTCTTCAGGAATTTCCTCCGGGTATTCGTTTTCTTCCTCAGGTTCGTCATTGATTGCATGGACGTGTTGTACACCAAAAGTTGTGTTTCTTTCAGCTCTCCGGGCTTCGTCCTGACTGCCATACACAGAAATTATGCCTTGACTTGTTGGGATCTTCATGCAGAGGTAGTCCTGGTGGATCACTGCGGAAAACCTATTTATGGTTGTCCTTCCGAAAATGGCATTGTATGGGTAGTCGATTTCGACAATGTCGAACGTGATTGTTTCGACAGGTCTTGAAGAACCAGAACCGAAGGTGACATCAATGTCACGTTTTCCCTTTGCGTTTACCCTCTTGCCTCCGAAACCATACAGTGGATTTTTTGCATCCTTCAGGTCTTCGGATTTGAAACCCATCTCCAGAAAACATTTCCAGGTGATGATGTCTGCAGAACTGCCGTTGTCCACAAGGATTTTACCGACGTCATTGCCGTACGGTCTGTGCTGAGAGTTACGCCCAATGTTAGCTCGGATCACGAGCGGGTCGTTATGTGGGTATTTCATGAGTCTCACATCAGCCTGACTGAAAGTTATGGGTATATGGGACCATGGGGTTCGGAAAACTTGCCCGGAACAGATTTGGTTCACACTTCGTGCTTCATCTTTCCTTTGCCTCTTCGTCATATGTTCGGGCTCGTTAGAGCCCCCAGAAATTGCATTTATGGTATGGACCATTCCTGGCGGGTCGTCTCCGATGTCTCCCGCAGAGCTGCTTTGCCCGACAGTTTCTGATTTTGGCTTTATCTCTGTGTGGTAACCCAGTGAGTCATATCTCGGGATTGGTGGTGGTGGTGGTAGTTGTGGCATTTGAGGAGCTGAAGGGTATGCATATTGCTGAGGTGGAAAATAATAGGAGTGATGTGGTGGGACAAAGTTCGGTGACACATACGAAACCGAGCGGTTGATGGGTTGAGGGGGTTGCGGTACTGACGATGTGTCAAGCGAGTGACCCTTCGGGTTTTTCTGCTGCTCTTCGAATTCTTTCTTCTTCAGGAGAGCATGAGGGCATTCGTGAGTGCTGTGGCCAATATCTTTGCCATGAAAGAAACACCATGGGGTTTTACCCCCTCGACCTCCTCTTCCTCCTCTTCCTCTGTTGCTCCTTCCCCCTCTAGAGTTTGATGGCTGATTGTCGTGACCACTGCCCTGTGCAGATTGGTGACAGGGAGGTTGATTTGTGACATTGTTCACTGGTCTCGAGTTCTGCCTCGTACCTGATTCTGATTGCCACTAACTTTGCTGATAATTATTCCCCCTCTGTTTCTTCTGTGAGTTCATCTGTTCGATTCTTCTCCTACGCCCCTCATCCGACTTGCAGTATTCCTGCATGATCTCGAATAGTTCTCTAACAGTGTCAGGTCTTGCTCTTTCTAGATAGTCTTGACATGGGCCAATACGAAGGCCAGCAATGGTGTAGTCAATGATGCTATCTTCCTTTACCCTTGGGGCTCTTGCTGCTAGCTTTACGATTCGCTGCATGTATGGCTGCAAAGATTCCTTGTCACCCTGGACGCATGATATCATGAAGTCGTTTGAGGACAGGCCCTCGGCCTGCATTCCCCGAAAGCTTGATGTCAACCGGCCTCTGAGTTCATGCCAAGTTGCTATTTGCCCCTTTGGGAGGTTGGTATAACAGAATTGGGCTGCCCCCTTGGGTGACAAGACCAAAGCTTTTGCCTTTGTCGAAGAATCTCCTCCGTTTGATTCCACCACTGCCTCGTATTTCATGAGGAATTCTTTGGGGTCGGACTCACCATCATACTGCGGCAAGGTTGTGGCATTGAATCGAAGTGGCCAGGGGGCTGCCTCCAATTCTGCGGATAGCGGCCCTACATCAGGAAATGTGTTTCTGTGACCTGTGTGGAAACGTGAATTGTGTGGGGCTCTTTCCGGTTGTTCTAGCAATCTATTCTGCAACTGATCAATGCGACGCTGCATGTTTTGAATGGTTTGCCACATCTGGTTTTCTGGGACACCTTCGTACTGTTCCTCTTCCCTGTTTTCTGCTCGGATGGATGTTACATTTCTTCTTGCCATTTCTTCTTGTAAGGCCTCGCATCTAAGCATTTGTTCTTTTAGAGCTTCGACTCTGTTTTGAGCGTTGAACTGGTCAGCGGTCAGCTGACCCTTGTCCCTGGTCATGCCCCTTGATCTCGTCTGTATCGTTGGGTCTGCTTGTGCCGAAGTAGTTGCTGCTCTTCATGCTTCTTCTGATGCTCTTCTTATTGTTGCTTGTACCCTTCAGAGAGCTGCTATATCTTCTGCTGTTATTCCGATCTCCTCGAGACCTACCTCGAATTCTCCGTTGGCCGGGTCCTCGATGGGGATCTCTGGGTCTTCGGAGCACGGCGCTGTCTGTGGCTGTGCCGCCTGCTCGCCAGTGTTGGTGATACCTTCGGGGTTTGCCTGTGTGACTGGTTCCGAAGCACCGGCTCCGTTGGACGCGCCCGAAGGTTTCTTCTTGGTTTGAGCCATTTGTGGTCTTGGATTACTACCACGAGGTGGGCGCCAAAAACTGTTGGGTGTAAGACGGCCCCGGAGCGGACTCCGCCACCAACAGCCTAGAAAATGAACCGAAAGGGGGGCGGAAAATGAGGTACGAAACCCCCTTCAGAAATGGACACGATGGCGACTTTTGGGATTCCGTTGCCAAATATTTAAATCATGTATTCCAACTAATAATAAAATGTGAACCTCCCGTTAGTTACAAAAACCTTCTCTATTTATAGGAAGGCGAACCGACACCAAGTACAATTACAATCTTGCCCTTAGCAACTGCTAGATTCCTGGAATATTCTCGGACATTACAGACTTTACCCTTCACGGGATGCTACCGACAGCTGGGCCCGTCCAAGAATACGAGGGAGCTTTCGGTCTCCTGAATTCGCCTCGCTCCCCGCCGCGACCTTCGGTCTTCAGTCGAAGTGGAACTCAGCCCGCTTTTCCGCGGGCACTTCTGGGTTCCCTCGTGACTCGCTCTCAGATTTGCCTTCAGGGAATCCTGCGCCCGTCTTCCAGCCCGCGCCTGTCTTCCCAGACATGACTTGACGGACACGATCTCCGGCTCGAACCCGAGGGTGCCCTCGGGTTTTCCTTCGGGAATCCAGTGCCCATCACCTCGGCTGCTCCTGACCCTGAAACTTCATCAGACATGAAGACAGCTAAAAACACGGTGAAGACTCCCCAAAGGTGGGGAGGGGTTACTCTCCGAAGTCTACCCCCCAACACTCCCCTTTGCTTCGCCTTCCCTCAACTATCCCACCAGCAGCGTCGAGCGACCGGCATGGCCAGAGCCGAAGAGAAGACACCCAACACGATTTGGCAGGCCTGCCACAAGGGTCACTTCACGAAGATGAGCCCTGATGAGAAGTTGGTCGCCCGCAAGAAAGCCACCACGGTCGCCAACGAGAAGAAGAAAGGTGCCTCCTCCACCAAGTATCGGCCGACACGCCGGAACCGCAACGAGGTCCCCGTCCTGTCCCTCGAGATCGAAGAGGATGTAAGGCCTCGGGTAGGACCTCAACCCGGATTCAAGGCGGCGGCTGGTAAGACGGTGAGGGTTGCCCCTCCGAGGCTGCCGGGAAGAATAAGCCCTCTTCCTCCTCCAGCAAGTATCGGGCGTGGCGCGCGACCCTGATGCAGGAGTCAGCTGTCACCCCCGACGTGGTTGAGGGCATCGAGAACTCTGCTTTTAGTGAAAGAAATATTCAAAGCAAGATACTGCATCATTGTTTGTAAAATACTCTCTATCTTCAGTTGTTCAGTAGCTTTGAACAGTACCTTCCATTTCTGCAAGAAAGAAATGCCAGTATATATGATGTTAATTGGATGATCAGGGAGTTTCCTCTCAATAGCCATTGTTAGCACTCCTTAGCCTAACGAATCCGCAGGCGCACAGAGACCGTTGTAGCCTTTCACCATGGGAGTAAAAACCTGGATGTCAAATCCAAGGAACGGTAGACGCAACTAGCCTAGAAATCTCTTAACCGAACCCACCAGGGGAGAAAAGGGTAAAGGGTGTAGAGAGCTTAACCTTAGTTAGCCACTCATTACCCCAGACAACCTATCTTAATCTAACATGATCTGCTTCGATGGCTAGAATGGGAAGAACTCAGAACGGGGTGAGAGAGGGGTTCTTCCGGGCTCGGCACTACTGTTATGAGTACACCCGAACGTGGTGGAGTACAAAGGACGGATAGGGCTGTCACCACCTGTTGCCTACTCTTGCAGTTCCGTGGGGTGCAACACTGTGGCAGAACCGCTCAAATTAATCCGGCTTAAGTGCGCTAACCTTCCATTGGTCATCATGCAATTAAATCGGAGTAATCTGACAGTCTTTCGGGTCAAGCCCGATGCAACCACGAACAGTTACCTCGATCGAAACGAGTCATACAAATACCCACTCGAAGGTGGATCCCAGAGATTACTTCAATCCACAAGAATTAAACAGGTCCCACTTGAGGTAAATTATTACAAAACCAAGTTCAGTGCATAAAGTACCATTGAATCAGAGTTTTTTAAAACAGCGGAAAGAACTAATTATTCGGAGCGATAGTAACATCACGTGAAGCCGTCGTGACGTCACTCAGAAGCATCCTCGTCCCAAACAACAGACCAGCCAGGAGGAAGGGTGGTTGGCCAGGTAAGACCGGCAACCATCTCCTCAAGGGCGCTACCTGAAAAATAATTCCACAAGCAAGGCTGAGTATACTAATACTCAGCAAGACTTAACCGTCGGGTGACAGCTACATCTCCAACTTCTAGACATGCAAGGCTTTTGGCTGGTGGGTTTGTTTTGCCAAAGAGCGACTAAGAGTGGATCCTTATTTTCAGCATTTTAGCATCAAGTTCTAGTTAAATTAACCATTCTAGGTAAGCAACATGTACTAATCAAGCAAGTGGAGCAAGCAATTAAGCAAGCATCAAGTTTTCTTTCCATCATCATGTTCCACTTCTTACTCAATGTAGCAGCGGGGTTAAGCAGTCTCATTAGCTGCGAGAGACAGACAGTTCAAACCAATTTTAACCTTGCAAGGTGGGACCCAAACACTCGGATCATCGCACTCAGCCAAAGGCTAGTGCTACCAGGTAGTTCCCATCAATCCCCCAGTCGCGTCCAGGACCAAACTCCCCCTGGCATACGAGGTCTAAGGTTGGCCGAACCAACACTTACGCCCCTCGTACCCACAAGTTCGAGGCATGGGGAAGAAGTTCCCGATAGGAGCAGGAAAAAGTCCGCACCCTGGAGTCATGTAGGTACTAAACTTACCGACCCCATAGAATCGACAAGCGCTTGGTACTTTCAAAAGCTTAACCGTCGGTACCACACCATTCGGCCTTAATCAACATTAGCATACACGGACGGGGCATCTACATGACAAAAATCCCCGCCCGTCATCCTTATGATTCCAACATAAGTAAAGCAGTCGATTCCTATATCTCGCGAGTGATAGGAAATCACTCGACTTTTACCGGGTCCTTGTAGCGGGGCAGCTATCGACCTATCATACTAGTATTGCAAAGCATAGGTACCTAGGATCATGCAACTAGGGTTTCAATTCAACTCCTGAACGTAAATGCACAAACATAAGCTTAGCAAAACATAGTTGCATGTATTTGAAACATAGGACATGCTCCGGGGCTTGCCTTCGGGCACAAAGTTAGCTTGGGAGTCCTCTGCAACCGCGTTGGGGTCTTGCTCGACCTGGACAGCGTTCACCTCGCCTTCCGCTTGGCCTTCTCCTTCAGCGGGGACCAGCTCGTAGTCTCCGTCGGCGAGGGCAGGTTCTACACGAATGCATATGCAATAAGAATTTGATCTTTGGTCGAGCCATCACATTTGCACCATGATGAACCCGTGTATTTCGTTTTGTCGATGGTGATTGTGTACACATATATTATTTATCTTTGATTTCACCACAAAACAGTAAGAGTGTGTGTGTAAGATGTTTTCAGTTTATTTAACCATTTATTAAACCAACTTATTCTTATTTAACTCCTTTTTATCAATGAAACTTTCATAAATTATTCTGGCAGTTTGGTTCATTATTAAAATGTGAGAAAATTACTGAGTGCTCTTTGTGGTTTACTTGATTTGCTGACCAAAATTTAAGCAAAGATCATGCATACAATTACCACAATAAAATAGACAAGAACAGCACACTATCAACAAGATTAAATCCTAAGAAATCACACTATCATCCAAAGGTCCTTAAAATTTTACCAGAGCCTAAACTAGTCCAAGCAAGATCTCACACCAAAGGATAGCTCCAAAAGATTTGAAGATCCTGCTGTTTGAATTTCTCCAGTTTAAAACTGGTACGAATTAAAAGTGCAAGTTAGCCAGCTCAAACTAAGCTCTACTATTTAACAGACAGGCATCAAGGTACCACAAGACTTCTGTGAAAAGAAAGCACTCAGAAGCTTCACCGACTGGTTATTAACAAGGTGGAACCAGTCGTGGAGTGCCGGCCTAAACAATTAGTACTCGGAATCTAGTGTGTAGCTTTGCGCCAACTTCTACAGCAATTTAGAAACTACTCAGAACATAACATACTCAAAAGCTAGCACAAACAAGGCAATAGATTTAAACTGTGCACCGACTAGAGTATGAACAGATTTGAATCTAACTTAAATTCTACACAGAAAACACCTATACATGCTTTTTAGAAAAGGAAGAACACAGCACTAGGAATACCACAAGACTGGTTTTGCATCAAACTGATTTTTCTACGATTTTTACTCAATTTTCAAAGTTTCAGGATTGAACCCTAGATCTGAACAATCTATCTACAGATTAACCCCTAGAAACTTGTGCTAAGGCCTCTAGAAAGATCTGTGGCTTGGCAGAGTGGTCCCTGGCCATGGCCGGCGGCGAGTTGGCCGAATTCTGGCAAAGTGGGGCCATGGGGCTCAATAATAACCAGTCGTGGGTGCTCAGAGATGCTCACCGCTCTACCTCGAGTGGATCACGAGTAGATTGGGTGACCGTTTGCGGCGCGACGGTGGTGGAGGGCAGAGCTGGGCGGCGGCGGCTCTGTTCGAGTTTGCTCCGACGGCTAGAGTGGCTATTGGCACTCGGCTGAGGGCTGGGGAAACTCGAGGGGTGTGCTGCGGGTGCGCTCGAGTGGTTTGCTGTGCGCTCGAGTGGTTTGCTGTGCGCTGCGAGTGGTTTGCTCTGCGCTCGAGTGGTTTGCTGTACGCTCGAGTGGTTTGCTTGTGCGCTCGAGTGGTTTGTGTCTGAGCTCGAGTGGTTTGTGGCAAGGCTCGAGTGGTTTTGTTGAAGGGCTCGAGTGGTTTTTGGCAAGGCTCGAGTGGTTTGTGGTAGAGCCCGAGTGGTTTGTGGCAGGACTCGAGTGGTTGGCTGTGCGCTCGAGTGGTTTGCTTGGGGAAAGCCCCCTGAACTTTTCTAAACCCTTACGCACAGGTCCCTGCGATTTACACCAGGAACCCTGGCGTTCTCCTAATTCTAAACGCGAGGTCCTTGGGCGGGGTCGAGATCTGAATCTTCGATTCCGGCCAGGGGAGAGCTCGATTCGCTTGGGGAAGGGCACAGGGAGGATGAGGAGCTCACCAAAGGCTGGTTTGATGAAGGAGCCGAGGCCAGAGGAGGCTCGCCGTGGCGGGGTAGATCACGGAGCGCTCCTGCTCCAGCTCCGGCGTGACTGGTCGGGGAGGCGCTCAGCCGTGGACTCGTGCGGGCGGAGTAGAGTGTTGGCACTCCTTAGCGTCACGTTTTAGCAACGCTCAAGAGCGCGTAGATATATGTCGTTGTATGCAAAATGAATTCTGCAAGCGCACAGAATATATCTCATTGTAGCACTTCACCTCAGGAGTTACCCCAGGGTATCGTATTTATATTTCCACAGGGAAGCATATGGTTAAAGTGTATTGAAGAATGAAATGATATATCTTGCCAGAAATATCAAGCCACAAACCCAGGGGCACAAACTCTAAGTTTGGTTGGATAATGGGCCAAGTTAATGACTGGATAGAAGGTCTGAAAGACCAGCGACACACGGCGCACCTATTTCTAAAGAAAAGGAAAGACGTTGGGAGAGACCGGACCTAGACTCTTTCTAACTCAGAGCAAAAGGCACTCTAGCCTTAGCCTAGACCCTAGCTTAGATACCGGGAACAGAGCTCGCTTCGACGGCTAGAACAGGAGAACCTCAGAACGGGGTGAGAGAGGGGGTTCTCCGGGCTCAGCACTACTGTTATGAATACACCCGAACATGGTGGACTACGAAGGACGGACAGGGCTGTCACCACCTGCCGCCTACCACTACAGTTCCGTGGGGTGCAACACACTTCCTAGTTAATCAACAAGCCAGACACCACGTCTGCACTCGATGATTAAGATTTCTCTTGAGGCCTGTCAAGAGAAATCCCCGTCTTCCCTAAGGCGTCTTACGGCCCGGTCAAGGCGAGCAAACCCACGAGATAAAACCCGGTAGAGCTAAACTAAACTCTACGCTAAAACTAAAGGGGAAAAGGACTTTGCTCTAAAGAGAGCAAGATCTTTACTCTTAAAGAAGAGCAAGAGAGAAATATAAAGATAACTTAAGCTCTGAAGTAAGAAAGTAATTATATAAATAACCTCTTCAAAAGAAGGAAAGGATACAAGAGCTTTACCAGAACTCCGAAGACTCTGAAGATCCGAGCTAAGCTCGACTCGACTCTACTCCCAACTCTAATCCTAATCTAAGAAATGAAAAAGATACTAGAGCTCCCTTCAAGTAAAGACTTGAGATATGTGGTGTGTGTCTTCCCAAGGTGAATGTGCTTCCTTTTATAGCCTCCAGGGGGTGGATTTCAGCGTCATTAGCACGCCAAGGCTCTGCTTAAGCTTCACGCAAAGGAGGAGACGTGGCAGCCACAGAGGGAGGCCGGTCGGCCCGGGCTAGGCCGGCCGGCCTGGCCCTGGTGCCACTTGGCACCGTCCTCTGCAGGAACGGTCCTGATGCTCTCCCAAGGTCGGTAACAGTTGTGTTTAGTTGAAGCTTGTCCGAGAATCCTAGGATGTGGGCCCTTCAATCCATGTGCTTTCACCTCTAGGCCTTCTGGGTCCTTGGATCAAACCGACGTTGTTTGCACGGTTCTTGATCATCCTGGGCACTTGGCATGGCTTGTGGATAAATGACGTGGCCAGACCTGGCCAGGGGAGGCCGGTCGGCCTGGGCTAGGCCGGCCGGCCTGGCTCTGTGCCAGGTTTGGCCCTTGTTTCTCCTGGTTCATCCTGCAAGCACAACTCATCCAAACCTTGTGGAATTTGTCAGTAAAAATACTTTTATGTATGGAATATGGTATGATCATCCTCATTTTACCAAAATGTTGACGATCACTACGAGGTTATAATGGCCGTCAACACGCCCCCAAGCTTAGACTCTTGCTCGTCCTCGAGCAAGGCTAAAACTCTAGGTTCGGTAGGTCAGGAGTTGCTTCATTGTGTATACTCTTAAAGTACCCTGTGCTTAAGCCAAAACTCAACGAATCACTTGAATAAGTTGGCATAGAAGAGAACTCATACCATGGTTCCACATGGGGCTGCATCGATTCACGTTTTGGGCTATTGAGAGCTTGAACGGTCATCTCTAAAGTATTTCCTGCAACTTTTCAGGTTCCATCTCGGAGATATGAATTTTTCAAAAGATGGTTGATGTATTCCCCGATGGTACTCTCGAGTCACTCAAGGTGTTTTAATCCTCACTCTTGGTTGGAATTGACCAATATTTCCCTACACTAAGGCTGAAGTGGAGTTGTAGGTAGGGTAAGAGTGGCATACCTTGGTTACTTCTGTTGTCGAGTCGAAGAGTGGTCCGCGAGCGATGGTACTCGTCAAATTCCGGTCTTTGGAATTCATGGGGTTTCGAATGGAGAGGGAGAAGGTGTGATGCTCAAAGGTCTTTGAACTCCTTATTTTATTTCTTTCTCTCATATTTTTGAGATGTTTCTTCTCTCTCTTTTTTTCAGATGGAGCATTTGTCTCCTTTTTTTCCGAATACATCTCTTCTCTTACTTTGGTAACAGAGAGGGATTCAACTTTGTATGGAGTAGTTGAGGACCTTTTGGGGTGAGCTTTATGATGAGGCGAGTGTATGTCATCGACGGTGGATGTCAACCCCAGAGTGGGACTTTGACTAGTCGGACATTTTGAGGCTGAGGTGGATGGGAAGACCGGTAAATGTCAAGTACCTTCTGCAAGCGGACTTCACCATTCGACAAGACTCAAAGCAACTCAAGATAGCATATGGTAGTTTCAACAAATGTATAACTGTTTAGGCTCTGGATAGGACATTTAAACCATCGAGGAAGATTCACCATGTAACATTTTATAAAAACTTCCGAGAGGTTCCTTACTAAGCATGCAGTTATACCTCGAAACAAACCATATCAAAACTCACAATAACTTAAACAATGAACAAGTGCTCTTGCTCCCACAGTTTTATCATGGCGGATCCTTAAATGCCAACGAACTCAAATACTCAAGAGTAAAGGATTAAGCACGAGGCACTTAGAGGGCATAAACAGAGCAACTTTTCATCATTCTAGAGGTTCTCAACCATAGTTCTATACATAAAGACATCTTTTGGAGCTTTTATTTTATTTATTATGTTTTTTATTTTTATTTTTTTTATTTTATCATGGCATGGCAAGGCAAGGCAAGGCAAACGGCAACGGCAAGGCAAACGGCAACGGCAAGGCAAACAGTAACGGCAAGGCAAACGGCAACGGCAAGGCAAACGGTAAGGCATACAACAACGGCAAGGCAACGACAAGGCAAACGGCAAGGCAACGGCGACGGCTTTCTACATACCTGAAACTCCCCCAAGCTTCGATAAAGCTCACTGGTAGTTCTGGTTGGGGTCATAGTGCATGTAGTCGAAGAAGCCGTGGATGTCGGTCTGGAGGGATGTGGTCATCCCCCAGTTCTGCTACGTGAGATCAGTGTTGTGTGCAACTGCATCTCTGAGTTGCTATTGTTGCAGCGTCATCGTCTCCATCCTGGTATTAAGATCAGCGATCCCCCGGGAAACCGGGTTCTCGTAGTCATACCTGGCGGAGGCGGATGGTCCGACCTGCGGGCCATAGCCTGCCGTTCCTTGGTGGTAATTGAATGCTTCCTCAAAGTTCATGTTGGCCGTGGGGTTCTCTGTCGGCTGCTGGTAGTCGTACTCGGGCTGCTGCTGGTAGTCGTACTCGGGCTGCTACTGGTAGCGGTACTCGGGCTATGGCGCGGTAGAAGTTCTGGCTTCATCATCATGCCTGGCTCGCCTGCCACATGTTGCAGGGCCTGCAACACTGTGGCGAGCGGGTTCCCTCCTTCTGAGCTGCATGGTTAGACTTCTCGCTGATCTCAGCGACAAAGCTGGGCATGGAAGCTCAACTTCGTCGATGAAACCAGGATAGCACATGAAAAGAGTATGGCCAGGCCCCTCGCACATCAAGTGACCCTGGATGAAATGGTCTAAACCAATGCAGTACTGATATTCTTGTGTAGCTGGAAGGAAGGTGACTTGAGCGCCCTGCAAAGCACCAACATGGTTGGCAATGCGGGTGACTAGAGAGGTTATATTAATTGTGGCTCGGCCACTGACTAACCTCTGCCAGTTCTCAAGCATGCTCATGAACGGAGAAAAACGAATTTTTTTGGGCATGGCATCAAGGCACTCTAAATCAGGCAAGAGGCAAAGACGCAAATCAGCACGCGCGTGGACCACCATAGCGATCCACTTCGCCAGGAAATGAAGAGTGGGGTTGTGGATGGCGGTAATGCTATTTTTCCCCGAGGATGGCTCACCTGTGATGCTATCCCACCATGCGGCACGGTTGTACCGGTGGTTAGTCACCAACAGGTTGGCATCAATGATGCATCTCTTGTTGAAACCAAGAGCCTCACTGAGTTGCTTCGGGGTCAAGACAAAATCCTCATTGAAAAATCGAAAGCAAATGTTTGTCTCGTTGGGACGAACTTTGATTTTCAAACTCATCAAAAACTCCATAGTAAGGAAGTGCGAACCTGTTTCCGTGACGGGGTATAAGTTTTGCCATCCGGCGTTGTTGAACGCCCGTTCCATGTCTCCTCCGAGACCGGTCTTGATCAGCAGCATGGGGTCGAAGTACTTGGCATGTGTGAAGTAGCGGTTCTGGAGCTGGTCCAGCACCGTTCTCTCTTCTTCGGTCCGAGCAACGATGTGCTCGACCGAGTCATGATCCTGATGCGGAGCCTGTTCCTCGGCACCTCCTCCTCCTGGGATTCTGTGTCGTGTCGAGTTGAGTCGACAGACATAGTATCCGGGGAAGTAGATGATCCCCGAGAGTGGTGAGAGCTCGAAGAGGTGAGCTTGGTCACGACTCCACGTGCCTTAGTCCACATGATTCCTGCAAAATGTTAGCCTCACAATACCCGAAGGAAATCAAGGGTTAGACAGTCAGATGTTAGGCGTTCTTGTGGGAGATTAATCACCACAACTCGGTTAGTCGTTCTTGTGGGGTAAGAACCACCACAAACGTTCTCGTTCAACCAGCAGGGGTTTGTTCTCACAAGGATTCAAGAATGGATTTTAGCAGAATTTCCTTCTGGTTTAAACTCTAACCTTACTTAGAGAATTTCGAAATTCAGGCGAGGGAGAAGGGAAATGAGCAGGATGCACGCATACCTGTGCTTGGGGCGTCTTCCTTCTGAGCTGGGCACTGGTATTTATAGAGGTGCAGCAGGGGGAGGCCGGCCGGCCTGAGGCAGGCCGATCGGCCTGCACATGGCGTCGGTCGTCCTCATCCCGTGCGTCGGTGGTCACCGCCCTGTGCTCGGTGCTCTGGTAGGTGAGGATGGGACAGCAACGGTGGTGAGAGGCCGGCCGGCCTGGCTGGGGCCGTTCGGCCTGGTGTTGTGCCAAATTTCCTCCATCCTCTTGTGTCGTGTCCTCCCACATGTTCTTGTTCCTTGCTTGCTGTGATCTGGCCACTGGAATTGACAAGTGGGGCCGGCCGTCCTAGGTGGGGCCGGCCGGCCTGAAGTTTGGCCGAAAAAATATATATTTTTTTTATATGCTTCCTAATGCACAATTGAAATATAAATGCAAGCTTCAAAAATTTAAACATGTTGTGTTGAATGAAAAGAATTGAGATGAAAAACCTATTCTATATGCAATGCAAAGATACGTACCATATACCTTATGGCGAGGGCTCGAGTTTTTCGTCTTGAGCGGAACTCTCCGAATCCTTGTTCGGGACTACTTTTACCCTCCATTCCTTTCGGACTGGATGAGACTTGGATTCAACCTCCTTATCGCGCTTTGCTTGCTCCTCCAACGCTTTGGTTCTCGATATCCTTCGCCGTGCATGATAGCGATCATGCCTCTTCTTTTCTTTTGCGGCGAAGGCTTCCACCATCTTCATGAGCGTTTCTACGCTCGGCATCTTGGACTTTCGGGGCATGACTTCTTCGACCATATTGACTTGATGGGGGATCTCCTTAGGATGGAAAGAGAAACTCTCGGTCCCTCCATTAATCCTCAGTTGAATGGTCCCACGTCCCACGTCAATGTTTGCATTCGCAGTACTTAAGAACGGTCTCCGAAGAATGAGAGAGTTCGTTGCTCCGGCTTCCATATCTAGGACAATGAAATCGACAGGGATGAAGAAATCCTTGATCTTGACTGGAACATTTTCTGCGACTCCATGGGGGTAGCGGATCGATTGATCCGCTAGCTGCAAACACATGGGTGTAGAGACAAGCGATATATGTTTAAGGTGGTCAAAGACTACCTTGGGCATTACGCGGACGCTCGCCCCCAAGTCACATAGGGCGTTGTCGAAGTCATGGCCTCCAATTGAGCATGATATTGTGGGGCAGCCAGGATCTTTCTTCTTAAGGTGGGGCCCGAGTATAGCAGAGCTACATTCCTCGGTCAGCTGTACCGTCTCCCTTGTGGGTAAAGTCCGCTTGTTGCTAAGTATATCCTTGATGTACTTGGCATATGTCGGGACCTGCAAAGCATGAAGTAATGGTATGTTGATGTATACCTTCTTGATTACCTCGACGAACTTGTCAAATTGTTCGTCGGCCACGGGTTTTCTCCTCCGTTCTGGGAATGGGAGGAAAGTGGGATCTCGGATGTAGCTCGAGGCTTGTGGTGCCTCGTTCCCCTCCTTCGAGACAGGGGTGGTTTCCTCGTCGTCTTCCTCTTCGGCGGCCACCTTGGTTTGGCAAGCTTCCTTCTGCCGGGTACCTGCATTCTGTGGATTGTGTGGATCCCGCGTGGACTTGCCAGTCCGCGTGGTCACCGCACTAACATTTTCCTTGAAAGGAACCTCCGGTTGCCCGGGTAACTTTCCCGCATTTGGGTTAGGACAGGATGCAGCCAGCTGAGCTACTTGAGTTTCAATCATTTTGTTGAAGCTCAGCTGGTTCTTAACGACAGAATTAAAAGCTTCTATCTGGGAGGCCATCGACTCCATAACTTTATCATTAGCAAGAAATTTCTTACTAATGCTATCGTTAATCTGTTTTTGGCCATACCAGATGTCCTTTAGCGACGGTTGAAAACCGTTGTTAGAGCCATTACCTTGCTGTTGGTCGAAGGGGAAATTGGGCTTGGAATTCCAACCTTGTTGAGGACGGAAGCCTGAATTGTTATTGTTTCCAATGAAACAGGCTTCTTCTTGTGTCATCGGGCAAGTGTCGCCCGAGTGTCCTGCTTCTCCACATGTTTCACACGTGATCCTCTCCTCCATGATCTGATTTATCTCCTTGCCAGGAGATTCCATCTTCTTCAAGAGGAGGTCCATCTTAGCGACCAGCATATCAACGGAGTCAATTTGATGTACTCCCTTGCGGGGAGCTTGTCTTTCTCCTATCCAGCTCTGGTGAGTGGATATTTTCTCGATTAGCGCCTTCGCTGCGTCTAAATCCAACGAGAGAAAAGCTCCTCCCGCGGCTGCATCCAACATCTCTTGCGATCGTCGGCTCAGGCTGTGGAAGAAGTTCTGGGTAATCAGCCAATCTTTCACACCATGGTGGGGGCAGGCTCCAATATACTCTTGCAGTCGCTCCCAAGCTTCGGGAATTGTTTCTCCGTCTAGCTGCTGAAAGCTAGTGATTTTTCCTCAGAGGGCATTGGTCTTGCCCACCGGAAAGTGCTTGGCCAGAAATGCGTCTGCGCAAGTCTGCCAGCGTCCTTCGAATGATGCCTTGTTAGCATAAAACCACTCCTTCGCTTTCCCAAGCAAGGAGAATGGGAAGAGTTGAAGGCGGATGTTGTTGATCGGTGTGCCATTGGGGTTGATAGTTCTGCACACCTCCAGAAAATTCCGAAGGTGAGCGTTCGCATCCTCAATCGCCTTTCCGCAGAAAGGGCTGGCCTGAACCATGTTTACCAGGCCAGTTATCAGCTCAAATGCACCTTCCTGTGCATTCGACAGTCCCGGGAAGTTGCTGCTTGACGGGGCTGAGAACTCACGGAGCGTCTTCTTAGCTTGAGCCATAATCTCTGGAGACTCTGGGGCTGAAGAAAACAACGAATCTGATTCGGACTCGGAGTCGGATGACGACTCGAGTATATTGCTTGAGCTGAGTGAAATCTGAGGAGGTACGACTCTCTTTCGCACTACTCTTCCAATGCAATCTGGATTTGGATCTGGATCTGGATCTGGATTTGGATCATGCACTACCCTGCAAAACACATCAAAAATAGACGAATGTTGCAGTGGTGAGGTCACTAAGGTTAGTGGTTTGGTAAATCTGTAAAGATGATCAAGTGATTCAACAATAACTTTAGCCAATTGCTTCCCCGGCAACGGCGCCAGAAATGCTTGTTGGCACTCCTTAGCGTCACGTTTTAGCAACGCTCAAGAGCGCGTAGATATATGTCGTTGTATGCAAAATGAATTCTGCAAGCGCACAGAATATATCTCGTTGTAGCACTTCACCTCGGGAGTTACCCCAGGGTATCGTATTTATATTTCCGCAGGGAAGCAGATGGTTAAAGTGTATTGAAGAATGAAATGATATATCTCGCCAGAAATATCAAGCCACAAACCCAGGGGCACAAACTCTAAGTTTGGTTGGATAATGGTCAAGTTAATGACTGGATAGAAGGTCTGAAAGACCAGCGACACACGGAGCACCTATTTCTAAAGAAAAGGAAAGACGTTGGGAGAGACTGGACCTAGACTCTTTCTAACTCAGAGCAAAAGGCACTAGCCTTAGCCTAGACCCTAGCTTAGATACCGGGAACAGAGCTCGCTTCGACGGCTAGAATGGGAGAACCTCAGAACGGGGTGAGAGAGGGGGTTCTCCGGGCTCAGCACTACTGTTATGAATACACTCGAACGTGGTGGACTACGAAGGACGGACAGGGCTGTCACCACCTGCCGCCTACCACTGCAGTTCCGTGGGGTGCAACACACTTCCTAGTTAATCAACAAGCCAGACACCACGTCTGCACTCGATGATTAAGATTTCTCTTGAGGCCTGTCAAGAGAAATCCCCGTCTTCCCTAAGGCGTCTTACGACCCGGTCAAGGCGAGCAAACCAATGAGATAAAACCCGGTAGAGCTAAACTAAATTCTACGCTAAAACTAAAGGGGAAAAGGACTTTGCTCTAAAGAGAGCAAGATCTTTACTCTTAAAAAAGAGCAAGAGAGAAATATAAAAGATAACTTAAGCTCTGAAGTAAGAAAGTAATTATATAAATAACCTCTTCAAAAGAAGGAAAGGATACAAGAGCTTTACCAGAACTCCGAAGACTCCAAAGATCCGAGCTAAGCTCGACTCGACTCTTTTCCCAACTCTAATCCTAATCTAAGAAATGAAAAGATACTAGAGCTCCCTTCAAGTAAAGACTTGAGATATGTGGTGTGTGTCTTCCCAAGGTGAATGAGCTTCCTTTTATAGCCTCCAGGGGGTGGATGTCAGCATCATTAGCACGCCAAGGCTCTGCTTAAGCTTCACGCGAAGGAGGAGACGTGGCGGCCACAGAGGGAGGCCGGTCGGCCTGGGCTAGGCCGGTCGGCCTAGCCCTGGTGCCACTTGGCACCGTCCTCTGCAGGAACGGTCCTGATGCTCTCCCAAGGTCGGTAACAGTTGCGTTTAGTTGAAGCTTGTCCGAGAATCCTAGGATGTGGGCCCTTCAATCCATATGCTTTCGCCTCTAGGTCTTCCGGGTCCTTGGATCAAACCGACGTTGTTTGCACGGTTCTTGATCATCCTGGGCACTTGGCATGGCTTGTGGATAAATGATGTGGCCAGACCTGGCCAGGGGAGGCCGGTCGGCCTGGGCTAGGCCGGCCGGCCTGGCTCTGTGCCAGGTTTGGCCCTTGTTTCTCCTGGTTCATCCTGCAAGCACAACTCATCCAAAACTTGTAGAATTTGTCAGTAAAAATACTTTTATGTATGGAATATGGTATGATCATCCTCATTTTACCGAAATGTTGACGATCACTACGAGGTTATAATGGCCATCAACATAGAGCAAGGGGGGGCGCTGGCGACCTTGAACGGCGATGGGAAGGCGTGTACGCGGGGGAGTTCCGGCAGCCCGGCGGCCGAGCGGAGGAGCAGAGTGGTGGGGGTGCTGGTGGTGCTCGGGGTCTGGCGCCTTTTCGACCTCCAATATCTCCAAAATTTCGAACTGAACTAAAAAATCTCCAAAAACAGAAGTCGTGTCCCATGAAAATGTGAACAACTTTTGTATTGGCACATTTTTGAGTTCTTAAGTGAAAATTCGAATTTGAACCTTGCCAACCGAGAAAGGTCAAAGTTCACCGAGTTGCCAGGAGTTCATTCGACTTAACCCTCTTCCCAAGCAAATTTAAAATGCTAGGGTGTGAATACTTGATGGAGAACATGACCAAGGGCAAGTCCAAATATCAATGATTCAACTTAGGGAGAAGTTCATGAAAAGTTACACATGGAAATCCAAATGGCAAGCCTCAACTTTTGGGAAAAACTGCTGTTGCCGAGACTTGGAAAAATTTTCTAAGTGTTGGCTGAAAAACTGGTTTGACTGCTGTTTGACCATGGTTTAGAGCACCTTCCACTCAAAATTTTGAATACCACCAATTAACAAAGTTGTTCCTTATAAGATTTGGGACAACTCTCTTATTGACAGATTTTCATGTCTTTAAGCGAAATTTTGAATTCAAAACAATTCAAGCTCTAAAGGTTCGGTACATGGAATTTTAATCCATTACTTCAGGCGTGGACTTTGGTCATAACCACAAGTTTAATTGTCCATTAAGCCTTAATGAGGTGATTAGACATCAGAGATGTCACAACCTACCCCCCTTAAAAGAAATCTCGTCCCGAGATTCAGGTAGAGTAAGGCTAGAGAAAGGTATAAGCACCTTTCATGACTTGCATTTCCTTGGGCGTGCCAGTGCCAAGCACACTTCCTTCCGCGTAAGGTACAACTTTCTTCTTCTTGCGTTGGTTGTTAGGTACTCGTTGCATTATTCGGTGTAGGGGGCAGTCACGAGCAATATGGCCTAATTGTCCGCATCTGAAACAGCCATCCCGCTTCTTGGGTCTCTTTTGACAGCACAGTTGGTCCGAGTCCAGTTCAACCCTCTGTTCTTGGAATGATGCGGTTGAAGGGCAGTTCAGAATGAAATGTCCATATTCCCCACACGTGAAACATGGTTGGCAACACGGGCGAGGACAGTTCTCATGGGTCTCTGTATCCGGTCTCCTTTTGTGCAGATAGAACTCTTTGTATGTTATTTCCCATTCACTCAAGTCCATACATGGTAACACTGTTTTGTGCTTCCTATGTCTTTCTCCATCTTTCTCGAGTCCTAGAGCTCGTGTTGAGGGCGGTAGAAGGGATGCAGAGTCAAGTCGAGAGGGATCCGAACATGGTTGATCCGAGAGTGGGGCAGTTGCCAAAAGGTTGAGTAGACGGGCCTGGTCGGCTATAGAATCGGTTATTGCTTGAGAGAGTCTGGTAATTAGGCTGGCTGAGGATACCCCCTGTTGATGATCCTGGATAACATTTGGCACTATCTGATTTAGTGTCAAGCTTTGCTCTTCCAATAACTTGATTGTCGTAGCCACTTGGTCAGCCGTTGTGGATGAGTGGGTTGGGTCATGACTACAAGACTTGGAAGTCTTCGAGTATGTAGTAGTGGGAGTCATCGTCCTGTAGTTGAGTTCTAATTAGCCACATAGATATGATTCCAAATTGTGAACTGTAAGGAGCTATAAAGATGAAACACAACAAGAGAGAGTTGTGACACAAGGGAATTAGGTGGCAGTTTTGCTTCTTGGCTTCCCTTTAACCACCTAGCGAGGTACATCCGTGAGTGTTAATATCCTGCAAGGAACTTCCTCCAACCTCTGCCTTTTCCCTTGGAACCAAAAATTAGCTCGTCCAACCAAGGGAAACGAGTAAGGTGTGGGGCTGAAAAGTTACTCGAGATGACTTGCTTCGAGCGTGAGAGGTCTTTCGTCCTCTATTAAAAGTCCTTATTTGATCCAACATTACCACTGTCCTGAAGAAAACACTAAAACTAGTTTCTCGTATATGTCTGATCGTGGAGAGCCTTCATTCTGCTATGGAGTGAATCGTTCTTGCTGGCGAGATCTGTGTAGATTAGAGCTCGATTGGAACCTTTCGCTATTCTTCATCGTTCTTGATCTTTCTGTAGTACTAAAACTAGTGCAACTCCTAAAATTCGCCGGCAAAAGGGTACTGAGCAATCCATAGGTCAGTGGGATTTGCAGCGAGATTATACCAACTCAGATACCTCCATGAAGAAGAGAGGTGGAACAAGATAGATACGTAATGGTAGAACAAGGTGCCCAAAACGTTCCCAAGTGAAGGTTCGCCTTGAGGAGAAGGAAAGGCGGGTGAGAAAAAGCTCACAGGGAAATCACAAGGCAATCTTGAATGTACAAGGTGATGATCATTGGGAAAGATAGGTCTAAGTGAGGTTTTCAGATAATCAAAGCTCAAGGTTTACCCCTTTAAAGAAGTGTTGGTAGGAGAAAACATGGTTAACAGCTTAACGCAGGGATTTCGTAGATGAATGCTTGCACGACAAGGGAGCAAGGAGGCATATCGCGACTCGAGGATCACCATGGAGACATGTGAAGGGTCCATGCATCTACGAGTGGCATATGGTATGATGCATTATGATGCCAACTTGATGATGCACGTAATGTGGTGCATATGGTATGATGCATACAAAGATGGTGCATATGATTCATGCCCATGATGAGGTGTATGCGGCGTGAAGCACATGCATATGAGTGGATGGTGCACATGCTTATGAACAGATGGTGCACATGCACATGTTCGGATGCACGTTAGCATGCCTTAGCTACACCCTAAACGCGTTATTGGTCTGAAGAGGTCACCAAGCTAGGGGCACATATTCGGGTTGCAGCATAGAGGTTCTGGTGAAGTCGCATTCATTTACCGAGATACCAGTGCGCTCCTAGTAGGAATTTATGTGGCCGTCGCACACACAAAAACCTTAGGCTCCGTCACGGCACCATAGGTTAGGGAATGCTTCTTTACGAGAGATGGAAGGGGACAACAACCCGAATATCAAAAGAGACGGGGAATGAAAGGAGTCAACGACAAGTCAGGGTACGCACGATGTCAGTATGCAACAGATCGAAAGGTGCAGTTACACAATGTGATGAGATATGTCATGCATACTGATCCATGGAATGCGGGTGATGAATATTGCAACAATGCTCATGTATGTCTAACTGATGCTTGCGGGACAACGAGGGTGAGACAAGGTTTACAAGTTGCAGTCAAGGATTCCATCCATGTGAGAAGGATGTCACATTGGAGGTAAGACCAGGATTTATTCAATGCATAGTTGGATATGTCATGAATCAAAAGAATAGGGGTGTGAGGGCAAGGAAAAATCCAATAGCCATTTCGAAAAGGTGTGAGCACACCTAGCTGATCAAATGATGTAGGTGTACTTGAGGTACTCGACAAGAATTTACGTTGCTCAAGGGTGTTGAGTAAAGAACCATCCGATGAGTAGAAACTTGAGGAAGGGCGGGTAACAGACACCTAGTTAACTAGAGGGGTTACGCACACAAACGTCTACGGTTAACCATTCCAAAAGCTTTGAGCAGCACTTCACGTCCATATCTCTTAAATTAACATCCAAAATAAATCAACTTTGCTAGAAGGACTTGATGAGGCGAGATACCCTTTGTCGCAACATTCTTCAACTCATTCCAACCATGTGACCCCCAAAATCCAACTTCTCTCCTGGTCATTGCTAGAACCCAAATTGAGCTAGGTGATTTGCTTTCACTCCTTGCAATATAAGCCACTTAATTGACGCATGATTCTTAAACTCGTTTACGAGGTAAACAAGGAATTCATGCTTGAAGGCAATAGAAACCAATTGTAGGAAGCTTCCTCCGCAGCGAGGTTCTTACAAAAGAAAATTCGTAGCTCCTGGTGCACATGTCCAAACTTTGTGAATTTTTGCCGGTAGCTAGGGAATTTAACGAGTTACAACTTTAGTTTATAACTCGAGTCAGATTCGGACTCTAGCTAGGGCGAAAAATTCAAAATTTGCATATCCATCTTCGCTGTTTTCAGAATGGCTGAGGCCCACGAAAATATGCATAACTCCCTCAATTTTCAACCAACGGGGCTGAAATTTTGTGAGCATCACCATTATGAAACTCCTTACAAATTTGGTATTCATATTAGGACCACATTCAGACTTCAACTAGGTGAAATCATTCAATGTTTGCCTCTCTGCTTTTGCTGATTTCAGAATTGACGAGGATCACAAAACCTCCGTATCGCGTGACTTACTAGCTCAATGGAGCTTAAATTTCATGAGTATCTTCCTGGTGAAATTACTCACAACTTTGGTAGCCAAGGGTTCAGATGGTTTTGGCTCTAAGGTGTGACAAAAACTTAACTACTACCCTGCTATCAACCCAGATTTTTCTGCAAACAGTCAACACTTGTTTTAAACACAACTCAAGTTTTACTTATCCAAAAATCTTGAAATTTCTACAGAAGATTGCTTATGAAATTTTGAACAACTTTTATATAAGGTGCCCAGCCAACCGAGTGGTTTTAATAACCCGAAAAATTCAGACCAGCAAGAAACACAGTTTTGACAGACTTCTAGAAGTTTGTGGGATTTACAACTTTTATTTCCTTTTGCTTCTAGTTAACTTCACAATTTTAAGGTGATTAACATGATGCAAAAGAACTAAAAACGTCCTCACAAATACCAAGAAGCCTTGGCGTACGTAGTTAGTTGCCGGTGGCGAGGCACAATATACGTCTCTCCCTATAATAACTAGTCGTTACTCAGACCATCGTAACCTTAAAACGAACGGAGTCAGGGTACCTGCAAGAAAACCATGAACCTTCCGTGCCAGCATGCCACGGAAGCGTCCCCATTCATTACCGTTCATTTATAAAAACGGTATGCATGCGTTCAACACTGCATGGACAGTGCATCTAGTCTAGGCCGTACGCTCCTTTCGAACAGAGCACACAACCCTTCGCATAACTCGTGATGCGGCATCATGCACATGTCTCGAACATGGCGAACAACCAGGATGATAGGCTCATTTGACTTAGAACCATACCATCAAGACCTTGCTCACATATAAAACATGTGGCGACTCATACACAACCGTAATGATAGGTTCCTTGGAATGGAGACCCTATCACCCTTCGTGCACGCGGGGCACGGAAACCAGCGCACGTATAAAACACGTGGGAAAGGTGTGCTGGACAGGTTAGTCAAATACACCATAATTAGCAAGCCACCTGAAACAACCCAAAATTCCCTCTAGGGCTTCACGGTCTAGTTAATACTTAGCGATCCAACGAGTTTTCACAAAGCACTAGTTGGTCAAATTTTATTCTGAAACAAGTGTGTTGGGGACCGTGCGAACCTCTGGTGTACGACTTTTCACTCTGATACCAGCTGTGGCAGAACTGCTCAAATTAATCCGGCTTAAGTGCGCTAACCTTCCATTGGTCGTCACGCAATTAAATCGGAGTAATCTGACAGTCTGTCGGGTCAAGCCCGATGCAACCACGAACAGTTACCTCGATCGAAACGAGTCATACAAATACCCACTCGAAGGTGGATCCCAGAGATTACAACAATCCACAAGAATTAAACAGGTCCCACTTGAGGTAAATTATTACAAAACCAAGTTCAGTGCATAAAGTACCATTGAATCAGAGTTTTTTAAAACAGTGGAAAGAACTAATTATTCGGAGCGATAGTAACATCACGTGAAGCCGTCGTGACGTCACTCAGAAGCATCCTCGTCCCAAACAACAGACCAGCCAGGAGGAAGGGTGGTTGGCCAGGTAAGACCGGCAACCATCTCCTCAAGGGCGCTACCTGAAAAATAATTCCACAAGCAAGGCTGAGTATACTAATACTCAGCAAGACTTAACCGTCGGGTGACAGCTACATCTCCAACTTCTAGACATGCAAGGCTTTTGGCTGGTGGGTTTGTTTTGCCAAAGAGCGACTAAGAGTGGATCCTTATTTTCAGCATTTTAGCATCAAGTTCTAGTTAAATTAACCATTCTAGGCAAGCAACCTGTATTAATCAAGCAAGTGGAGCAAGCAATTAAGCAAGCATCAAGTTTTCTTTCCATCATCATGTTCCACTTCTTACTCAATGTAGCAGCGGGGTTAAGCAGTCTCATTAGCTGCGAGAGACAGACAGTTCGAACCAATTTTAACCTTGCAAGGTGGGACCCAAACACTCAGATCATCGCACTCAGCCAAAGGCTAGTGCTACCAGGTAGTTCCCATCAATCCCCCAGTCGCGTCCAGGACCAAACTCCCCCTGGCATACGAGGTCTAAGGTTGGCCGAACCAACACTTACGCCCCTCGTTCCCACATGTTCGAGGCATGGGGAAGAAGTTCCCGATAGGAGCAGGAAAAAGTCCGCACCCTGGAGTCATGTAGGTACTAAACTTACCGACCCCATAGAATCGACAAGCGCTTGGTACTTTCAAAAGCTTAACCGTCGGTACCACACCATTCGGCCTTAATCAACATTAGCATACACGGACGGGGCATCTACATGACAAAAATCCCCGCCCGTCATCCTTATGATTCCAACATAAGTAAAGCAGTCGATTCCTATATCTCGCGAGTGATAGGAAATCACTCGACTTTTACCGGGTCCTTATAGCGGGGCAGCTATCGACCTATCATACTAGTATTGCAAAGCATAGGTACCTAGGATCATGCAACTAGGGTTTCAATTCAACTCCTGAATGTAAATGCACAAACATAAGCTTAGCAAAACATAGTTGCATGTATTTGAAACATAGGACATGCTCCGGGGCTTGCCTTCGGGCACAAAGTTAGCTTGGGAGTCCTCTGCAACCGCGTTGGGGTCTTGCTCGACCTGGACAGCGTTCACCTCGCCTTCCGCTTGGCCTTCTCCTTCAGCGGGGACCAGCTCGTAGTCTCCGTCGGCGAGGGCAGGTTCTACACGAATGCATATGCAATAAGAATATGATCTTTGGTCGAGCCATCACATTTGCACCATGATGAACCCGTGTATTTCGTTTTGTCGATGGTGATTGTGTACACATATATTATTTATCTTTGATTTCACCACAAAACAGTAAGAGTGTGTGTGTGAGATGTTTTCAGTTTATTTAACCATTTATTAAAACAACTTATTCTTATTTAACTCCTTTTTAGCAATGAAACTTTCATAAATTATTCTGGCAGTTTGGTTCATTATTAAAATGTGAGAAAATTACTGAGTGCTCTTTGTGGTTTACTTGATTTGCAGACCAAAATTTAAGCAAAGATCATGCATACAATTACCACAATAAAATAGACTAGAACAGCACACTATCAACAAGATTAAATCCTAAGAAATCACACTATCATCCAAAGGTCCTTAAAATTTTACCAGAGCCTAAACTAGTCTAAGCAAGATCTCACACCAAAGGATAGCTCCAAAAGATTTGAAGATCCTGCTGTTTGAATTTCTCCAGTTTAAAACTGGTATGAATTAAAAGTGCAAGTTAGCCAGCTCAAACTAAGCTCTACTATTTAACAGACAGGCATCAAGGTACCACAAGACTTCTGTGAAAAGAAAACACTCAGAAGCTTCACCGACTGGTTATTAACAAGGTGGAACCAGTCGTGGAGTGCCGGCCTAAACAATTAGTACTTGGAATCTAGTGTGTAGCTTTGCGCCAACTTCTACAGCAATTTAGAAACTACTTAGAGCATAACATACTCAAAAGCTAGCACAAACAAGGCAATAGATTTAAATTGTGCACCGACTAGAGTATGAACAGATTTGAATCTAACTTAAATTCTACACAGAAAACACCTATACATGCTTTTTAGAAAAGGAAGAACACAGCACTAGGAATACCACAAGACTGGTTTTGCATCAAACTGATTTTTCTACGATTTTTACTCGATTTTCAAAGTTTCAGGATTGAACCCTAGATCTGAACAATCTATCTACAGATTAACCCCTAGAAACTTGTGCTAAGGCCTCTAGAAAGATCTGTGGCTTGGCAGAGTGGTCCCTGGCCATGGCCGGCGGCGAGTTGGCCGAATTCCGGCAAAGTGGGGCCATGGGGCTCAACAATAACCAGTCGTGGGTGCTCAGAGATGCTCACCGCTCTACCTCGAGTGGATCACGAGTAGATTGGGTGACCGTTGGCGGCGCGACGGTGGTGGAGGGCAGAGCTGGGCGGCGGCGGCTCTGTTCGAGTTTGCTCCGACGGATAGAGTGGCTATTGGCACTCGGCTGAGGCTGGGGAAACTCGAGGGGTGTGCTGCGGGTGCGCTCGAGTAGTTTGGGTGTGCTCGAGTGGTTTGCTGTGCGCTGCGAGTGGTTTGCTCTGCGCTCGAGTGGTTTGCTGTACGCTCGAGTGGTTTGCTTGTGCGCTCGAGTGGTTTGTGGCTGAGCTCGAGTGGTTTGTGGCAAGGCTCGAGTGGTTTTGGTGAAGGGCTCGAGTGGTTTTTGGCAAGGCTCGAGTGGTTTGTGGTAGAGCCCGAGTGGTTTGTGGCAAGGCTCGAGTGGTTGGCTATGTGCTCGAGTGGTTTGCTTGGGGAAAACCCCCTGAACTTTTCTAAACCCTTACGCACAGGTCCCTGCGATTTACACCAGGAACCCTGGCGTTCTCCTAATTCTAAACGCGAGGTCCTTAGGCGGGGTCGAGATCTAAATCTTCGATTCCGGCCAGGGGAGAGCTCGATTCGCTTGGGGAAGGGCACAGGGAGGATGAGGAGCTCACCAAAGGCTGGTTTGATGAAGGAGCCGAGGCCGGAGGAGGCTCGCCGTGGCGGGGTAGATCACGGAGCGCTCCTGCTCCAGCTCCGGCGTGACTGGTGGGGGAGGCGCTCAGCCGTGGACTCGTGCGGGCAGAGTAGAGCAAGGGGGGGGGCGCTGGCGACCTTGAATGGCGATGGGAAGGCGTGGACGCGGGGGAGTGCCGGCAGCCCGGCGGCCGAGCGGAGGAGCAGAGGGGCGGGGGGTGCTGGTGGAGCTCGGGGTCTGGCGCCTTTTCGACCTCCAATATCTCCAAAATTTTGAACTGAACTCAAAAATCTCCAAAAACGAAAGTCGTGTCCCATGAAAATGTGAACAACTTTTGTATTGGCACATTTTTGAGTTCTTAAGTGAAAATTCGAATTTGAACCTTGCCAACCGAGAAAGGTCAAAGTTCACCGAGTTGCCAGGAGTTCATTCGACTTAACCCTCTTCCCAAGCAAATTTAAAATGCTTAGGGTGTGAATACTTGATGGAGAACATGACCAAGGGCAAGTCCAAACATCAATGATTCAACTTAGAGAGAAGTTCACGAAAAGTTACACATGGAAATCCAAATGGCAAGCCTCAACTTTTGGGAAAAACTGCTGCTGCCGAGACTTGGAAAAATTTTCTAAGTGTTGGCTGAAAAACAGGTTTGACTGCTGTTTGACCATGGTTTAGAGCACCTTCCACTCAAAATTTTGAAAACCACCAATTAACAAAGTTGTTCCTTATAAGATTTGGGACAACTCTCTTATTGACAGATTTTCAAGTTTTTAAGCGAAATTTTGAATTCAAAACAATTCAAGCTCTAAAGGTTCGGTACATGGAATTTTAATCCATTACTTCAGGCGTGGACTTTGGTCATAACCACAAGTTTAATTTTCCATTAAGCCTTAATGAGGTGATTAGACATCAGAGATGTCACAAACACAACCCAAGTTAGCTATCCAGCACAGGCACCACGCCTAAGCTTTCAGCTACTGGCCTCCACCCAACCGGAAGGGCTTATGAGGAAACCCCAAACAAGAGTCACTGTCACTCGTGCAGACTTGGGATCCTGCAGATCATAGATAGATAAGATAAATTGCTGAAAGTAAAGAGTAAACTAGCGAGATACTAAGCCAACATACTGAGGAACTTACTGAAGATATCTCTAAAGCTTTATTCCTCAGGGGCGGAACAATGTTGAGGGAAGGCCGAGATGACTCCCGAACTCCCTCTACACGCTTGGCTGTCACCCAAGCACTCACCCACTACTCTCTCTACTCTACTCTAAGATAGTGGACTACATCTTGAGCCTTCTCTTCTGTGCAATGGATGGTATGTCTTGTGTGGAAGTGAAGGGCGCCTTTTATAGCCCTCCAAGGGTGAAATCCTGCTTAGGAGTGATGCTAACTACTTTCTTAGCTTGCACGCGAAAAAGGAGGCGTAACCGCCACGGAAGTGGGCCGGCCGGTCTGAAGGAGGCCGTTTGGCCTGGGATTGTTGCCATCTGGCACCATTTTCTTGTGGAAGCTTCTGATGATGTCCTGAGGTCGGTAGTTGCTGGATTGGTGTCGGTTGCCACAATTGGAGACCGACCGGCCTAGGGGAGGCCATTTGGCCTAGCTCTGGCTCCTCTCGGCCCTCCGTTGCACTGACTCGCTCATCAACGGTTGCATGTTGTCCCTTGAGGTGGTTTTGGTTGCGTTTATTTGAAGCCGTCCGAGAATCCTAGGTAGATGGACCCTCCAATCCATGGCTTAGGCCTTTCGGTCTTAATTTCATCCATGCTTTTTAATTCCTTGCTTGGGGGTCCATAGGTGACTCCCTAAGGCCATTGTGATGAGGACATCCTCCACTATTACCCGCTGGCAAAGACGCAACAAGATGGGCCGAGTGGCCTAGTTGTAGTCAGGCGGCGACCGTGTGAGCCTCTGAATAATCCCACCTTGCTTAGCTTGGGAGGAGGAAGCCACCTTAAAAGGGAGAGCCACCCTTCCCCTATTGGACTAGTCTTTTGGGGTGATTGGGCCTTTCCCTAAGAGGGCCACCTGAGTTGCGGTTCAGCGATTGCATTGGCGCTTCGGGCTTGCTCGTTGTAGTCGGATCGTGAGGGTCGTCTAACCTGGTGTGCGATGCTAAACTGCGTAATCGGTGCATCGGGCTTGCCATAATCCAATCCTTGCCTAGGCAGGACTCATCATTTGGTATCAGAGCTGGGCCCTTGTTAAGAAGGGGAGAATGATGAGGACATCCTCCACTATTACTCGCTGGCAAAGACGCAACAAGATGGGCCGAGTGGCCTAGTTGTAGTCGGGCGGCGACCGTGTGAGCCTCTAAATAATCCCACCTTGCTTAGCTTGGGAGGAGGAAGCCACCTTAAAAGGGAGAGCCACCCTTCCCCTATTGGACTAGTCTTTTGGGGTGATTGGGCCTTTCCCCAAGAGGGCCACCAGAGTTGCGGTTCAGCGATTGCATTGGCGCTTCGGGCTTGCTCGTCGTAGTCGGATCGTGAGGGTCGTCTAACCTGGTGTGCGATGCTAAACTGCGTAATCGGTGCATCGGGCTTGCCATAATCCAATCCTTGCCTGGGCCGGACTAATCACATTGTGCAAAGCTTAGGGCCATTTGGGGAGGGTGCATGGGCGGCCGGCCTTCTCCAGGCCGTTCGGCCTAAGTCAGGCCTACCGGCCGGACAAGTTTCGCCGACGATTTTCCCGGAGGCGTAACTTTCTTGTCCGGACTCCGAATTGGGTCATCCAAATGTCCATTTCGATCATCTCAGAGCGCTCTTCGACATGGTGCTATCAGATATGTGATTTGGATAATGTTTGCACCATGTCCAAGCACCTTTTGTCTCGAGATGAACCTTCACTCGTATGGCTTCACCAATGTTGATATTTATGCACCATATTACATGTATTTCCTTGCAAAACATATTGGTGCACAAAACTTGTGGTACTCATTTGTATAAATGATATGAGCATTGTCGGTGATATGATCTCCGGCAGTCTTCCACGGGGTAGCCCACGGAAGTGATTTGTATGCAGGGAAGATCGCAAAGATCGGAAGCAAGATGGTTAGGATGGATAGACGCAAAGGTTTAGACAGGTTCGGGCCGTCGACTCGACGTAATACCCTACGTCCTGTTTTGGGGTGTTGTATTGCGTGGATTGTGTATTGATGTGAGTTGTGTTCTTTGTAGGGGGTCCCTGCCCGCCTTATATATCGGGGGGCAGGGTTACAAGTCGGTTTGTAGCCGATCCTATCTCTAAGGATCCTTTCCTTCTTTACAAAAACTCCTATTCTAACTAGAACTTCTCCTTCCAGATCCTTCCTACATGTGCCGACTTGTCCCGCACGTCATCAGGTCCAGAACGGTGGGTCGGGCCGCCCCCTTTTGCTGGGCTGCCAGGCTTGCTCGTGAGGTACCCGGGTACTATATCCCCCACAGTAGCCCCCGAGCACTTCTTGGCCGATCGTTGGCTGTAATTGATCTGTCTTTTTCTTGCATGATCTGAGTGCTCTCAAGTTGTCTAGGACCTCATCCGAGTGGTTTCGAAGAAGATCCGAGTGGTTTCGAGAAAGATCCGAGTGCATGCTCAAACGTTCCTGAAAACAATTCTTCAATTGTAGCCATAGTGAGGGGGAAGAAGTGCTCTTTTTCACAACGCGAAAGCGAAGTGAATACACTTAGCCCCCGAGCCTTGGGGAATTTTAGTATGAAATTGGCCAAGGGTCTTCAACTTTTCTCCCTCGAAATCTTGATCTTCAATGGTGTGCACCTCCTGGTGCACCCATTGGGTGTAGCCCCCGAGCCTTGAGCAGAATAGAATATTCTGGTCGAGGGTCAAAAATAAAATATTGTAAAGCTCCTTTTGAACTTAATCCCTCAATGGCGTGCACCTCCAGGTGCACCCATTGGGTGTAGCCCCCGAGTCTTGATTCGACTCGGCACGATCGTGTCAAGACTCTAAAAGCTGTGGATCCTGACTGAATTTTTCAGCCCCCATGCCTCCGAACATGGATCTTGGATAATTTTCTCCTTTTAGGGCATTTTTATTTCCCTTTTTTAAGGAATCTTTTCTCAAGTTCTTTGAACTCGGCGTGACTCCCAGATCGTGTCCCACGACCCAGCTTGACCGTACGGTAAATCACCTTCTCACAAGATTTATACTTGTCAGCACTTGACCCAGATTTCCGAGCCAATTTAGCGATAGTATCGCATGCCTTACGTAAAAATCAATTGCAAGGTTGCAATATTAATTGCAAAAATAAGCCTGGCCGTCGACTAATTTTAGCCTCACGACCGAGTGGTTTCTGCCCCTGAACACTAGCTCAGGAACCCACATATTTGTTAATTTGACAGAACCGAAAGGTCGTGCCATACTTCAGCCCATTTAGGCCCATCAATCCTGTAGAGCCCATTGTTTCCTAGGGAAACTAACGGTTGCCTCATGAAGCCAGAATATCGCGAGATATCGCGATTGCATACCGCATCTTTGAATTTGAAGCGACGGGACGTGCTAGCGTCGGTTGAGTTCCCGAGACAAACATCGCGCCGCACGCGGGAGGAACGGTTCATTCCATTATAAGCCATCCCCGCCGCAACCTTCTTCCTTTCCTTGCCATTCGCCTTCTCAGCACCCAAGTTCTTCTCCTCGCTCGAGCGCAAACCCTAGATCCACTTTCATAACCTCCAATCTTCAATCCTCAGCCCCTGCTTGCTGCAGCCATGGCGTCGAAGCGGAAGGAAGCCCCGAAGCGAAAGGAGAAGTCGCCAGGGAAGGGTCGGTCGGTCAAGCCCAAGACCGCCGTCGATGTCACCGTCGATCGCGCCGCCGAGTGGAGGAGTTCCACTACCACCACCAGGCGCCTCGAGCAGCACGTCATCGACGGCATCCTCCCGGACCAGCAAACCGTCGAGTGGCGTGCAGCCTCCGGTGAGTCTTTCCCCACCCCAAATTCCTCTGATTTGGTGGTGCTTGAGTCTTTTCTTCTGCGCGGATTGGGTGTTCCTGCGCACCCCTTTCTCCGCGGCCTGCTCCATTTTTATGGGATCAGTCTTTGCGCACTGAACCCCAATTCCATTCTTCACATTGCTATCTTCATCAATCTCTGTGAGGCCTATCTTGGGATAGAGCCTCACTTCAATCTCTTTCTTCATCTTTTCTTGCTAAAGCCTTATCCTGGAACCGAGTGCCCGCGAGTAGTCGGAGGCGCCGGGCTCCAGCTCCGTGAGGGTCGAACCCAGGAATACTTTGAGATTCCTTTTCCTACTTTCAACAAAGGGTGGCAGTCCGAGTGGTTTTACATAGGAAACCACTCGCCTGCCATCTCTCCTGAAATTGATGCCCGTCCTGTCCCCTCCAAGTCCTGGAGCTCTCTCCCCAAGGAAAGTGACATGGACGAGGTTCGGGAGTTGCTGAGCTTCATAGCCAAGCTGAAGGACAGAGGGTTGACTGCCGTGGGAGTGGCAGCCAACTTCGTGCTGCGCCAGGATCCAACCCCTCAAGCAGCGGGCTCATCCGGCGTATGAGTACTACGCCGAGGGGGACAACACGCGTGAAGCCCCCGAGCGTGTTGATAAGGGCCAAGCTGTGTCTCGGCTTGCCAAATTTTTTGCGACAGGGACTTCCCTGAAGACTTCTGATGGTCCTCCGGCGTATAACTTGTCAAATCCTCGCCCTGAGGTAATGAATCCATTTGTTGCTGTTTTATGTTTTCAATTCCACCCATTGGGTGTAATCTCGGTGTAGAACTGAACCCAACTTTTGCAGGGTCGAGCTGCTTTTGTTTCCATCCCCCCTCTGCCTGAGATGCCGAAGGGAGTGGACCAGCCGGCGCCGCGCAGAGCCGGTGCTGCTAAAGAAGCACTCGGAGGAGGCGAGAGTGACTTGCATGAATCGGATATCAGTCTGTCATCCTCTCCCTCTCCGGACGTGTTGTCGCCGAGTGGTGGCAAGGCTGCCGTCCTCCCGAGGAAGCGGAAGATTTCTGTGTCAACAGGGATCGTGATTGGGGATGCGCCAAGCCGTCGCCAACTCATCCTCACCGAGTCATCTGACTCGGATGATGACGAAGATGATGATGCCGGGTCATCAATCCCGCCCCCAATTATCAGCTCAGAGCAGTCGCCCCTTGCCATAGTACCTTTGCGTACTGCAAGTCCGAGGGACCTTCCTTCCCCCACTCGGAGAGGAAAGCGCCCGAGAGTGCGTGTATCTACTCGGTAAGAGAAATTGTCAACCTTTGATTGACTTTTATATTTTCCTATGATTGCTCCTTATTTGCTTTGTCCTGCAGCACGCCGTCTGAGATCCCCTTTGCGGGTTCTGCGCCGCAGCCAGTCGACGAGACAGAGATCCCAACAATCCAAATTCCAGAAGTATCTTCCCACTCGGCTGATCCTCCTAGCGATCAGCCTGTGGAGCCGCCACCAGAGTCACCGCGAGCACCAACCCTAACTCCGCCGAGTCCTGCTCCAGCGTCGCCGACCGTAATGCCAACTCTTCCCCGAGCAGCCCCCAGCCTGCTCCTGTGATTGAGCAGACTGCGGCGATGGAGGGGCCCCAGACTGCAGAAGTCGGAGTCGCTCCTGCAGCGGTCGTGGCTCCGTGTGGTGGTGTCGCTATGACTCCTCTGGCGGAGTTCAGGTCGCTCCATCGTTGTATGGGGCTGATAGCCGAGGTATTCCTGAGCCACCTTTCTTGTTTAGGTAGAGTACCGAGTCGTACACTTGTTTGTTGTGTCATCTGATTGTCTTTTGCAGGAAATAGCTGCTGATGCCGAGGCCAAAACCTCGAAGATTCAAGAGCTTACTTCTGCAGCCGCTAAGGCCGACTCCCTGGTGGCCCGAGTGGCTGAGCTTGAAGCCGCTGCGTCCCAACACCAGGCCGAGTTGGAGGAAGCCCGGCGCACCAATCGCGATCTTCGCGGAGAGGTGGAGCAGGCTAAGCTCAACGAAGCCCAGGCCGCACAGGAGCTTAGAGGTATGCTATTCTTTTTTTTTATGTCAGACGTGAATATACTATCCAGATCTGACTTTCTGTAGATTACCGGTACCGGATTATGGCCCAATTTGCAGAACTCACTGCCAAGGTGACTCGTCTGGAAGGCAAGGCGGAAGCACTGCGTACCAAGAAGAGTGCGCTGGAAGATGCTGTCCGAGTGGTGGCGGAGGAGATCGAGCCGGAGGCAGCATCATCTTCAGCTTCTATCCTCGACCGCACTCGGGCGCTTCCACGCTTCTTTCGGCGCCAGCTTTGCTCCATCAGCCAGGCCAGCTGCGGGCATGTCTTGGCGGTCCTGAAGTCTCTATTCCCAGCATCAGATCTGGAACCACTCGGCAGCGGGTATGCTGCTGGCACCTCTGAAGATGATGTGAGCAGACTGCTGCTTGAAGTGGAGCCGATCGCCAATGTTCTGTCCAAGGACGTTGTCGATGACCCTGATGATGCGGCCCCTTCTGGTGGTGGTGACCCTGCAGTTTAATTTTAATAGAATCTCTGTAGTATGTGACAGAAGTAATACTTTTGAACAATGTTTAAGCCTTTGTTATTGTATATAAGTTTTTATGGAACTACTACTCCCTTTCTTTCTACGCTGGCCTTAATTTCTGAGTGGTTGACCTGTTACGGAGTAGATTAGCCTCGTTGGTCTTAGTCTCATGCTGCCGAGCTTTGTCGTGCGTGTAGAGCTTTGACTTGGCGAGTACTTTCCCCCACGATTTAAAGTTTTTTCCACTCATACTTTATGTGCGTGACGCGAAAGAGGAAATTCGAGTAGTAAATATAGATGGGAGATGAAATCAACTTTATTGATAACTCATATTATAATTCTTCCGAGTCGAGACTGGGGATGATTATCCACAAAAATCACTCGGGAAAACATATCTTGATAAAAAAAAGATGAATACATAACTGAATCAGGCGTAGAAACGCTGTAGGTGCTCGATGTTCCATGGATTTGGAATGTCTACGCCGTCTTCCGTCATGAGGCGATATGAGCCTGGGCGACTCACTGACTCGATGATGTATGGTCCCTCCCAGGGGGACGCAAGCTTGTGCGCGCCCTTGGTGTCTTGCTTCCTCCTCAGAACCAAGTCGCCTGCTTCAAAAGACCTCTGCTTGACGGTTCGATCATGATACCGTCGAAGGACCTGAGCGTAACGCGCGGCTTGGATCTGGGCAGCCAATCTCTTCTCCTCGATGCTATCGCGGTCTTCAATGCGCGCTACTTGCGTGTCGTATTCATCATAGAACTCCACTCGGGGACGAGCCGTATGCGATGTCCGTTGGTAGGATAGCTTCCGAGCCGTAAACCAGAAAGAACGGGGTTTGCTTCGTGGCACGACTCGGCTGGGTCCGCAGCCCCCAGACTACAGCTGGTAACTCCTTGATCCATCGTCCATCGTACTGCTTCAGCTTCTTGAATATACGGGCCCTGAGTGCCTTGATTATTTCGCCATTGGCTCTTTCAACCTGGCCATTGGCCCTTGGGTGCGCCACAGATACGGGGCATAGCTTGATGCTCCTCTCGCTGCACCAATCTTTAAATTCCTGTGCCACAAAGTTCGTACCATTATCTGTAATGATATGATTTGGGACTCCGAAGCGGTGGGTGATGTCGGTGAATAACTCGATGGTCTTGGCTGCCGTGTGCTTGCAGACTGGTTTCACCTCGATCCACTTGGTGAACTTGTCAATAGCCACTAAGACATGGTCAAAGCCACCAGTCGCCTTCTTGAATGGACCAATCATGTCCAAGCACCAACAAGCGAAGGGCCAGGACATTGGTATAGTCTGCAGTTGTTGTGCTGGTGCGTGTATTTGCCTTGCAAAATACTGACACCCTTTGCAGTGCCGCACAATATTTTCTGCATCTGCTACAGCAGTCGGCCAGTAGAAACCAGACCGGAAGGCTTTACCAACGATGGTTCTAGCCCCGGCGTGATTGCCACAGATGCCTTTGTGTATGTCTGTCAAGAGCTCAATACCTTCTGCGCGACTCATGCACTTCTGGAGGATTTGAGAGGCTCCAGATCGAAGATACATCTTGTCTCCGATGATGACGTAGCTTTTGCTGCGCCGCACGATTTGTTCGTGGAGCGACTTCAGATCCTTATCTTCTGTGACTTCTGTGGGCAATATGCCGCTGTCAAGATAGTCGATGATTTGGGTCCTCCAGTCCAATGCTTCGTTTACCACTAATGTGGCTGACTCCGGGATTCTCCGACTTGTTGCTCCGCGACAGTGCCATCCGGGTTTATCTTGATAGATGGTTTAACAAGATCTTGGATGAAGACTCCGGGTGGGACGCCTTCACAGGTGGACCCCATCTTGGCAAGCTCATCAGCTGCCTTGTTATAGTCGCGCACCACGTGATGGAACTCTAAGCCATAGAATTTCCCTTCCAACTTCCTTATTTCTTCGCAGTAAGCATCCATCTTCTCGTTGGTCCTGGACCAATCTTTGTTTACCTGGTTTATGACCAAGGCAGAGTCCCCGCGTACCATCAGGCGTTTGATGCCCAAATATACGGCGATGCGGAGACCGTGCAAGGCTGCTTCATACTCGGCTGCATTGTTGGATACTGGAAACATGATTTGAAGGACATATTTTAGTTCCTGTCCACTTGGGGAGATCAGGAGTACGCCTGCGCCGCGTCCTTTGATCTGGAGGGAGCCATCAAAGTACATCTCCCAGTACTCAACTATCTCGTCGTCAGCCGGAGCTTGGTTCTCTGTCCAGTCTGCTATGAAGTCGGCCAAAACCTGAGACTTGATAGCAGTACGTGGAACAAAGGTTATTTGGTGAGCGGCCAATTCTATTGACCACTTGACGATTCGGCCGCTGGCGTCTCGGTTATGGAGTATTTCCCCTAAAGGATTTTCGCTCACAACCGAGATTGGATGGGCCTCAAAGTAATGTTTCAGCTTTCTTGCTGAGATGAGAACTCCGTAGAGTAACTTCTGCACATGGGGATAGCGTACCTTGGACACGGTCAGGACCTCGCTGACGAAGTAGACTGGTCGCTGTACTCCATATGCGTGCCCTTCTTCAGGGCGCTCGACCACTAGTACAGTGCTAACCACTCGGGGAGTAGCAGAGATGTAGAGGTAAAGCTGTTCCCTTGGTTGAGGTGGGACGAGGATGGGCGGCCTCTGCAGGTAATCCTTGAGTTCCTGGAAAGATTGCTTCGCCTCGTCATCCCACACGAACTTGTCCTGCTTCTTGAGCAGTTTGAAAAACGGCAATCCGCGGACGCCGAGTCATGATATGAAACGACCGAGCGCTGCCATGCATCCAGTAAGCTTCTGCACATCCTTCTGACAGGTTGGTGGTAGCATCTTGGTGATGGCCGTGATCTTCTCGCGATTTGCCTCGATGCCGCGGTTGCTGACCATGAAGCCGAGTAGTTTACCTGAGGGGACTCCGAAGACACACTTTTCCGGGTTGAGCTTCCACCGGAATTTCCGTAGGCGTTCGAAGACCTTTGTCAGGTTCTCTATCATGTCCTCGGGGTTCATGATCTTGACCACGATGTCGTCGATGTATGCTTCTACTATGTCTGGGATCAATTGATCCAGACATGCTATAATTGACCTCTGGTAGGTTGCTCCTGCGTTCTTCAGACCGAATGCCATTGTATTGTAACAATAGGCGCCGAACGGCGTGATGAACGCGGTCTTTATCTGGTCTTCCAGTTTTAGGCCTATCTGGTGATAGCCTGAGTAGCAATCGAGAAAACAGAGCAGGGCGGAGCCTGCCATGGAATCAACGACTTGATCGATGCGGGGGGGAACGAAGGGGTCTTTAGGGCAAGCTTTGTTGAGATCTGTATAGTCAACGCACATTCTCCAATCATTATTATTCTTTTTTCTTACAAGAACTGGGTTAGCTAACCAGTCGGGGTCAAACACCTCCTGAATAAAACCAGCAGCTAGCAGCTTTGTAATCTCTACCCTAATCGCCTCCTTGCGGTCCTGCGCGAATCGACGAAGCCTCTGCTTGATCGGTTTGGCAGTCGGATTGACCTTCAAGGAGTGCTCGGCAAGTTCCCTTGGGACACCTGGCATATCGGATGGTTTCCACGCGAATATGTCGGCGTTTTCCTTAGGAATTTGACGAGCACTTCTTCCTATTTGGGGTCTAACTCTGCCCTGATGATGGCCAGTCTTCTTCGGGTCGTCCAGGTCCAGCGAGATCCTCTTCAGCTCCGTCTCCTTGCTTGGCGCAATGGCTTCTCTTGCGGGCCTCTTGGCGGGGATCTCCAGAGAGTCCTTTTCCACCTCCTGCAATGCAGCCAGTACTTGCGTCATGCGCTTCGACATGTCCAGGGCAGCTGCCGCGTTGAGGGTCTCCTGTTCGCATGTGTAAGTGACACGGATGTCCCCCAAGACGGTGATTACGCCCTTGGGTCCTGGCATCTTGACCTGCAAGTAGACGTAGTGAGGGATCGCCATGAACTTGGCGAGCGCCGGCCTCCCGAGGATGGCGTGATATGCAGTCTCAAAGTTCGCCACCGTGAACTGCATATGCTCGGTCCGGTAGTTGTTCTGGTCTCCGAAAGTAACGGGCAATGTGATGTGCCCGAGTGGTTCTGCCCTCTCTCCCGGTATCAAACCGTAGAACGCGGATTGGGGGGACGCAGGTCGAGAGTGGTCAGGCCGAGCTCCTTCAATGTGTTAGCAAAGAGGATGTTCAGGACACTGCCACCGTCGACTAGCACCTTGGTGAGCTGAACGTTGCGGATCGTCGGAGCTACTACCAAGGCGTGGGATCCGGGCTTCGGTATGAAGCTTGGGTGATCTTCCCGGGTGAAGGTGATCGGAACTTCCGACCACTTGAGGTACTCAGGTACCGATGGCTCCCTTGCGTGCATGACCTGGCGGTGGGTGAGCTTTTGCTGGCGCTTGGTCTCGAATCCTTCCGGTCCGCCGTAGATCATGCGGACCACTTGGTCGGCCTCCTGAAACTCGTCGCCGGGCTCGTCGTTCCGTCTGTCCTCTCTTGGGGAACCATCGTTCCTCTTTCTGTAGGGATGGCCTCTGTTGCCCCCAGTGAAGGCTCGCTTGAGCCCGTAGCACTCTCGTGCTGAGTGCTTGTGCTTGTGGTATGGACATTGCTCATCGAGCATGCGCTGGAAATCCTCTGGAGTTACCCGGCCTCTGGGCCGGTCCAGAGTGGCGACCATATCGCCCTCGCGTTTCTTCTTGCGAGGGTGACTGTCGCTGCGACGATGGTCGTCGTGTCGATCTTCGTCCTCGCGGCGGTCGCGCTTGCGGGTCGTCTTGTTCTCCTCCCAGCGATTCTTGAGCTCGCTGAGTTGTTCCTTCTCCGCGATCTCCACGTCCGCCCACGTGCTAGCGACCCGAAACATGTCATTGACAGTCGCGGGTGGCTTCCGAGTCCACTTGTGGATCAGTCTTCCGTCGGAGATGCCGTTCTGGAAGGCGGTCATCACCTCCTGATCCGTCACGTCCGTAATGGAGTTGCGCTTCTCCGAGAACCTGCGCACGAAGTCATGCAGGGCCTCGTTCTTGCGCTGTCGTATCTGGCCGAGGAGCCGTTTGCTCCCGGGCCTCTCCCAGGTTCCGAGATAGTTACCGATGAAGAGTACGGTAAGCTGATCCCAGTTGTCGATGGCGTCCTGCGGGAGTCCTGCCAGCCAGTTGCGGCAATCTTTGGTCAGCATGATGGGGAGGTAGTTCGCCATCACGTCCTCGTCGCCGCCGGCCGCTTGTACGGCGGTGTAGTAGATCTGAAGCCATTGAGATGGATCAGACTTCCCGTCGTACTTGTCGATGTCCAACAGCTTGAATTCTCTGGGCCATGTTACGCTCCTCAAGCGCTCGGTGAACGACTGGAATCCGCCGATCCGACCTCTGGGGCGGGAACCGCTCGGATCCGAGCCGCCTGTTGTCCTTGGGGGAGTGTGCTCCCTCCTGCGATCCCGATCCCCGGGTGGGGAACGGGTCCTCCGATAGGTCCGAGTCCTGGGTGGAGTTCGGTCCCGTCGGTAGGTTCTGCTGCGCAGTGGTGTTTGCTCCCTTGGCGGGGTCGACCGCCTTCGTGGGGGAGCCGCTACGTCCTCGCGGCGGAGTACGACCGCCGTCGTTGCTGCGCCTTGGGCTACCGGAGGGATCAGAGTAGTCTGACTCCGTCGAGTAGCTGCTCCTGTTGGAGTTACGAAGGGGATTCCCATGATCCCGATCGTATTCTTCGCGACGTCGGATCTCCTCGCGATGACGCTCCTCAGTGCTGCTGCGGATGACGTCCCTCGCGTCTCGATCTCTGTTGATCGTGGTGCGAAGATCTTCATCACGATCTGATCCACCGCTGGTCCGGCGTCGAGACGGCCCGGGCTCAGAAGCGGCCGTTCATGCTCTGCCCTGCATCTGGTGGACCTGGACAGAGGCGGCCTGCACGAAAGCCCTTACCTTTTCCAGGCCCGGAGTGCTGGGTGGCAGCCGACTGATTTCCTCGTCGATGGTGACGAGGTTCTGGACCGCCGTCTCGTAGACGTCGAATCCGTTGTACTCGAACATCCCGTCGCTCATCAGGTTCCGACTACTTCTCCTGTCGCATCGATCCCGATGACGACGGTGATCCTCCGAGGGTGGTTCTCGAAGTGGAGCGGTGCCAGATCCTGATGCGTTGGCTCCGTGCGGTCGGGCGGCTCTGCGAGTCGCCCGATTGGCGTTGCGTCCTCAGCGCTGGTCCCTGGCTTCTGTCGTCTCTTCGGCCGGGGTGACCTCGTCCTCCGACACGGGGTTAGGTGGCGTCGCAGGTGCCACCATGTAGCAGTATGACCCGGCTCCTTCTTGCGCAAGGTACTCTTCCTCGGACTCGGAGAGGTCGGTTGTGGGCGTGTAACGCTCCAAGCTACTCGGAGTTAATCCTCCGGGTGATCCTAGCAGTTCCGGCTCCGTAGGGGAGTCGGATGCAGTGTAACCCTCTTGCAGGTCGTCCAGGATTGAAGGTCCCCATGGGTTTGACTAGTAGGAGTCGCTCTCAGAGGGGAAATCATCTGCCTGGACGATGTCCTTCATTTTCTGCTTCTAGGTAAGCGCGCGGAAGCCGGGGGTCTGGATGGTGATGACCTCAGGGCTCGGGACGCACGTCGGATGAGCGTTTACGCTCTGAGATGACTCGACGACGCGACTCTCAGGAGCCGGATCGGAACCGAGTGGATGTTGATATGCTCCCAACTGGTTAGGCCTCGCGTTTTGCGATGGACTCAGCGGGGCAGAAACGGCGCGATCAGATGCGATCGGACCGGATTGGGCCGTGATGGCCGAAGTCGGCGCCAGAGAGGAAACCTCCGTGGCGGTTGCAGTTCCTGCCGCTTGGGTATCCAAGACGGCGGCGGTGATGTTCCCGAACTGGATCTCGAATCCGTCAACGTTCGGGAGGTTGCAGCTGTCCAAGATCTTGACGCGATCCATCAAGCTCACCCGATTGATCTCGGCGATGTCCCCTACCTGGCGTGCCACTGTCGGTGATATGATCTCCGGCAGTCTTCCACGGGGTAGCCCACGGAAGTGATTTGTATGCAGGGAAGATCGCAAAGATCGGAAGCAAGATGGTTAGGATGGACAGACGCAAAGGTTTAGACAGGTTCGGGCCGTCGACTCGACGTAATACCCTACGTCCTGTTTTGGGGTGTTGTATTGCGTGGATTGTGTGTTGATGTGAGTTGTGTTCTTTGGAGGGGGTCCCTGCCCGCCTTATATATCGAGGGGCAGGGTTACAAGTCGGTTTGTAGCCGATCCTATCTCTAAGGATCCTTTCCTTCTTTACAAAAACTCCTATTCTAACTAGAACTTCTCCTTCCAAATCCTTCCAACATGCGCCGACTTGTCCCGCACGTCATCAGGTCCAGAACGGTGGGCCGGGCCGCCCCCTTTTGGTGGGCTGCCAGGCTTGCTCGTGAGGTACCCGGGTACTATATCCCCCACATAGGGACTGACCGAATGCGTGGTAGATAAGTACAACCTCTGCAGAGTGTAAAATATATCTGGATAGCCGCAGCTCTCGGCATAGAGCTGATATGGTCAAAGCCCCCACTGATTAAATTTCCTTTTATTGCATGGGGAACCAGGACGGCAGGAGCGCCAATGACTGGGTTCAGAATATAATGTCGGGACTGGCAGGGAGGAAATGCCCCTCCAGGCCCAACATTTATATTCTTTTAATTTATGTAATTATATTATTGAATTTGTGGGATTTGCTGGGTATTCAATCCTGAATACTCACTCTTGCTTTCATTGTCGTACAGGTTTAGGTTTCCAGGGCGATATGGTGCTGCCACCCACCCCGGTGGCGAACGAGTGCCCGCCGCTCTCTGCTAGTTAAATCGGTGTAAATATTTAAGTTAAATGTTATTTACTGCTCCTGACTCTAATCTGTGTCAAAATCCGTATCAGCGTACTGATCCAGGGACTGATACGTGTGAGCGAGGGACGTCCAGGCCAAGGGGTCCCCACATCCCCTCCAAACACATCTCCTCCTCAGCCTACGGTGAGTCAGCAACGTACGGGACTGCAGGGAGGGGGAGGAGGCCGGCCGGATTTCCCCTCGCCGGCACCACCTCCAACTCCAAAGCGGATGCCGACCCAAACGCCGCCATGACCCACCGTCACCTCGACGGGAGATGCCGACCCAAACGCCGCCATGACCCACCGTCACCTCGACGAGACTGACAAAGTCATCTCCACCCTGGATCTCACCGCCTCCGACGAGGACGAGGAGGTACTGCTGTCCTCCGTCTCGAGGTACGTATGTCCTCCGCTCCCTTTCCGCTTGCTAAAACTCGTGAACAACTCTCCTCCCAACAGATGCATCCGGGCGGCAGTGAATCAGGTCCGGCCGGTTGCCAGGATCTCCTGTTACGGCGCCGGCTTCGCACGTGGATGCGGCAGCTGGAGGGGTTCGTGGTTCACAGGTACTCCCTCACACCCACTTCCAGTGCGTTTCGATTATGTTGTAGGGTTTAGGTGAAGGTGTCGTGTGGGAGTGCGACAAATTTGTGATTGCTCAGGTTTCATTACCGAACTCAGGTTTGAAAGTGCATCTAGGTCCCTAGTGGGTTTTGGTGAATTGAATGACACTAAGATTAAAGAGCTAATGATCTTGTTGAGTTTATGAGCAGGAATTTATTATAAAATCAATTAATTGGTTACAAAAGACTTATTTCATGTGGTAATGCAAACTCATATGACAAGTCATTTGACTAGGCTATGGTCAATAGTGAAAAATTGGCAAGCAATGAGTTAACTTAAATTGAGACATGTATTGATGGCAGCTATTTAATCTCATATCAAGATGGAGCTTGTTGATGATGACATAGCACTAGAAGGGATTCTCTTGCAAGGAAATGAGTTATTTATTTGAAGAGAAGATCTAAGAAAAAGTCAAAGTGCAAGCTAAGGGAAATTGGTCAAGAAAGATGATGGTATGGGACATCATTGATCTACACTTGATACATAGCTTGTATATGAGGCATGGACGTTGTGATTCAAATCTAATGGTCAAAATTGATAAATGGACTTTTATGAATGATGCAAGCCGACATGAAGCTCTAAGTGATGCTAAGGTGAAGAGTCAGAGTTCGGGATAGTGTTTCAAGGTACCAAGCAATGTGTGTTCAAGTTGCAGCTTGAGTCATGGAGTCTTTGCTAAGGGTGAAGAAACTTTCTTTGAATTCAACTTGATGAATCTTGATCATGAAGAGTTTATTGTAGAGAAGCGTCAATCCTTTAGAATCAAGTGAATTGAACTAGAACAGGCTTTCATTCGAAGACAAGAGTTCAAGTCACTAGCTCAAGGAAAAATGTGCTCAGTTCATGGAACCAAAAGAGATGCACTCCTCAGATTGTGAAGTTGAAGACACGACATCAACATGCAAATGAGAAGCTCAAGTTGTAGAAATGTACTTTATCTTTGATCTTGAGTATAGGTATGTTGTATTATCAAGAGGGATGCATCACATAGTATTTTGGTTCAGTCTCAATTCTCAAGTAACCTGAGTGAGTTGAGAGAGACACAAAAGCCTCACGTGCACACTTGTGAGTTTCTGAGTGCTTATACTCGGCAGTGCCGAGTACATAGAGTGTGTGCCAACGGCTAGTTATATTCAAATCTCGGCAGTGCCGGGTTTGTGAACTCAGCAGTGCCGGTTTCACAACAGCTAGTAACGGCTAGTTTTCTTAGAATGGAGTATTTATACCCCACGACCTAAACTGTTGCTAGCTGCTGCTTCTGAAGATTCCTGTGTGCTTCCTTCCTGTTCTAAGCCAAGCAAAAGCCAAGCAAGCTCTCCCCAACCTCTCTTTGTGAGATTGCACATTCAAAGTGATATCTTTATGTTGGGTTGAGAGAGAGACAGCTTGAGAGACATCAAGAGCACAGCACCACCTTGAGCATTTGAGTTGGTCCGAAATCTTGTGATTCGCATTTGTTACTCTTGGAGCTTTGGCTCCTAGACGGCTAGGCGTTGCCCGGTGAGCACCCGGTTGTGTGGGCTGTCACGGGAAGTTTGTAAAGGTCGGTTTCCACCTCAAGGGAACCATTCTTCTTAGTGAAGGGCCATAGTGTGCTTGAGTGGCACTTTGGCGCGGATGCTTCGCGGAGCTCGTCAAACGGAGATTAGGAACCACTGATCTTGCCTTGTTGTGGGCATGCGGTGGGTCTAAACTTCGGTAAAAATCATTGTGTCAATTGTGCTTAATTATTGTGTTGTGGATTTGAGGAGCTCTCCATTGAACACTTGTGTTCTTGGAGAAATTGTTGTTTCTGTGCGTGCAGGGACTGTGTGAACCTACTCAGGAACATCACCATAGCATCCTCTACATTTGGGGTTTGATCTAGACTTAATTTACTCACACTTGATACATTGTACTCACTCTGCTCTGTGTGTACTCGGCAGTGCCGAGTTGACAAACTCGGCAGTGCCGGTTACATTGACTGCTCAGCCAAATATATCTCTATATACTCGGCAGTGCCGGGTTCATCAACTCGGCAGTGCCGGTTTGGCAGGCAGTAAATTTTATCCGCTACATTTTGAGTGAAATTTGTAGGTGCGCCTATTCACCCCCCTCTAGGCGACATCACGGTCGTTTCAATTGGTATCAGAGCAAGGCTTCACATCCAAGCTTAACCGCCGTGAAGAAAAGATGTCGATTGAGGTAAACTTTAAGCCACTCGAGCTCGATGGCTCAAACTTTGATTCTTGGTCCTGCAATGTTCACAATACTCTTAGAGACATAGATCCTATGGTTGAACATATTTTAGTTGCTAGCATTCTACCTCCCAAGTTTGATGTAGACAACACCGATCAATCAAACATCACTCAAGAGGAGTTAGCTTGCTTGCAACTCAATGTTTGTGTTGCTAACTTCTTGCAAAAGTCTGTTTGTGAAGACATATGGAACACTATCTCTAGGAAGAAAGAAATCCAAAGAGATGCATATCTTGTTTGGTCTCTCATCAAGGATATATATAAAAATTTTGAGAGTGATGATGATGAAGAGCCTGAAGATGTGCTTACACCTGAGAAATGTTCATCTTCATCAACAATCAACACAAAACTTCAAGTGACATCACTCAATGGTCAAAACTCAGATTTGGTTGCTGCTAAGCCTATGTACTCGGCACTGCCAGCAGTGCCGAGTATAAAGGAAAAGTTGACGAAGAACAGCTGAGTGAAGAATCAACGTCCTCGTGTTGGTCTGATTCTGATAGAGATCATCATCAGTGCTTTTATGGCTATATCTGAGAGTGACTCTGACAGTGATAGTGATGATGAGGAGCTTGTGACCGAGGTCAACAAGATGTCACTAAAAGCAAGAAGTCTAGTGACCAAAACAATGAAGAGAGTGATGGAACAAGGACAAGACATATTAAGACTAGAAAAGCTTCTTGATGACAAGGAAGCTCAAATCAACTACCTTGTTCCATTTGAAGAAAAGAATAAACTACTCAAGGATCAAGTGGATGAGCTCATCAACATGAATGTAGATTTGAAGATTCAACACCTTGAGCTCAAGTTCTCAAATGAAGAGCTCATGGATGCACATGCCAAGCAAGAAGTAGCTCACGAGGTTGTGATCACCATGATAAAATCAAGTCAACCAATCAATCACACTTGCTCACAAAATGAAAAGAATGAAAAGCAATCATGGTTTGAGCAAGTGACAATAGAAGATTGCAACGATGATCTAGTCAAGGAGAATGAAGTGCTCAAGCAAGAAGTGGATAGGCTCTTGAGGGACTTGACTAAACTTAAAGGCAAGGACATTGCACAACCTTCTCAAGATAACCGTGAAATCATGGTGAAAAAGCTTGAGAAGGGAACAGTGCAAAGCTCATGCATTCCTGCACCCAAGCCCAACAAGAGCAAGCCACAAGCAAAAAGGAAGGACCTAGATCACATCAAATGCTTCAAGTGCTCCGAGATGGGGCATTATGCTTTTATGTGCTCAAGAAAGCTAGAAGGCCAGCAAACACTCTCCAAGAGACAAAGAAGTTTGTCCAAGAGAAGATGCTTTGGTTGCTACAAGAAGGGACACAAGATTGCTTCATGTCCGGGCAGGCCATGCACACTGCATGTATCCGGCAGTGCCGAGTTGGTCAACTCGGCAGTTCCAAGTACAAAGGGACAGTAGCAACCCAAAGTGAATAAAGGCTTCAAGAAAGCTCAAGAGCTATATTTGGAGAGAAAAGATTCTGAGAAGGTCAAGAACAAGACATCAAGCAGCATCAAGCACAAGGTGTGTTACACATGCCGAGGAAAAGGACATCTTGGTAAGGATTGTCCAAATGGTAACACCCCTAAGCCAAACTTAGTCAACAATGTCACTATTGAGGTAAAAGGGCACTCAAATGATTCTCGTTCTAGTAGGATGCTAAAGTCATCTACTAGAAGCACAAGAGCCATTTGGGTTCCTAAATTCGTATTGACTAACTCTAAAGGACCCAACGGAGTTTGGGTACCAAAATGTGCTTGAAAAGGTTTTGCAGGTACTTGGAGAAGCATTGGTAACTAAGCAAGCTTGAAAAGACCTTCACTTCATGATTCACATATCAAGCTCAACATTGTTGCTCAAATCTTGAAAAATGCCAAGTTAAAGTCTAAGTGATTTATCACATGATCAATGCATCTCTGGTAACAATTATCTATCCCTCAGCTCTTAAAGATCTAAACTTGAGTTTGCTTTGTGTAAATTCTAAATCTAAGACCTAGTGTAGCTCATTGTGTCAATTTCAAGATTTCTATACAATATGACACATATTGATCCTAACAAGCTCTGTATGGAGCTAGAGTTTTTTTTCCTACACAGGAGCATTCTCATGCAACAAGCAATCAAGGAAAGTCAAGAAAAATCAGAAATATTCTACTGGGTAGGCTCATATGTACCCGGCAGTGCCGAGTTAACACACCCGGCAGTGCCGAGTACAAAGGCCCAAAATTGACCTATGCTTCATCAAGCCTCGAAAGATCCGACACAGGGGCGGATGATCCGGGGAACAACCAAGGAGTCTCTGGCAGATGTTGGATGATCCGGCCACATCTCGGAAGATCCGACAAGAAGTTCCGAGCGGCTCTGTCTGATGCTCGAAGAATACAAGATTGAGTCAGATGATCCGAGGGTACCTGGTCAGAATCATGCCCATATACTTGGCGGTGCCAGGTTGACAAAACTGGCAGTGCCGAGTACAAGGCAAATCAGGCTGTGAGCACCTTCTTGACAAAACTCTTATTATTGCATTATGGTTGTGTCTATTATGACCAAAATATGAAATGAGCATCCTCTAGTATCTTAAATGATTGAAAGTGCATTTATCAAGAATTCAATCCTTGATGCACATATTTAGGGGGAGCTAATTTCATATCTTGTGTCATTGGATTTAATCTTGCTTTCAAGTTTCATGATGTGTAGGATAAAATTAGAAATGCTTCATATACTTGAAATAAGCAAGAAACCATCTTGAGCATGCCACTTGACCTCAAGGTCACCAATCCATCAAGGAATGAGTATCTAACATCAAAATGGGTTGGCTATCCCTCCTAGTGGCAGCTCTCCATGACATGGCTTAAATTCCTTAATTGATCTTAACCGATCTAAAGAATGCACATTGGCATATATTCTCATTTATGTGTGCATAATATAGTTGTGAGGAATTTAGTCCATATTATGAGGCTTAGTGTTTAGTAGCTTGATAATTTGCCCTAAGTGATTTTAAAAGCTATCAAACATAAAGCTAGGGCGTGTGCTACTTATGGTTATCTCTATGCTTTAGAGCCATTCATGGTGTATTAAGAGTGAGATGACAAGAAGTACATTTGCTGCACAAGTACAAGCCCAAATGTGAAATCCTTCAAGGTGTGAAGGACATGGAGACTCAAGGGCCAAGGTATGTCTTTCCATGCTTATTTATATTGGACTTTGCATCTAGGACCTACATGCTAGTGTGTGCATGTTTTGCATGTTGCCTTCTCAAGTACTAGTGCATCTTGAGATATTTGGTTGATATCTTCATAAAGTTCGCTAAGTGTCATGTGTACCTAATCTTTGTAAGGCATGAGATAAATATTCTAAGTATGACACTTGACTTGAGTTGCTCCATGTTTGAGTGACATAGGACAGAATCTGCAAAATCCAACTAGTATGCTAGGTGTGTGCTTTTTGGAAAATATTTGGTTCTTGGTCTTTGTGACCATGTCAAGTCACCTATGGTTATGGTTACGCTTGTTTGACTGATGGCTAACAACAAGTGATAAGGCATTCTCAAGTCCATAGGAGTTAGACATATCTTATCTCAAGGGCTAAACTTTGGAATTTCTATCTCTCATCTCATCTCAAACTAGGTTCCTATTCTAAAATGGATATCTTAAGTCATGGAACCTAGATGTGATCCTAAAACTTTCCCATCTCTCACTTCCAAAATTCTCAGTTCAGTTCTCTGATTGTTCTATGTAAGCGGCAGTGCTGAGTACATTACATGTGAACTGAAAATTTCTTTCATCTCTAAATCTTCATGTTCCAGGAAGTTTTATGGATATTTAAGTACCTGGGACATATCTTGTAATCAATCTTCCTAGAAATATATCATATCATCAAATTCTTCTATTTAAGTCACGGACCCTATATACCCGGCAGTGCCGAGTTGCAAAACTCGGCAGTGCCGAGTACACAGGGAGCTCCAATGTTTATTTTCCTATACAGCCCGTGACTTACCTCTTCACCTCTCATTCTTTACCCACTCATCTCCCCTACATCTGCACTGTTCGTGAGGGACGACCAAGGGGCAATTTGGAAGTTTGGCCATGGATTTTAAAGATTGAAGCCTTATTCTTGGTGGTTTCTACTCAGCACTACCGGATCCACATCTGGTTTTGCATTTCCCTCACTCTTCACCATGAGTCAAGGTACATTTCGGCCATTCTTGCCCGATCTCCTTTTCTAGGGTTGTTCTCTTGAATTCCTTTGGTAGAACATCTCCTGTAACATCCTAGATGATATTCCATGATATGGATTCAAGTTTTCATGATCGATTTTGGGAGAACTCGGTTTTGGGTCTCACTGTGTGTAACCGGCAGTGCCGAGTTGGCAAACTCGGCAGTGCCGAGTACACACAGAGATTTCCCAACTTGTGTTTCTTGCAAAATTAATCATGCCTTTCTCATTGGAATATCCATACTAGTCTATTATCTTGTACCAGATCCATCTAGAAAGCCTACATCTCATGATTCAATTTGTTGAGCACTGTCTGTGTGTACTCGGCAGTGCCGAGTTGACAAACTCGGCAGTGCCGGATACACACAGCCAGTACCCAACTCATTTCAATCGTTTCAATTTCTCTAGATGATTCAGCTCAATCCTTTCATTCTTTGAGTATATGGTATACTTTTGTGATCACAGATCCTCCAAGACAACCACTCAAAGTCTTTGGGAGCAAGGACAAACAAAAAGCAACTGTTGCACATAGAAGGTCAACAAGGAGACAACTCCCAGAGGCACCTTATACATTGATGATTCTGTTCCAGAGCAGCAAGGAGGTAGCAACACCTCTAATGATGATGGGGAGGAGAGCGATGAAAATTATCAGGAATCTCCCCGAGGGCAAAAGAGGAGTGGTCGGTTTATGAGAGGTAGCAGCAGCAGTGGTGGTCATGCAGCTAGCAGTGGAGGAAATGGGCAGCAGGGTGGAGATAATGAGGGTGAGGAAGTTCATGGTGTTGAGCAGCAGGGACAGTCTGTGTTTGTGCCAGGAGTATTTTTGAGAGAGCCTAGAGTGCCACATGACTATGTTAGGGTGAACTACAAAGGCCGTGGCATGACAGTCAAGGCATGCAGGGAAAGAGAGAAAAATCCCCTTAATGATCAAAGGAGTGGCAGGAGTGTGGACTATCGCTTCCACACAAAGTTTCAGCAGGATTTCTATATGTCTGCCATTCTCAAGAAAAAGTACAAGGTGGCTAGATCACAGTTCATAAATTGGAAGGAGTATGAAGAGGTGCAAGACCCCATCTTTGATGAGATCATTCTTGAGTGCAAGAAGAAGCACATATATAACATCATGGGGTTCCAATGTGATTGGAACACAGAGGTCATAGCACAGTTTTATGCCACTTGCTTTTGGGATGACGGTGAGCATGACCCTAGTAGGAGATGGGTTCATTGGATGACAGAAGGGAAATGGTACAAAGTTAGCTATGCTGAGTTTGGTGGGATGTTTGGTTCCTGAAGTACGACTATGACAGGAGGAAGCTTCACATTGGTGCTCATCTTCCTAAGGAAGACATGGGGGATATTTATATGCAGGGAGAGAGTGGATATATGGTAAGACCAAGGGCTTGATTCCTTTCTTTGGCTATCTCAACAAATTTTTCAGGAGGACTCTAGCACCTAGAGAAGGTGATCATGATAACATTTCTGCCTTCTTGAGAAATCTTCTACATGCCATGACACCCACTAAGGAGGAGTTCTGTGTTTTTGATTTCATATGGGAGGAGATCAAAGATATATCCAAATCTCCCCTAAAGAGCTGTGGTTATGGTGCCTACTTGATGTTCATGATCAACCACAAGACACAGATGAGGTTCGAGTGTGACTACACACATAGATATTGGTATTGACCTTGACTATCGTCCAGTGTGACTCTTAGTGAGGTGATACAGATGAGGCAGAATGTGGCAGGCCTAGGTGATGTTGGGGCTGCCCAAGGGGCTCCTAGTGCTCCACCAGGTCCTTCACGATCTCGCTCTAGGCGTGGTGGCACTAGAGAGCAGGATGTGCAGAAGCCTTAGTCCCCAATGAGAAAAATATTCAACTTATTTGTGTGGCTATGCAAGAATCAAAGGGACATCCAAGTTGAGCAAAGGGCACAAAGAATTAGAGACAAGAAGCAGATGAATGAGCTGAAATTAATTCATAATACCTTACACATCGATCCACCTTGCTCTCCCATCCCTTCTTCTAGTACTGAGCCTGAAATTCCATCTGTGGATGACATGGTACACGAGTTTGCAGATGATCCATTTTTTCATCAGTTCGGGACTATGTTCTTTCCTAATGACGATGAGCCATCTTCAGCTGCACCCCCTCCTTCTCATGACCAGCAGCAGCATCCTCATGTTTACCCAGAGCCACAGCCATATACCACCTCCCTCACAGCCATCACACAGCTACCCTCTTGCGTACGGTTACGATGACTTTGGATCTTGGATGTTTGGGCAGCACCTTGGTGATCCAGGCTAAGGATCGAGTGGCCTTGGAGGACGATGTGATGATGATGATGAAGATCAGCAGTAAAAGCTTCCAGATACACTCCCCTAAGGCCCTTATTGGTGATGGATGACAAAGGAGGAGAGAAAGATCGAGTTAAAGCTTCCATTTTAGATTTTCAGAGTCCTTGTCCATGTATACTCGGCACTTCCAAGTATCCAAACCCGGCAGTGCCGGTTTGGGTGTGGTATGCCACACACAGTAGTAATACAATTCGTTTTAGCTCATTTGGACTTGAGAAAATTGTAATGTGTGCTATTTGTGTGGTAAACCTTGTTTAGTTGCTTAAATTCAAGACTTGATGCATGTTATTGTGTTGAAATAGATTGCTTTGATGAAAAGTTGATTTTCTCAGTTCTGACCCAAGTGTACTCTGTGTACTCGGCAGTGCCGAATCTTGCGACCCGGCAATGCCGAGTACACAGGTTTATCCTGGTGTGCTTAATATACTCAGCAGTGCTGAGTTTAATAACTCGGCAGTGCCGAGTATATTGTGACAGGACTGACCATTTCTTCCTTTTTATGTTTTGTGAGATATTTGTCATATGCATCATGTTATACATGTTCACACACTTGTTTTGCACCCCACAGAGGCTGAGATTTAGGGGGAGCTCAATGTTTTCATGAATATGTGCAAAAATGGCATTTAAGGCCAAAGTTGTTGAATTCAAACATTGCACATATTTAGGGGGAGCTCAATCTAAATCTGAGCATCTAAAAGCTTCATTGATATATCATTTGTAAGCTTTAATCAAGGTTGTCATCAATCACCAAAAGGGGGAGATTGAAAGTGCATCTAGGTCCCTAGTGGGTTTTGGTGAATTGAATGAAACTAAGATTAAAGAGCTAATGATCTTGTTGAGTTTATGAGCAAGAATTTATTATAAAATCAATGAATTGGTTACAAAAGACTTATTCCATGTGGTAACGCAAATAGGCTCATACGACAAGTCATTTGACTAGGCTATGGTCAATAGTGAAACATTGGCAAGCAATGAGTTAACTTAAATTGAGACATGTACTGATGGCAACTATTTAATCTCATATCAAGATGGAGCTTGTTGATGATGACATAGCACTAGAAGGGATTCTCTTGCAAGGAAATGAGTTATTTATTTGAAGAGAAGATCTAAGAAAAAGTCAAAGTGCAAGCTAAGGGAAAATGGTCAAGAAAGATGATGGTATGGGACATCATTGATCTACACTTGATACATAGCTTGTATATGAGGCATGGACGCTGTGATTCAAATCTAATGGTCAAAATTGATAAATGGACTTTATGAATGATGCAAGCCTACATGAAGCTCTAAGTGATGCTAAGGTGAATAGTCAGAGTTCGGGATAGTGTTTCAAGGTATCAAGCAATGTGTGATCAAGTTGCGGCTTGAGTCATGGAGTCTTTGCTAAGGGTGAAGAAACTTTCTTTGAATTCAACTTGATGAATCTTGGTCATGAAGAGTTTATTGTAGAGAAGCGTCAATCCTTTAGAATCAAGTGAATTGAACTAGAAGAGGCTTTCATTCGAAGACAAGAGTTCAAGTCACTAGCTCAAGGAAAAATGTGCTCAGTTCATGGAACCAAAAGAGATGCACTCCTCAGATTGTGAAGTTGAAGACACGACATCATCATGCAAATGAGAAGCTCAAGTTGTAGAAATGTACTTTATCTTTGATCTTGAGTATAGGTATGTCGAACTATCAAGAGGGATGCATCACATAGTATTTTGGTTCAGTCTCAATGCTCAAGTAACCTGAGTGAGTTGAGAGAGACACAAAAGCCTCACGTGCACACTTGTGAGTTTCTGAGTGCTTATACTCGGCAGTGCCGAGTACATAGAATGTGTGCCAACGGCTAGTTTTATTCAAATCTCGGCAGTGCCGGGTTTGTGAACTCGGCAGTGCCGGTTTCAAAACAGCTAGTAACGGCTAGTTTTCTTAGAATGGAGTATTTATACCCCACAACCTAAACTGTTGCTAGCTGCTGCTTCTGAAGGTTCCTGTGTGCTTCCTTCATGTTCTAAGCCAAGCAAAAGCCAAGCAAGCTCTCCCCAACCTCTCTTTGTGAGATTGCACATTCAAAGTGATATCTTTATGTTGGGTTGAGAGAGAGACAGCTTGAGAGACATCAAGAGCACAGCACCACCTTGAGCATTTGAGTTGGTCCAAAATCTTGTTCGCGTTTGTTACTCTTGGAGCTTTGGCTCCTAGACGGCTAGGCATTGCCCGGTGAGCACCCGGTTGTGTGGGCTGTCACGGGAAGTTTGTAAAGGTCGGTTTCCACCTCAAGGGAACCATTATTCTTAGTGAAGGGCCATAGTGTGCTTGAGTGGCACTTTGGCGCGGATGCTTCGCGGAGCTCCTCAAACGGAGATTAGGAACCACTGATCTTGCCTTGTTGTGGGCATGCGGTGGGTCTGAACTTCGGTAAAAATCATTGTGTCAATTGTGCTTAATTATTGTGTTGTGGATTTGAGGAGCTCTCCATTGAACACTTGTGTTCTTGGAGAGATTGTTGTTTCTGTGCGTGCAGGGACTGTGTGAACCTGCTCAGGAACATCACCATAGCATCCTCTACATTTGGGGTTTGATCTAGACTTAATTTACTCGCACGTGATACATTGTACTCACTCTGCTCTGTGTGTATTCGGCAGTGCCGAGTTGACAAACTCGGCAGTGCTGGTTACATTGACTGCTCAGCCAAGTATATCTCTATATACTCGGCAGTGCCGGGTTCATCAACTCGGCAGTGCCGGTTTGGCAGGCAGTAAATTTTATCCGCTACATTTTGAGTGAAATTTGTAGGTGCGCCTATTCACCCCCCTCCCCCCCTCTAGGCGATATCACGGTCATTTCAATGGTATCAGAGCAAGGCTTCACATCCAAGCTTAACCGCCGTGAAGAAAAGAAAAGATGTCGATTGAGGTAAACTTTAAGCCACTCGAGCTCGATGGCTCAAACTTTGATTCTTGGTCCTGCAATGTTCACAATACTCTTAGTGACATAGATCCTATGGTTGAACATATTTTAGTTGCTAGCATTCTACCTCCCAAGTTTGATGTAGACAACACCGATCGATCAAACATCACTCAAGAGGAGTTAGCTTGCTTGCAACTCAATGTTTGTGTTGCTAACTTCTTGCAAAAGTCTGTTTGTGAAGACATATGGAACACTATCTCTAGGAAGAAAGAAATCCGAAGAGATGCACATCTTGTTTGGTCTCTCATCAAGGATATATATAAAAATTTTGAGAGTGATGATGATGAAGAGCCTGAAGATGTGCTTACACCTGAGAAATGTTCATCTTCATCGACAATCAACCCAAAACTTCAAGTGACATCACTCAATGGTCAAAACTCAGATTTGGTTGCTGCTGAGCCTATGTACTCGGCACTGCAGGCAGTGCCGAGTATAAAGGAAAAGTTGAAGAAGAACAGCTGAGCGAAGAATCAATGTCCTCGTGTTGGTCTGATTCTGATAGAGATCATCATCAGTACTTTTATGGCTATATCTGAGAGTGACTCTGACAGTGATAGTGATGATGAGGAGCTTGTGACCGAGGTCAACAAGATGTCACTAAATGCAAGAAGTCTAGTGACCAAAACAATAAAGAGAGTGATGGAACAAGGACAAGACATATTAAGACTAGAAAGCTTCTTGATGACAAGGAAGCTCAAATCAACTACCTTGTTCCATTTGAAGAAAAGAATAAACTACTCAAGGATCAAGTGGATGAGCTCATCAACATGAATGTAGATTTGAAGATTCAACACCTTGAGCTCAAGTGCTCAAATGAAGAGCTCATGGATGCACATGCCAAGCAAGAAGTAGCTCACGAGGTTGTGATCACCATGATAAAATCAAGTCAACCAATCAGTCACACTTGCTCACAAAATGAAAAGAATGAAAAGCAATCATGGTTTGAGCAAGTGACAATAGAAGATTGCGACGATGATCTAGTCAAGGAGAATGAAGTGCTCAAGCAAGAAGTGGATAGGCTCTTGAGGGACTTGACTAAACTTAAAGGCAAGGACATTGCACAACCTTCTCAAGATAACCGTGAAATCATGGTGAAAAAGCTTGAGAAGGGAACAGTACAAAGCTCATGCAATCCTGCACCCAAGCCCAACAAGAGCAAGCCACAAGCAAAAAGGAAGAACCTAGATCACATCAAATGCTTCAAGTGCTTTGAGATGGGGCATTATGCTTTTATGTGCTCAGGAAAGCTAGAAGGCCAGCAAACACTCTCCAAGACAAGAGTTCAAGTCACTAGCTCAAGGAAAAATGTGCTCAGTTCATGGAACCAAAAGAGATGCACTCCTCAGATTGTGAAGTGCCAAGTACATAGAGTGTGTGCCAATGGCTAGTTTTATTCAAATCTCGGCAGTGCCAGGTTTATGAACTCGGCAGTGTCGGTTTCACAATGGCTTGTCACGGCTAGTTTTCTTAGAATGGAGTATTTATACCCCACGACCTCAACTGTTGCTAGTTGCTACTTCTGAAGGTTATTGTATGCTTCCTTTCTGTTCTAAGCCAAGCAAAAGCCAAGCAAGCTCTCCCCAACCTCTCATTGTGAGATTGCACATTCAAAGTGATATCTTTGTGTTGGGTTGAGAGAGAGATAGCTTGAGAGACATCAAGAGCATAGCACCACCTTGAGCATTTGAGTTGGTCTGAAATCTTGTGATTCGCATTTGTTACTCTTGGAGCTTTGGCTCCTAGACGGCTAGGCGTTGCCCGGTGAGCACCCGGTTGTGTGGGCTGTCACGGGAAGTTTGTAAAGGTCGGTTTCCACCTCAAGGGAACCATTCTTCTTAGTGAACAGCCATAGTGTGCTTGAGTGGCACTTTGGCGGGGATGCATCGTGGAGCTCCTCAAACGGAGATTAGGAACCACTGATCTTGCCTTGTTGTGGGAATGCGGTGGGTCTGAACTTCGGTAAAAATCATTGTGTCAATTGTGCTTAATTATTGTGTTGTGGATTTGAGGAGCTCTCCATTGAACACTTGTGTTCTTGGAGAGATTGTTGTTTCTGTGCTTGCAGAGACTGTGTGAACCTGCTCAGGAACATCACCATAGCATCCTCTACATTTGGGGTTTGATCTAGACTTAATTTACTCGCACTTGATACATTGTACTCACTCTGCTCTGTGTGTACTCGGCAGTGCCGAGTTGACAAACTCGGCAGTGCCAGTTACATTGACTGCTCAGCCAAGTATATCTCTATATTCTCGGCAGTGCCGGGTTCACCAACTCGGCAGTGCCGGTTTGGCAGGAAGTAAATTTTATCTGCTGCATTTTGAGTGAAATTTGTAGGTGCGCCTATTCACCCTCCCCCCTCTAGGCGACATCACGGTCTGTTCAAGGTTCTAGCACTGATTTCTTTCGATCAAGTGTAGGATTGCATTCTGGAGGCATGGTGGGCTTGGCTGTTGCTTGTGCTGCAGGTATTTACTACTATGGAAGCATTGTTTGGCAGTTAATAGTTCATTATTTACTATTAGCAGTTTTATTTTGTTCATTCAGGTTTGTCGAACTTGGAGGCCTAGGACCCACATGGACGCAGGAAATACTCCAAGGGAGGATATGGCAAAGAGTAGAGACCGTGGCGCAAGGCAACACAGGACTCTATGAAGTATGGAAACTAGTCGGTAATAGGAAAGCACTCTCATAGCGAGGCTTGCTCGGGTTACTACTCGAATTAGACTTCGTATCCACCCTTGTAACCCTGTCCGACAGTATATAAGGTTGGGTAGGGACCCCTCTCGAACAACAAGTTCTGAACCTCAAGTCAGAGCACTCCTTACAATCAAACCCTTAGAATATAGAGAACCTCAACTAGTCCTGGAGATCATTGATCAACAAGACAGGCTTGTACTCATATTCACCCTACGTCATACAAGATCAGCAACAGGATGTAGGGTATTACGCCTAGTTGGCGGCCTGAACCTGTATAAATCTCGTGTCACGTAATCGTCGACTTCCTGATTCTACTGTCACTCCACCGAAACTCTACTACCTAGGGGTACCCCTTGGTAGGACTGCCGATAAAACACCGACATCTGGCGCGCCATGTAGGGGGATCGTCAAGAATCTCGTGGACAATTCGACGACTTCACAACAAGACAAGATGCTCCGGGAAGGCGCTGCTCTCGAAACCAAGCTCAAGGAGATGATCGACGACAGTGGCTCACTCCGGTCAGTATCAGCGAGCATGGAGGAGCTCGTCAATAATTTCGACAAAATCCAACTGTTCGACATCAGCAAAGGGCAACTGATCGAATCAAGAATGCTCTCAAACTCCTCTCAGCAAATTCACCCCGAATCCGACTCGATTTCGACGAGTGGTTCGAGCACCCACCCAACCCTACTCACTTTCGGAATACACAACTTAGCATCTACTTACGAAAGACTCATATGCTCCTAATTCGAGTCGATGATAGAGCAGTATGTGGATATCCTAATTCGGATCGGTCTAGAGCATGCCACTTCTTGCAAGGAGGCAGCTCAAGTATTCGACTATGACTCGGACTCGGATAACGAATGCCCTGATGGTGCAACTAGGCAGTGCCTATTTATAACCTCGACACCAGAAGGAAGAACCGCAAATTGGAGGCATACAAACCACTCAATCAACAAAAGTTGCGGCTCACACATCTCAAGTTTCAAAACCGATCAAGATAGGTCTCAAATCAAGAACATCAACATGGCACACCATCAGGACCTTGCCATATACATGATTGGCCTCAAAGACTTTGAAGAAGCCAACATCTACAAGAGGAAAGCATTCCTTGAGCTCTCGGAAGCACTAAACAGTCCTCAAGAGCAGGAGAGGAAGAATAGTCGAGTAGTCAAAAACCAAGGAGAGCATAGCGATGCGCTACTCTACAGAATAAAATAGGCAACAGCAGATTCGCTCAGCCAAGCAACTTCTGCAATTCTCCAGCGGCCAACGCCATGGAACTACACTTCAGGCTATCCCTCATGCATCAAACTGCCGAAATCAAAAATCTTCTTGGGTTGACCACCACGATCATCAAACAACTCGATGATTATGAGGCTCCGCATGAAGAAGAAAGCAATGACTCAGAGGAACATCTGCAGATCGCCGCAGTAGAGCAATATGATCCTCAAAACAACTAGAAGATACAGCCTCAAGAGATTCAGAGTCCTCACAAGAGAAAATCAGTCGAGGATGCAACAACAGTCATTCAACGGCTCAACAAGCTAAAATCAAGCTCCGATTCAGCAGCATTCAAGGAAGTACTTAACAAGGGATGCACATTGCACCCAAATCAAAAGCACTTCACTAAAGAATGCTACACTCTGAAAAAGGCATTGGGGATCCCTGTAAAGAATCAAAAGACTACTTCAGTTTAGGACGTACCAGAGGAGCCTTACACCTATCAACACCATGATGCCATGGTGATGGTGATCTCTCAACCAATAAAGGGACATCAGTGAAAGAAAGCAATACCAGTATCCAGGCGATTCTTCCTAAGAAAAACAGATACCAACATTTCCTTCTCAGAGGTGGACCATTGGGCAACCTTTTCAGAGGCAAACCAACCACCACTCATAGTAAAACCAGAAATTGGTACTCTCAAGACTACAAATGTACTAATAGACGGAGGGGCCGGACTTAATCTACTGATAGTCTCATCCCTACACGATATGGGTTTCGAGTCCAAAAAGTGGATGGTACACGCGACCGCCCCGTTCTTCAGAATCATTCCAGGCATAGAAGTTATGCCAATAGGGTCAGTAACCCTTCCAATAACCTTCAGCGACGGCAACAAGTCGAGGACAGAATACTTAAACTTCGAAGTAATCGACTTCAGTACACCATACAGCGCAATCTTTGGAAGACCCGTGCTAATCAAATTTCAAGCTATACCAAGTTACAACTACCTCGTCCTCAAGATGTCTACTCGGAATGGCGTTCTATCACTTCAAGAAAGCCTAGGACAATGCCGCTGTTGCCACAAAGGAGTCGTCAGAAAGGTCACTCCTTCAATCAAGCAAATCTGGTCAAAAGAGTAAAACTACTCTTTTCAAGCAGAAAAGCTCAAAAAGACCCTAATCTATAAAGGGCACTACAATATTGAGTAGTTCTTAAGCAAATAAAGACTAGATCTCCATATAAAGACTAGTCCAGTAGTTAAGTAGTTTTCCTCACAAAAAGAGATACTACTACATATGTAACTAGGGATCATATTATATAGACTTATAAAAGTATCATCGATCGTGTTTCCGCGTAAAAATTCCCTTTTTGCGTCGGTCATTCGACAACTTTGTCTATAAAAACCACTCGTCATAGATTTCGAAGGTTCTAAACATTAAATAACCAAATCTGGGGGCTTTTGGTTTCCAAATTTCTTCTTTATGGAAGGTCGAAAGCCTTGAGGCACTAGCCAAAGGATTAAATAACCATAAAGCAAGAAAACAATTCACACGGTACAAATGGTGGAACATCCACTCTTTATTCAAAGAACTTGGTTATAAAAGCTGTCAAAAAATCAACAACGTTTACAAGAACAAGGACAACAAGGAGGCAAGCATTTACAAGAACAAAGATGGCAGGCCACCAGAAGTAGCCATACAAGTAGTCAACGTGCCTTCAACCCAAGTGTAGGCTGCAAAATGCCCATGTCTGGTATCTTGCAACTTCTCTTCTAGCATCAAGGGCACGGGCAGAAAATATGTGGAGGGAATACGAGCACCACAGGAGACCAAGTCACAAGAAGACCGGATCGTTTACACGCAGCACGACATCGAGGCACTGGACCAGACAGTAACCAGCGTCACCACATACATTCGTCCCAAGATCAACAAGACCTTTTAGAAGGAAGTAGAGGCCAGCACCGTACCGCTTACACCCAGCCCGGCACGAGGACGCTGTGTTTGGCCCCTGGTGACCACCTCCCACCACTTTTTTGCAACTACTCTTCTGGCATCAAGACTTCAAGCATGAGAATGAGCTTGTTCGGGAGGACGAAGAAGAGAGGAAGCTGAGAAGAAAGCCAAGGCAGCCATGATTCTGGAAGCATCGAGGCTAACCATCAGCAAAGGCAAATTTATAGCCAGAAAGAAAGCAGATTTCTGGCAAATAAGCATCTATTTGCTACCAAGGGTTGTCAAGATTTCCATGCCCTCAAATCACGGAAGACAATCAGGACCTATTTATAGCCAATAGGCGGCGCAATCAAACAAGGGTCTACTATTTACACGTGAAGCTTTCAGAAGTAGACACAACAAAAGATTCGATCATATCTAAGTAGCAAGATGACAGCGAGGCGCAAATTCCGCACCTAAATCACGGGCTCAACAGGATTGTATCGACAAATCACGACAATCAAGGACAAAGATAGGACTGCAGAGACAGAACTTTTTCAGAAGGACACGTCTCGTCAGGTTTTCCTTTAGATCTCTTCGAGTACTGGCACAATCAAACAAAGACCAGAAGAAGACGCCCAATCAGACTCAATGAACTCAAGGATTGTCTACCATCCCCTAAAAGTTTTATCTGGGAACAAAAAGACACCCACAAAAATGAGTTCAAAAAGCAAAAGAGTGCTTTCTTTCCAGGACCTCCGAGTGCTTATTTCCAAGAGAAATAACTCAAAGTAAGAGGTAACTGAAGAGGTATGCTTGGCCTTACAACAGCAACTCAGAAAACTGAGCCAGATAACAAAGCTTATAGAGTGGAACAGCATGTCAGGCGAACCACTCGGCTAAACTGGTTTCAGGAAAAAGCAATCAGCTCCATTCTGAGTACTTCTAAGAGAAGTGCAATAATTTCCAGGATCTCTGAGAGCTTATTTCCTAGGGAAGTAAACTCTAAGCGAGAGATAACTGAAGAGGTACGCTGGCCTTACAGCAGCAAACCAACGTCTGAACCGAATAGGGAAAGAGCATGTCAAGCAAACTGCCCTGGTCTTAGAAACAAGTTGGACACGATCCAAGTACTTTTTATAAGTACAACAGACAAAGCCTAGTCGACAAGACAAACATGCATTTCATTAACAAGAGTAGGAAAAACAAATGCATAAAGATCAGTTCCACTCTTTACAAAAAAGATCATCTCAGAAAGAGTACTTCTTCTTCATTGAAGAGAACAAAAACTACCCTACGAGAGATCTAACCTCTCTATGACCTGTTCAGCTATGGGCCTAGTGGACTCCAAGTACTCTTCAAACTTGGCATCAGTACAATCATTAGCTTTGCCACCCGAAACACTAGCTAAACTAAACTCTGGAACTAATGACTGTATCGTGGCAAGAACACTGTTTGCTACAAAAGTACACGTACGACACAAATATGAGTCGAAGCAACTAGGAAGCTCTGCAAGACGGTCAATAAGAAGTCGAGGCCGAGAACCGGCAGGAGTTGGAGCAATGGAATATGCAACCGTCGTGGCAGTCGCATCCAGGTCTTCATAAAGCCTGATGAGAGCCTCTTGATCAAGCTTCAGAGCATTATACGAACCTTGAAGATTCTTTGAGGAACGCTTCAACTTCTCGTTCTCATCAATAGCATTCAACATAGCATCCTTTCACTTGTTGCGATCGACCTGAAGCGTGGCATAGCCGTTCTCCAATTCTAAAAATAAGGAAGAGAATGATGAGGACATAAAATACATGAAGAGTGTTAAACACACATGGAAGGCATGGAGGACCAAAGAGGTCGATTGGGGACCAGATCAAAGTATTCCCACGTTTTACACCAGGCTATCACGTCACTTTTGGTCTAAGGAAATAAAGAGATTGAATCCAACACGTTTTGGAAACGTTGGATTCGGACTGCAGGAAAGTCCTGACTTTCAACGGCCGCCACGACTTCATATGGACTCCGTTTGGGGCGTTTCAAGTACTTGATGGAAAGCTTATGAAGTCTACTTTCATATGGATCCAGACTCATGTCCATATCTGTCCCGAGGCGGCCGCAATCGTCAAATCATTGACCGAAGGTTTTTCTGTCCAGGTGTTGCGACACCTTATTTTGGCCCACGGGCCGTGTATCAAGTTGGGTCCATTAGGTACGCGTCCTAGGGTTGGAGCACGACCCCAGCACCCCTTTGGTCGTCCTCCCCCTATTAGATACCCCCTAGCTGCCGCCAAGAACACTTGAGTTTGTTTTACATCTAGCTTTTAGCTACATTCACGGCCACACAAATACGTGATGTCCTCGTGATTCAGAACTCCACCTTCGAGTGATAATAAGATTGCTCGCCTCTCGTTCTTGTTCGTTCATCGATTGCGCACAGGAATTGATCTTCATGATCAGGCTGATCTTGCTTCAACAAGGTCGGTAACCACAGGGAGTTGGTTCAGCGATTGCATTGGCGCTTCGGGTTCGCTCGTCGTAGTCGGATCGTGAGGGTCTACTTCCGCCCAAGTCGAAATTATCCTGCACTCACCGAAAGATCGGGCACTCCAGCTCTATCAAGTTTCTGCATACCCACTTCCTTGTTCCCTTTGCTTGCTCCATAGCGCATTGCACTTGTTTCCAGCAGCTTTGTTACGTGTTTAGCACTATAATTCAGCTTTGCATTATTGTTTGATTGTGCTAATCCTTGAGTTGAGTGTAGCCTACCCAGAACTACACATACTCCTACGACGAGCCAACTTTGTTTCTCCAGGCAATCGCTGCTCCAATCTTTCGCAGGTGCTACTTGTTGCTTGCAGGCCGCCCCTGTTGCTTGGTAAGAACGGATAAGAACTTGATCGCAGCATCTTTGTGAGCTTTCCATACACACCTTTGTTGCCGTAGGATTTGTTTTTGTGTTTGTGCTAATCATGTCAGGAGACGTCAACGGCATCGTGGCACGATTCGATGTGTGGCCCACGTCGGTCACGGCGTTGCACAAGGGCTATAACAGTGACATGGAGCTAGACGATGGAGATCGCCACGGTTGTGCCCGCCGTGTGGTATGTCATCCACACATTGACTCATTTGCTACGATTCAATTTAAAATTTCATCTTATAATGGCAAATATGATCCTGCTGCATATCTTGATTGGGAGTTAGAGGTAGAACAAAAATTTTCATGCCATGATATTCCTGCTAGTGCACAAGTTAATGCTGTTATTAGTGAATTTACTCGTTTTGCTTTAATGTGGTGGTGTGAATATAAGCTAAAACATCACACGGCTATTCCAACCACTTGGGCTCAATTAAAAGTTGCTATGCGTCATCGCTTTGTACCTTCATATTATGCCCGAGATTTGCTTAAACAAATGCAGCGGTTTCAGCAAGGGCAACAATCTGTTGAGGAATATTACCAAGAATTACAAAAGGGTATGATCCGTTGTGGTTTATTTGAGACGGATGCCGCTGCTATGGCACGTTTTCGTGGTGGTTTGAACCGTGACATTCAGGACATACTTGATTCTAATACTTATACTGATATGACCACATTGTTTGAATATGCTTGCAAAGCTGAACGTGAAGTGCAGGGACGCCGCTCCACGACATATACTAACTCTTTTGCAGGACAAAGCCCGGCATCCAGCGCAGATCCTGCTCTCCCTACGCCATCCACGTCTAGCACTACACCGCGCGAGAGGACGGCCACAACAGCGCCGTCGACCACAGGTGCTCCACTCACGGAAGGTGAGACCACTTCTACTGTGCTGAATTTTTCCACACCTCATGCTATCATAGAGCAATTATTAGTGGAACCATCTCTTGACGAACCTTTGTCACATGATGATGTGCTTATTGTTCCTTGTGATAAAGATGATTTGTGTGACAATGCTTCTGTTGTACATGTTTTAAAATCACACCCTTGTGCTGAAATTAAACATGATAACATAGAGCAACTATCGGTAGAACCCTTACTAATTTTGCCTTTGTCACAAGATCATTTGCTTGATGTACCTTGTGATGAAGAAGAGTTGTGTAATAGTGATTCTTTTATTCCTCTGCCACAATTACTTAATCATGATGATACACATGCTTTGGAGCCATATAATTATGCTGAAAATCAAATGTTTGTTCCAATTACTTGTGCAAATGATGAACAAAAATTGCTACCTTCTTTAAATACTTTAGGTTATATTGACTTTGCTGTTCTATGTAATCTAAATTGTTTGGAGGAGAGATTTCTTGCATATCTCAAATTGTCATGCTTATCTAGGAACACATATCACTTCATTGGCAAATAAAATCACAATGGAGAATATATGGTGCATCGAGTTTATATTTGTTCAAATCTGGTTGGACAACAATGTGATAAGTTAGAGAGCTGCACTAAGAATAATCATGTCACATCCAATTTCTCTAGCTTTGTTTTAAAGAAACATGTTCAATCCAAAGAAGGGGAGCTTTGCTGGTTGCTACCTATGCCTGCTTTGTCTTTTGTTGGTACTAATCTTGTGCAGGATCATGTTGACAAGCATATTGTGTCGTCCGATCCAGAAGTCTACATTCCTGCTGAAATGTCTATGCGAGATGACACATTTGACAATTCGAAGCATGGTGACCCTCCTCCTCCCAATACATTTGGTTTCTTTTGTTTTCGCAACCCCGTTCTCCTTTGCGTTGTGCAGGATCGGTTTCAAGTACAATTGACGCCGAGGACGGCTTTTCGTCAAGAAGGGGAGGATGATGAGGACATGAAATACATGAAGAGTGTTAAACACACATGGAAGGCATGGAGGACCAAAGAGGTCAATTGGGGACCAGATCAAAGTATTCCCACGTTTTACACCAGACTATCACGTCACTTTTGGTCTAAGGAAATAAAGAGATTGAATCCAACACGTTTTGGAAACGCTGGATTCGGACTGCAGGAAAGTCCTGACTTTCAACGGCCGCCACGACTTCATCCGGACTCCGTTTGGGGCGTTCAAGTACATGATGGAAACTTCTGAAGTCTACTTTCATATGGATCCAGATTCATGTCCATATCTGTCCCGAGGCGGCCGCAATTGTCAAATCATTGACCGAAGGTTTTTCTGTCCAGGTGCTGTGACACCTTATTTTGGCCCACGGGCCGTGTATCAAGTTGGGTCCATTAGGTACGCGTCCTAGGGTTGGAGCATGACCCCAGCACCCCTTTGGTCATCCTCCTCCTATTATATACCCCCTAGCCGCCGCCAAGAACACTTGAGTTTTGTTTTACATCTAGCTTTTAGCTACATTCACGGCCGCACAAATACGTGCTGTCCTCGTGATTCAGAACTCCACCTTCGAGTGATAATAAGATTGCTCGCCTCTCGTTCTTGTTCGTTCTTCGATTGCGCACAGGAATTGATCTTCGTGATCAGGCTGATCTTGCTTCAACAAGGTCGGTAACCACAGGGAGTTGGTTCAGCGATTGCATTGGCGCTTCGGGTTCGCTCGTCGTTGTCGGATCGTGAGGGTCTACTTCCGCCCAAGTCGAAATTATCCTCCACTCACCGAAAGATCGGGCACTCCAGCTCTATCAGAGAAAGATCAAGTCAGTAAACAAGTACCAAAAAGCAAAAGACAAAGATCAAGAGTCAAGAACTCACTTTTCCAAGAACGGATCTCACTGGCATGCTTGGCTTTGACAGCTTCAATATCATCGTAATTATCAATGGTGTCAATAATCATGTTAGCAGCCTCATCATGATCACGGATACTTTTTTAATGAGCGTCCTCCGATATCTTATATCGAGCCTCAAGATCAGCGTTAAGTTTTTCAAGCTCTACCACCTTGGACTCAAGGGAAAATATTCTACCTTTCAAAACCCGAGTCTCATCAGGATCATCAGGCAACAAAGAAAGATTCTCTCCTCGCCTAGAGAAAGCAGCAACGCAAGCGGCAACAGCAGCTCCCGCAGTAGACAAAGGTGTTGGTCCAGCAGTTGTGTCAGCAGCAGGAGGCATGGCAGCAGAACTCAACTTCTCAGAAGTTTCAACGACGACTGGAGTATGTAAAGCACTCGCTCCCGAGACAGCATCTTCTTTCCACAAAAGAGAAGAACTCGAGGGCAAACCAGTCGAGGGCTTCCTCAAATCAGAAAGGCGGATAGGGACTCTACAAAAGAAAGGCAGTAAAGAAAACTCCCTAAAAGAAGACCAGTCCAAAGAAGGAGTTTCAAAGCCCAAACCTACCCGAACCAAACATACGAAGACGAGGAGCGCCAAATACCAGTTTTCGTGGCTTCTTTACACTGACACCTGGCTTCTTAGACAACGAGGACCTTGTGACCAACGAGTCGACCATGATATCCCCACTCTCCCACCCGGACGGAATAGCAGAAGCAGTCTTCACAACTTCTTCCAAAATAGAAGAAGAACTAGCCTTCCCAAGGACGGAACCAGGGGTCAGTGAAGACACTGTCTCGGGATCAACCCTACACAAGCAAAAGTCAAGAAGGAGATCCACAAAAGTGAAAAGAGATGATAAAAAAATTCACACAAAGAGCATAAGGGATACACAGTCTCAAGCGTCTCAGCGAAAGAACTCGGGGGCTCCACTGGCAAGGAAGGAGAACCACTCTGCGACACCTCGCGAGTGATCTTAACCTTACGGACACAGACCCGAGGCTTCCGCCTTATCCCAAAGTGATCAAGAGGGGAACTATCATCTCCCAATAGGTTGTCAACTTGCTCTTTCTTGACTCGCAAAGATGCAGCTGAAATCTACGAAGTCGACATATAAGAAAACCACTCTAGAGTCCAAAAAAACCAGTCGAATAAGACACAAGGACAACGTCAAGTACCTGAGGGGGAGGATGCTCTCAATCATAGAGTTGAGGCACATAAGGCTTCGTCACAACTCCAAGAAGCATCAATCGGACTCTCTCCAAAATCTCTTCCTCATAAAAGTCCTTGGGTCTCATACGAGAAGGGTCATCACGTCCAATGTACTCATAGCCAAGTGACTCTCTCAAGCTCAAAGGTTGAATCCTGCGCTCAACCCAGCTATACACGACCGAGGCAACTGTCACCCCCTGCTTATTCAAGTAATCGATCGTCTTGAAGTAAGACGACAACTTCTCGGAGCTACCAGTGGAAATCTCACTCCAGCACGGCTCGCTTACAGGAGCCCTTCTAGTAAATTCCGGCAAAGCATGCGGATGATTCCCAACATACCACCACGACTGCCTCCACTCGGTTCTAGATGGGGGCAAAGTGAGGACCCGGTGTGTCCAAGGACCGGTGGATGGTCGCTTCCTGGTGTGATGAGTGATTGACAACGTGGTGTGGATTGACGTTTCCCTTGGCTCAAGTATTGCAGGTGTAGAATGCGGCTTGGTTGCATTGGTGCAGGTGAAGAACAGGCGCGAAAGGTCTTAGCCATGGCGGCCTCCGAGGAGCGGAGAGACAAGTAGGCTTGGTTCGAGGGACCCGATGGCCGGTGGATCAAGTGCGGTTCACATGCTGGCAAGAACGAGCAAGGGGACGTGGTTCCAGTGCGAGGTAGCGGCTCACAACCGAAGCTCGTACACGGACGAGAAGCCGGCGCAAGGTGGCGGCTAACGACCGAAGTTTGCGCGCGGGGTTTGGTGATTTGGCCACAAAATCATCGGTGGACGGTTTCCCTTGGTTTGGGCCTCAAAACCAAGGACCGAGGACTCGACGAGGCGAATTTGGGCAGCTGGGCCAGTGTGGCTGCCAGGGGCGGTTTAACCGCCCCCCAGGGGCGGTTTAACCGCCTCCCCCTGGGCCGGCCCAAAATCGGCGTCGAGGAGCTTCGATCCGGAGGACACGCGGCGTGACTGCAAGGCTTGCGTCGGAGGAAAGCTAGCTTGCAGTGGAAGGTGTCCCAGCCGGAAAAATCTTCGCGGAAAATGTCAAATTTGGCCCTGAGGGGTATGTATCACTTAGGGGTAGTTTAGTCTTTAGAGCAGCACCACTTGGACTATATAATAGACCCCCTAGGGGCTGGTGGCTGTCATCTAAGTAGTCTAGTTTTATTTCCCTTGCACTTGAACCATTTTCCTTTAGTTTTTCTTTCTAGTTTTCCATAGGCTAGCCAAGTGCTTCACCGGAGAAATCTTTGAGAGGGTAGGATGAAGGGAGGATAGCTAGCCTCTTTGTAAAGAAGTTGACCTCGTGATGTATGGAAGATTTGGCTTTCTTGTATCCCTCTTTGTGTGATTTCGTTGTTCATCCCGTGGCTCTTTTTGGCCCCTTTGGGAGATTTTCGATTCCTTGTGTTTGAGGTCGTTTCCTTGCGTGTTTGTTTGGGGGATTCACACATGAGGTCGTGGACACTCTTTTCCTGGTGATTTGCCCCCTCAAAACGCAAAGAATCGCTTCGGATTTGGGGATTTTTGGATGAACTCGGGTTGGAAGTGTTCTTCACGAGATCTGAGATTCCGGGAGTTCTAGTGTGTTTGAGGCCGAGATTTTTGGGGAATATACTCCACTGAAGGTGTACATCATCTCCCCAAAGTTTCGTCTCAAGAGCTCAAGCCGTTTGGGAGATCGACTCACGAGTTGACTTTTTCCCGAGAGCTCCCAGTTTGACCGCCCCCAGGAGGTTAAACCGCCCCCCTTAGGCGGTTAAACCGCCCCTAGGGAGGTTAAACCGCCCCTGGCTGGGTAGAGAAGGTTTTGCCTCGTTTCGGTTCGTTTTGTGTTCGTTTCGATCGATTCGAGTTCCGCTGCGTGTTTCTTGCTCCTAGGGTCAGTAGCTTGACAGTGGCTACGTGATCTTGGCAAGATCGCTTTCGGAGGCGTTGGAGTTGATTTGGGAGAATAGCCGGATTGGTTGGAAAGAATTTTTATCGGCTCCCATTCACTCCCCCCTCTCTGGTCGCCGATTCGGTCCTTCAATTGGTATCAGAGCCGGTTACGGGTCTTTGCGACTCTAACCAGTCTAAGATCCAAAGATGGCGTACCAGGATCGGGGTTCCTGGGCCTCCGCACTTCGATGGGAAGAACTACCCGAACTGGGTTGCGCGTATGGGCGCTTTCTTGCGAGGCAAAGGAAAGTTGCTGTGGGATGTGACCAAAGATGAGAACTATGTCAATCCCACCAACTTAGATGCCCAGGATGCAAAGGATAGATTTGAGGCGAATGCCCGAGCTGTTGACTACTTGTTCCGTACTTTGTCTGCCGAGGAGTTTGAGCGTGTTTTGGGCGAGGACCTAGCTTGCCAGATCTGGCAGAAGCTCAAGGTAGCCCACGGTGGTGATAGCCATGTCAAGGCTAGGCTCTTCTCGATGTATCGCAGAGAATATGAAAATTTTGCTCATTTGCCAGGAGAGTCGGTTGATGCTTTGTTTCAGCGTTTCACTTTGATTGTCAACAACATGAAAGCCAACATTACCGTGCTCCCATACTCGGATCATGACCGAGCTATCAAGCTCTTGCAAGCACTTGATAGATCCGTATGGGGTGCCAAGGTTGAGGCGATCATGGAGTCGGCAAACTATGAGACTCTTTCTGTTGATGAGCTTTTCTCGAAGTTGAAATCTTCCGAGGTGACAGACAGTTGCTTGCCAAGGCTAAGAGTCCGACTGATCCCCATAGTCTGGCTCTAGTCGGTGGCTCTGATTATGGACAGGCTAACACTTCCAAACACTTTGCTTTGTCTTCTCTTGTGTCTCTTCCAGATGAAGAATATGAGGTGCTGAGCGAGGAGGATCTCGCGTTGCTCACGAGGAGGTTCGAGCGGATGTACCAGAACCGCAAGGGTTCGAGGCGTGCCGGGAGTACGTGCTACAGATGCGGGAAGATGGGTCACTTCATCGCCGAGTGCCCCGAGGAAATCAAGAAACACAAGCACCGCCCGCGAGATGAGCACAAGCACCGCTCCAAGGACAAGCACCACTCCAAGCACAAGAACAAGGAGGCGAACACTGACACCTCGTCAAGCTCAAGCAGCGAGGAAGAAGACCGCAGCCACCGCAAGGAGAAGAAGCACAAGAACCGCAACTTCAACGGGCTTTCTGGGGTCGCTATGAACTTCTGCACCATGGCATACGACTCCAACAACAAGAACGTCTCCGACTACGACTCCGACTCTGACTCCGAGGATGAGGTATTGACCGATCCCACCTCTTTGCGTCAGGAGATTGCTAGATTAGAGCAGTTGGTCGATAACCGTGATGATGTGCTTAGAAAGACCAACAAGGAAAAGAGGGAGTTTAGGTCTTTGCTAGGAGAGTCCAAGGATAGAGTGGCTGAGCTTGAGACCTTGCTTTCTGAGACTAGAAAGAAGGCTATGGAGTTTGAATCTTTGCTTTGCGAGTCTAGGGAGAGAGCAGATAAGCTTGAGTCTGAGATTGCCATGTTGAAGGATGCTCCTCTTGTGTCTGATGAGGTTGAATGCTCGTTTTGTGATGTGCATATGGCTGATCTTGTTGTGCTTAAGGAGAAACACATGACTTGCTTGGATGAACTAGAGGGTGCTAGAGTTGAGCTTGCTGAGTTGAAGTCTAGGTCATCTTTGCTAGGTGCTTGTACTTCTTGTCCTGCTTTGCATGCTCAGTTGCTTGAATCACGCACCATGATTAGTTCACTTGAAGCACAACTTAAATCTCCCATTGCGAATTCATGTTCTGCTTGTGATGTTGTTGCATTGAAAAATGTTGAGTTAGAGCAGTGTGTGAATCGCTTGCAAGATGAGAATGATGAGCTGAGACAGTGTTTGGGTTGGTTGTCTGGTCGTGAGCCTCAGCTCAAGATGTTGATTGCGAGTTTCAAGAGAGCTGATGGTTGTGGTCTTGGTTCTGAGAAGGTTGGTGAGAGTAGTGGTGAGAGAGAGAGAGATCCAGAGAGCTCCACCGCAAACATTCCCACAAACCCACCAAAAACCATTCTCAAGAACACCTTCACACCCAAACCAAACCACCTGCTGAACAAGCTTGACACCACTCCAGATCCTCCCAAGTTTCCACCTAAGTCAGAGAACTTTCAGAGGAGAGTGACCTTTGTGAGGAGTGGGGTTTACCAGCCGAGAGAGAGGGCACAGCCGAGAGAAACCCCAAAGCCAAAGCCAGTCCGCTTCCATTGTGAGCATTGTGGAAGGGATGGACACCTTGAGGAGTTCTGTTGGAGGAAGAAGAGGGAGGTGAGAAGAGAGAAGGAGGTGGGGAACAGGGACAGGTACTACTCTTCTCGTAGTGTGCCTGTGTCTCGTTCACCCTGGCCGAGAGGCGACGCCTTTGTGCGTACAGTTCCTGTGGTTGATAGTTGTGGTGTTCCAGCTGTTCGTGAGTTTGCTAGGCGGCCTCCGTTTCGCGGTCAGTTTGGTTCAGGGAGGTTCGACCGTAGCTTTGAGGCTAGGAGAGAGTCTAGGCCACGTTTTCCCCCGCGTGGTGCTAGAGATCCGATGGTGAGAGACGAGAGGGTTTCACGCGATAGAGTTGATTTTGCTAACCCCTCTTTTGAGCAGATGGCCCGACACTGGTTTGACTCTTTCTGTGCTAACCCCAGTGTCGAGTCATTCGCTCGTTCTCGTTCTCGCTTTTGATTGTGCAGGTGTGAGGTATGGAGAACATGAGCTTGGTGACTCTTGGTCTTTTGCATGATCAAGGTTTGATGGTTCTCCACACCTTTTTTTTGGATGGCCCCGATGAGACCCTTGTACACTATGTATTGTGAGTATATCCTTTGTACACTCTTGTGTTCATCTGTGTATATTTAGCTTGCTTTGTGCCTGTATCTTGGGTTTTTATGTTTTGTGTAGCATATTGTACATTTGTTTATCTGGTATCCTTTTAGTTGGTATCTTTTGTTGCATTTTGCTCATTTGAGATTTTTCTTCCTTTTTATGATGGAGCTTTCCATTTGCTTTTGTACACCTTCTCTAGTTTTTCTAGGTGTCTTTGATTGAGGGGGAGCTCAGCTTTATTTAATGGGGAGAAATTTGCTCAAGTTGGTTTGACAAGGAGATGACTTTGTTTATAGCTTTTTGGATTGCATGAGATTGTGAGTTTGCTGCATTTGCATTTTGATTGTGCATATTATGGGAGTTTGAAGTTTGCACCTGAACCTTGGATTTGCATTTCAGTTGCACATTCCAAGGGGAGCTGATGATTGAACCTGAACCTTGGATTTGCATTTCGGTTGCACATTCCAGGGGGAGCTTTGTATTTGTGCTTTGATTGCGCTTGTGTTTTGAGATTGAGCTTGCCCATGTTTCTACCCAAAACCAGCTTGCAGACATTTTCACTATGCCACTTGACCAAGTTACCTTCACCCGCTTGCGAGGAGAACTTGGTGTGTGTGCGGTTTTCTGAGCTGAGTTTTGGAGGCTTCTCTTGTAGCATATGTATACTGTTGTACCATCTTTGTATCTTGATGTATATTTTTCTTGCTTTTGTATCTTGATTTCATCTTTTGTATCATATCTTAGGATGAGCTTCTCCTATATGCAGTGATTGGTACAACTTGCTACATTTTAGAGTTTAGGCAGGCTGGCTAGGGATAGCTTGTATGGATGGCTATGCTCTTGATGGTTTTGATATATATTCTATTGAGATAGTCTCTTTTTGAATTAAAATGACAAACTGAACTTAATTTCTTCACCCATGAGTAAATGCCTTTGCATGTCTTGTTTGAGTCGAAATGGCTATATCTGGCTTAAGATCATGCTAGGGTGTTGTATTCTTTTCAATTGGGTCAAAGACCTTTGTCATTGTAAATGTTTAGCCCATGCTTTATCTTGTGGAGGAGCATAAGCTTCTTTCTGTCGCAAAGACATTTCATGTACCATGCTTAACTTGAACAACTTGAAAAATGAGATGTCTATGCATGAAAGAAGAAAGATGAGAAAAAGAAATATTTGCTGAATTTATGCTCATGTCTCTATGCTTTCACCATTGCACACACTTGCACACATGGGTGCTAAGCGGTTGCATGTCGTTTGCCGGAGAAGTCTCCCATGAGAAGTGAACACATGGCTCCGTGCTTTGACATGACATGAGGTAGAACTTGGGCGTTTATGATGATCTTTTGTCAAGAATGCTTGTCCTTTCATGATTTTGGTGAGATGAAGTTTATTTTTGCTTAAACAATCCATGGTTAGGACTTTGCTCATGCGGTGACATTTTTGATAAAAATCCACAATTTGTTCATGGCTTTGTCAATTGGATATATGTCTTCACCTTCTTGATGGCAATGCCCGTGTGACATCATGAACTAGCTTGTATGCCTCTTCTCTAACTTGTAGCATTTTGTATTGCTCATTGTATATTTGAGAAGCTTGTAGTTGCATTTTGTACATTTTTGCCTTGATGTGTGCATTGTCAACAAGGGGGAGAATTTCTGGAGCATTTTGCAAGGGGGAGACGTTGCTGAATCTTTAAGAAAGCTTTTGCTCTAGATTTTGCCGGATTTGTGTGAGAGATTGAAAGTTTTGCCCAAATATGTTTTTCTGAAAATTTGTGAAGTTTCTGAGAGTTTGATCATTGGAAAATCTTGTTGGGCACATGTGGAAGGTTTCCAAGTTGGAACGGCATCGTTGCGAGTTGGTTTGTGAAATTTTGGCTCTTTTCACTTTGGTCATCTGCCAGGGGCGGTTTAACCGCCCCCCCTGGGCGGTTTAACCGCCCCTGTGCTGAGTGCACAAAGTTTGTGATGGTTTGAGCCATTTTCGAGTGTTTTTCGCACGCACAAGTTCACTTGTTCAGGGGGAGTTGCATCTTTGCAGGGGGAGTGCTTTGAGTGTCCTGAAAAGTGAGTTGGAGGTTTTGAAGTTTGTGATTTGTGCTTTGTGCTTTTGCTCTTTTGCCGACGGTGTTGAGCCCTTTCGCTTCTTCTTGAAGGGTCGGCGTTTCTAGAGCTTTCTCTTGTAGAGTGACTTTGTTGTCGGCTTGTTCTTACTTTTAGTCACTTGCTTGAGTCTTGTTTTCGATTTCTTTTATATTTTCTTCATATCAATTGGTTACTATGTGTGTGTTGTCAATGCACTCATCAAGGGGGAGATTGAGGACCCGGTGTGTCCGAGGACCGGTGGATGGTCGCTTCCTGGTGTGATGAGTGATTGACAACGTGGTGTGGATTGACGTTTCCCTTGGCTCAAGTATTGCAGGTGTAGAATGCGGCTTGGTTGCATTGGTGCAGGTGAAGAACAGGCGCGAAAGGTCTTAGCCATGGCGGCCTCCGAGGAGCGGAGAGACAAGTAGGCTTGGTTCGAGGGACCCGATGGCCGGTGGATCAAGTGCGGTTCACATGCTGGCAAGAACGAGCAAGGGGACGTGGTTCCGGTGCGAGGTAGCGGCTCACAACCGAAGCTCGTACACGGACGAGAAGCCGGCGCAAGGTGGCGGCTAACGACCGAAGTTTGCGCGCGGGGTTTGGTGATTTGGCCACAAAATCATCGGTGGACGGTTTCCCTTGGTTTGGGCCTCAAAACCAAGGACCGAGGACTCGACGAGGCGAATTTGGGCAGCTGGGCCAGTGTGGCTGCCAGGGGCGGTTTAACCGCCCCCCAGGGGCGGTTTAACCGCCTCCCCCTGGGCCGGCCCAAAATCGGCGTCGAGGAGCTTCGATCCGGAGGACACGCGGCGTGACTGCAAGGCTTGCGTCGGAGGAAAGCTAGCTTGCAGCGGAAGGTGTCCCAGCCGGAAAAATCTTCGCGGAAAATGTCAAATTTGCCCCTGAGGGGTATGTATCACTTAGGGGTAGTTTAGTCTTTAGAGCAGCACCACTTGGACTATATAATAGACCCCCTAGGGGCTGGTGGCTGTCATCTAAGTAGTCTAGTTTTATTTCCCTTGCACTTGAACCATTTTCCTTTAGTTTTTCTTTCTAGTTTTCCATAGGCTAGCCAAGTGCTTCACCGGAGAAATCTTTGAGAGGGTTGGATGAAGGGAGGATAGCTAGCCTCTTTGTAAAGAAGTTGACCTCGTGATGTATGGAAGATTTGGCTTTCTTGTATCCCTCTTTGTGTGATTTCGTTGTTCATCCCGTGGCTCTTTTTGGCCCCTTTGGGAGATTTTCGATTCCTTGTGTTTGAGGTCATTTCCTTGCGTGTTTGTTTGGGGGATTCACACATGAGGTCGTGGACACTCTTTTCCTGGTGATTTGCCCCCTCAAAACGCAAAGAATCGCTTCGGATTTGGGGATTTTTGGATGAACTCGGGTTGGAAGTGTTCTTCACGAGATCTGAGATTCCGGGAGTTCTAGTGTGTTTGAGGCCGAGATTTTTGGGGAATATACTCCACTGAAGGTGTACATCATCTCCCCAAAGTTTCGTCTCAAGAGCTCAAGCCGTTTGGGAGATCGACTCACGAGTTGACTTTTTCCCGAGAGCTCCCAGTTTGACCGCCCCCAGGAGGTTAAACCGCCCCCCTTAGGCGGTTAAACCGCCCCTAGGGAGGTTAAACCGCCCCTGGCTGGGTAGAGAAGGTTTTGCCTCGTTTCGGTTCGTTTTGTGTTCGTTTCGATCGATTCGAGTTCCGCTGCGTGTTTCTTGCTCCTAGGGTCAGTAGCTTGACAGTGGCTACGTGATCTTGGCAAGATCGCTTTCGGAGGCGTTGGAGTTGATTTGGGAGAATAGCCGGATTGGTTGGAAAGAATTTTTATCGGCTCCCATTCACTCCCCCCTCTCTGGTCGCCGATTCGGTCCTTCACAAAGAGTACTTGAGATACCTCTGTCTAGAACCTAACCGAAATTGTACAACTGCTCCCCCAACGGGCGAAACAGAGAACTCTTTTGGAAAAGGAGCAAGGACAAACATCTCTTGAAACAAATCGAAGTCTGGGTAAATCCCAAGGAAAGCCTCGCAGAAGTGAACAAAAACAGAAATATGGAAATCCCATTGGGATCAAGAATCTGGAGTTCAAGATGATAGAAGTCAAGAAGATCACGGAGGAAGCGGCAAGATGGAAATCAAAGGACCCTCTCCACGAAAGAAGAAAATACACAGATCTGATCAACTGCATCTAGCGGATGATTTTTAGACGGGGAGGAACAGACCATTGCAAGAACATCTGATCTTTCAGCAATCCAAGATTCACAAGATGCTCAAGATCAGCCTGCTGTTGGAACTCCTTAGCCTAACTAAATCCGCAAGCGCACGGAGTACGATGTAGCCTTTCACCAGGGGAGTAAGAACCTGGATATCGAATCCAAGGAACGGTAGACGCGACTAGCCTAGAACTTTTCTAACCGGACCCACCAGGGAGCACAAGGTAAGCGGATAGAGAGCTTGACTTTAGTTAGCTACTCATTACACCAGACAAACTATCTATATCTAATCTGATCTGCTTCGACGGCTAGAACGGGAAGAACTCAGAACGGGGTGAGAGAGGGGTTCTTCCGGGCTCAGCACTACTGTTATGAGTACACCCGAACGTGGTGGAGTACAAAGGACAGACAGGACTGTCACCACCTGCCGCCTACCACTGCAGTTCCATGGGGTGCAACACAACCTGAGATGGCTAGCCAGCACAGGCACCACGCCTAAGCTTTCAGCCACTGACCTCCACCCAACGCGAAGGGCTATAGAGGAAACCCCAAACAAGAGTCGCTGTCACTCGCGCAGACTCAGGTACCCGCAGATCAAATATAAATAAAATAGATTGCTGAAAGTAATTCGTAAACTAGCGAGGTACTAAAGGCAAGGGACCGAGGACTTACTGAAGATAACTCCTGAAGTATATTCCTCTGGGGTGGAAATGTTGAGATGAGACCGAGAGGAAATCCCGGACTCTCTCTACAAAGCTTGGCTGTCACCCAAGCAACTCACCCACTCTCTTCCCAATCTAATTCTAAAGATAAGAACTTCTCACTAGACTACTCTTCTCTCCTTTGGATGGTGTCTTCTCAAGGTGGAGGGGTGTCCCTTTTATAGTCTTCAGAGGCGGTTGCCGGCATCAAGCTTAAGCTAAGCTTGTGCTTAACTATCACGCGAAGGGGGGCACGTGGCGGCCTCAGGGGGAGGCCGGCCGGCTGCCCCGTGGCACCGCCTTCTTCAGGGACGCTCTGGATTGCTCCCTGAGGTCGGTAACGGGTGCTTTGGATTAAAGCTGTCCGAGAATCCAAGGTTGGTGGGGCCTTCAATCCATGCAAGTGTAGCTCAGGCCTTTCGGGTCCTTGGATCAAACCGACGTTGATCGCACATCTTAGGATCATTGGTGTTGTGTTTGTGGTCTTCTGAATCAAAGACGTGGCAAGGGGCCACAGAAGGGGGTCGGTCAGCCTATGCTAGGCCGGCCGGCCTGGCCTTGTGCCCAAAGTGGCTCCTCTTTTGCTTGATTGCTCCTGCACTCACAAATTATACAAAACTTGTAGAACTCATTAGAAATAATCAACATTACTTTGTTGTGAGCAGAATGAGCCTGAAATATGACGGAATGTTGGTGGCGAAATCGTATCGTAATGACCACCAACACGCCCCCCTACCTGAACTTTGCTAGTCCCTTAGCAAAGAATGAATTAAATTATCAGGACTTTAGCAAGATCAGGGTCATGAACTCAAGGCATACACAAGTCATATCTCTGAGTTTTCTTTCATACCTTGGATTCCGGTGGCTAACACCCTCATCTTCATCAATTGAGTCTTAGAACAACTCATTGATTGGTCGAACACTTCTTCCTCATGGTATTTGGAGTTTTTGATAATTTTATAAAGGAAGCGAGGCATACCCTTGTTATTTCTAAACATCTCTCAATCACTCATAGTGTTTGGATCCTCACTTTGGCTTAGAATCAAGCCTCTCCTATTTATATGTTATAAGGTGGAGCTTTTGGGATCGGTGTTGCTTACTCTTCTTTATTTATTTTGCAAGATCGAAAAGCTTGTCTTACTTATTCATACTACTCATAAATCTTGGCCAAGTGCATGTGTATTTTGATGCTTGAGTCTTATTCTAGCATCTTTCATCTTTCCCCTTCTCTTTCTTTCTTTTTTTTCTTCTAAAGATAAGGAGTGTATCATTCCCTTCTTCATTTTCTTCTTTTTTTAGGAGGATGAAGAGCTCTGACAACTTGGACTTTATTGATGCACGTGTACGTGAATGGCCATGATGAACAAGGTAGCACGAACATGAAGGCAAGTAATTCGAGCAAGCTCAAAATTTAGAAGGCGGCTTTGTGGAAACCTCAACTTGAATTTGTTATATGGCTTTGGATAGGACATTTCAAGTTGATGATAACAAGGGTAGCCTTAAGTTTTGTTTTCAAAAATAATCTCCAAAACCTCGAATCGGAAAGTTCAACTCCTCAGATCATCATATCATAAGAATCAATTAACAAGAATCAGGCTTTCCTATAAAAGTTCCAAGGTAATGAAATAATTTCTCAAGAAATATCACAGGTGTATCCAAGATATCATTCAAAGGGGTTCACTTTCATGAATTTTGATCAAGTTTTAAAATTATTTAGCCACGAATTTTTCATGAATCGAAATCATGCAAGGATCAAAGTTAGGAGTTGCAAACCGTGTCCTGGAGTTGAGCCGGCGGAGTTGGCCACAAGCCCAGGCCGATCGGCCCAGTATAGGCCGGTCGGCCTGGCCTTGTTGCCAGGCATCCCGGTTCAGGTTCCTCGTGTATGTGATTTGCAGGATTATGCAGCGGGCACGGGATCTCCTCGAGAGGCAGCAGCATGGGCCGGCCGGCCTGGCATTGTGCCAGGTCATGCCCCGCCTTGGCCAGTGACCAGTAAACCTCCTGTACATTTGAGTTTCTGCGTGCTTCACTGGAAGTTTAGTCCGAGGGGTTGGTTGGCACACAAGTGTGCACCAACCATTCATTTTTTTTCATTTTTTATATATGAGTCACTTCTTTCAAATAAATAAATTTATTTTATTCAAATCAGGGGAAACAAATATGGGGGTGCTGAATACAAAGGAAATTTGAAGGAAATAAATCAAAGGGAAATTAAACTAAGCACCCAAAAACTAAACTAATCCTAGCCTAAACTACTCCTCCTTCGGGCAATAGAGGTGTTCATTGCCGGTGGCCTTCGCAAAGCGCTTGACCTTAGAGGCCATTGCCTTACGGAGAACCTCAATCTTGTCATCGTCCTCCATCTGCCCAATCACCGCCTCCGCCACGCGCTCGTCCATGTTGTTGACCTTTAGCTGCAGCGCGGCGAGCTTCCTCCTCAGCTCCTCCACGTCCTCCTCCTCCTCCTCTTCCTCGAACCACTCCATCTGCCCGGGAAATCCTTGGATCGGAGGGGGCATCATGAAGCGCTTCCTCCCCTCATCGGGCTTCTTAGGGGCTAAGAAGAGCCCCTTCCCGATGCCTGGCCCTTCCCAGCATGGAGGGCTAGGACTTCCCAGAGTGTACTGCGGTGAGTACTCCGGCGAGGTGGAGATGAACAGCGGCACGATCTCCTTCTTGGACGGGGAGGCGACGAGGCGCTTCCCGATGGCCTTCTTTGGGGACAAAAGTCCCGTAGTTGCCCTCCGGGGTGTCTTCGGCAGTGAACTCCGTTAGCCCTCCTCCTTGGGGTTCAGGAGGGAGGCTCTGCCCAAAGGCGAGCCAGAGTGGTGACGAGGGGAGGCCGGCCGGCCTGCCATAGGCCGATCGGCCTGGGCAGAGGGCCGTCGGGCCTCCGGCTGCGCGACCACGGCTTCGACGAACGCCGCCCTCTCGATGATCCTGACGCTGCTGGTGTTGGAGGAGCTGGGCGTCCCTTTCAAGGACTTCGATGGAGAATGGCTGCCTTGGGAGACCGAGTTGGAGTCTTGGAGGCTGGAATTCTCAAAGGGGGAGAGTTCTGGAGAAAGGAGGCTCGAGAGTTCTAAGGGAGAAGAAGAGAGGGGGGCCTTTCGATTTAAAACGACGCTCCTCTTTTCAAAATCCCACAAATTCTCGGAAAGGATGACGGGGAGACTATTTCAAACAAGGAGCATCCCGGGACGAGCCCGGGCTGGGCCGATCGGCCTGGATGAGGCCGGCCGGCCTGGCCTTGTCCCGGGAGCCTCTGAAATTTTTCGTGTAGGCTCCACTTGCTCTTCTTCCAGAGATTTCTTAGGATTTGGCTAGGAAAAGTTTAAAGAAAAGGAAAATAAAATAGAAAAGGGAAATCTATCCTAGATAAGGGTCATTTTAGGTCCTGCCCAGACTTGGACGGGGTAACTCGGTAAGCTCATAGACGTCCATCTCTTTGAGCTCCGGCATTTCGGATTCGAGAAATATTTTCAATCTTTGGCCATTGGCCTTGAAAGTATTTCCGTCATTATCCTAGAGGGTTATCGCGCCATGATCGGCGGCATCTAATACTTTAAAAGGACATTCCCACTTACTTCTAAGCTTACCATGACCAAACAAACGAATACGGGAGTTGAAGAGCAATACCTGATCTCCCGCTTTGAAATGCTTGATCTTGATGCGCTTGTCGTGCCATCACTTTGTTCTTTCTTTATAAAGCTTGGCGTTGTGGTAGGCCTTCTCCCTCCATTCATCCAGTTCAGCCAATTGCATTCTTCTTTTGAGTCCGGCTGTCTGGAGATCCATATTCCACCTCTTGATCACCCAATGGGATTTAAATTCGAGCTCAACTGGTAAGTGGCATGTCTTGCCGTATACCAGTTGGTAGGGAGTCATCCCTATCGATGTCTTGAATGCTGTTCTATATGCCCATAGTGCTTCCAGTAGCTTTCGCTTCCACCCTGTTCCCATTGCGTTGACCGTCTTTTGCAGAATGTTCTTGATTTGTTTGTTTGATGTTTCTGCTTGCCCGCTGGTCTAGGGGTGATAAGGTGTAGCTACTCGATGGTTTACTCCCAAATCGCTTAGGCACTTCCAGAATGTCTTGTCGATGAAGTGTGATCCTCCATCACTGATCACGACTCGGGGTACTCCAAAACGGGGAAAGATGACTTCTTCGAACATCTTTCTTGAATTCTTCGAGTCGGCTGCCATGCAAGGAAGTGCTTCCACCCATTTGGAAACATAGTCGACTTCCACCAGGATATATTCACACTGCTCGGATGCGGGGAAGGGACCCATAAAGTCTATTCCCCATACGTCGAAAATCTCCAATTGGATGTTATTTTGCAGTGGCATAGCATCACGGGCGTTGATATTCCCGTGTTTCTGACACCTGGCACATCTCCGTACGAATTCCTTAACGTCTCCATACATAGTCGGCCAGAAGAATCCACTTTGCCAGAACTTTGCATGGGTTCAGAAAGTTCCGTAATGCCCTCTGTACGGTGATGAGTGGCAGCGGTCAAGAACCTTGTGTGTTTCCTCGTGAGGGATGCATCTTCGGAGTAATCCATCAGCACAAACTTTGAATAGGTAAGGGTCATCCCATAGGTGAAATCTGCTGAGGTAGATTAACTTCTTCTTGTCTTCTCCCGGAGGCACATACCCAGTCACCATGAAATTTACCAAATTTGCATACCATGGACTGGATGTGGTGACCTTGAGGAGAGTATCATCTCTGAGGTAATCATTGATCGGAAGGTCCGACCCTTGAACTTGCATTCTTGAGAGATGATCTGCCACACAATTATCTGTCCCCTTCTTATCTCGTATTTGTAAATCAAATTCTTGAAGGAGCAGAATCCAACGGATGAGTCGTGGCTTAGCGTCTTTCTTGGTCAAGAGGTACTTCAGTGCAGCATGGTCTGTGTATACTATCACCTTAGCACCAACCAAATAAGATCTGAACTTATCCATGGCAAACACCACTGCCAGGAGTTCCTTCTCCGTTGTTGCGTAGTTTAACTGAGCTCCGGTCAATGTCTTGCTGGCATAGGATATGGCGTAATGCTGTTTATCCTTGCATTGACCGAGCACTGCCCCGACTGCATAGTCACTAGTGTCGCACATTATCTCGAATGGAAGATTCCAGTCGGGTGGTTGTACGATGAGAGCTAAGATAAGTGCATTCTTGAGGGTGTAGAAGGCGAGAAGGCAATCATCGTCGAAGTTGAAGGGTGCCTCTTTAGCCAATAGACTTGTAAGAGGTCTGGCTACCCGAGAGAAATCTTTGATGAATCTTCGGTAGAAGCCAGCATGGCCCAGAAAACTTTGCACAACCTTGACATTCGCCGAGGGTGGTAGTTGTTCGATAACTTCTATTTTTGCCTTGTCAACTTCTATCCCTTTTTCTGACACCTTGTGCCCCAGCACAATTCCTTCTCTGACCATGAAGTGGCACTTCTCCCAATTTAGGATGAGGTGATGCTCTTCGTACCTCTCGAGAACCTTTTCCAGATTTTCGAGACATTGGTCGAAGGTTTTGCCATAGACGGTGAAGTCGTCCATGAATACTTCCATGATTTGCTCAATCAGGTCAGAGAATATCGCCATCATACACCGCTGGAATGAAGCAGGTGTGTTGCATAGGCCAAAAGACATCCGCCGATAGGTGAACGTTCCGTATGGGCAAGTGAAGGTAGTCTTGCTCTGGTCATCGGGATGGATATGAATTTGGTGATAACCAGAGTATCCATCAAGGAAGCAGAAAAATGAGTGATTTACCAACCGCTCAAGCATCTCGTCAATGAAGGGGAGAGGGAAGTGATCTTTACGGGTTGCTTTGTTGAGCTTCCTGTAATCGATACACATCCTCCATCCAGTAAGGGTCCTTTGAGGAATAAGCTCGTTCTTCTCGTTCTGGATAACTGTCATTCCACCCTTCTTTGGCACAACTTGAACTGGGCTGACCCATTCACTGTCTTGCATGGGATAGATTATACCCGTGTGCAGAAGCTTCAACACTTCTTTCTTGACTACCTCCCTCATCGCATCATTCAGCCGTCGTTGATGTTCTCTAGACGGCGTATGGTTCGGCTCCATAGGTATGTGATGGGTGTATAAACTGGGGTTGATTCCCTTCAAGTCCTGTAGAGAATACCCGAAGACAGACCGGTGTTTCTCTAAGACTGTGATAAGCTGCCGAGTCTCATTCTCTGTCAGTTTGTCACTGATGACGACTGGCGAGCGTCGATCATTGTGGAGGAAAGCGTATCTGAGTCCAGGAGGCAGCGGCTTTAACTCAGGAGGGGGGTGTTGTGGCTTTTCTTCCTCGTTGAGTTTCATAGAGCCGTCCGTTTCTGCCTCTTGGATGAAATGGTTAGCATCTTCAGCCTGTGATGACTGAGCTTGCTCTGCTTGAGCCGAGCTAACTGCTTCTTCCACTGGGTCTGTCTCGAATCGAGCCTTTGCGATGGTGTTAACCGCCCGCACGAGACTGGCCGGGATGATCTCTTTACCAACTCTGAACTGTATCGTTGCTCGATCGTGGTTCGGGTTGGCAAGGTGCTCTATTGGCTGTCCAATTAGGAAAAAATTGTCACCTCTAGGGACATCGAAAATGTGGAAGTCTAGGAAAATCCTGTTGCGTCCCATGTGTATGGGCACAACACGGATGATTCTTTTACATTCCATAATTTGGCCGTCGATCCACTTGAGGTACTTACGGGAGAAGGACTAGGGTTCGTCTGGTTGCACTTGTGCTGTGAATGCACTTGATATAATATTACTCCCGACCTTCGGGTCGTAGGCAACTTCCTGAGTGTCAGTTCCCTCAATAGCGCAATGGAGTACTCTGAAGTTGCGGGTGGTTCGGATGATGTCTTCGCAACTTTCAATTACCTCCATCCATTCCTTGATCATGATCGCAGATAAACCCTCAATATGCGGTACGGCTTCTGGAATGAACGTCTTAGACCTTGAACTTGCGCACACTTGTTCCATAGGCATACGTGATGTATTGCCAATCTCCAAGTACTCTTCTTCTGTAAAGAGCTCGGGAATGAAGTGCGGCAGATCATCGAGAATAGTTTCTTGGTCTGAGGACTTGTGGTGTTCAAGCACTTCCTCTATGATCGGAGGAGGTGGATCAAATGTAAGGGCAAGGATTGGCTGCTTGTCTGTGGGGGTTGTTGGTGGTGTTGGTGGGTCGTCGAAGACTCCTGTGTACTCGGTAGAGCTGAGAACCTTTTCCAAGATTTCTCGTACCTCGTCCACTGTCTTGTATAACACTGACCCTGCGGAAGTGATGTTCAAGAACTGTGCACTTTCCGGCTTCAATCCACCAACAAAATGTTGCATAAGCATTTCCTCTGGAATGTTATGCGGTGGCCCTGAGTTGGCCAGCTGAATAAATCGCTCCCACGTGGCTCCAAGTGACTCGTCACCTTGCTGATATGTCATCAGCTCGACTCTGAGCTTTAAGATCTTGGATACAGGGTAAAAGAACAGACAAAACTCGTCCTTCAATTTGATCCAATCTCCGCTAAATCTCCTTGCAGTCCGATCGTACCAAGATTTTGCATTTCCCATCAGAGAAATGGGAAAAGTTTCCATAGAATGGTGTCTTGGTTGACGCCGGGTATAATAAGAAGAGAGCAATTCTCTTCAAAAACCTGCAAGTGAGCATAGTGACTTTCGTCTTTCGTTCCACCGAAAGACTGTGCACGAACCATGGCAACGAGACTGGGACGGATCTCGAAGTCATGAGGTAGTATGGGGTGGCAAGATGAAGGCGGTTCTAAATACTCGATAGATGGAACCGTCGGATAACTAGGAGAAAACTCCATGTGGTAGATGGTTATGGGGGTAAAGTGTACGGCTAAAAAGATCCTACACTTGTGTTACTACCGTTCCCCGGCAACGGCGCCAGAAAAGCTTGTTGGCACTCCTTAGCCTAACTAAACCCGCAAGCGCACGGAGTACGATGTAGCCTTTCACCAGGGGAGTAAGAACCTGGATATCGAATCCAAGGAACGGTAGACGCGACTAGCCTAGAACTTTTCTAACCGGACCCACCAGGGAGCACAAGGTAAGCGGGTAGAGAGCTTGACTTTAGTTAGCTACTCGTTACCCCAGACAAACTATCTATATCTAATCTGATCTGCTTCGACGGCTAGAACGGGAAGAACTCAGAACGGGGTGAGAGAGGGTTTCTTCCGGGCTCAGCACTACTGTTATGAGTGCACTCGAACGTGGTGGAGTACAAAGGACGGACAGGACTGTCACCACCTGCCGCCTACCACTGCAGTTCCGTGGGGTGCAACACAACCTGAGATGGCTAGCCAGCACAGGCACCACGCCTAAGCTTTCAGCCACTGACCTCCACCCAACGCGAAGGGCTATAGAGGAAACCCCAAACAAGAGTCGCTGTCACTCACGCAGACTCAGGTACCCGCAGATCAAATATAAATAAAATAGATTGCTGAAAGTAATTCATAAACTAGCGAGGTACTAAAGGCAAGGGACCGAGGACTTACTGAAGATAACTCCTGAAGTATATTCCTCTGGGGTGGAAATGTTGAGATGAGACCTAGAGGAAATCCCGAACTCTCTCTACAAAGCTTGGCTGTCACCCAAGCAACTCTCCCACTCTCTTCCCAATCTAACTCTAAAGATTAGAACTTCTCACTAGACTACTCTTCTCTCCTTTGGATGGTGTCTTCTCAAGGTGGAGGGGTGTCCCTTTTATAGTCTTCAGAGGCGGTTGCCGGCGTCAAGCTTAAGCTAAGCTTGTGCTTAACTGTCACGCAAAGGGGGGCACGTGGCGGCCTTAGGGGGAGGTCGGCCGGCCTAGGCCAGGCCAATCGGCCCGGCCTGGCTGCCCCATGGCACCGCCTTCTTCAGGGACGCTCTGGATTGCTCCCTGAGGTCGGTAACGGTTCCCTTGGATTAAAGCTGTCCGAGGATCCAAGGTTGGTGGGGCCCTTCAATCCATGCAAGTGTAGCTTAGGCCTTTCGGGTCCTTGTATCAAACCGACGTTGATCGCATGTCTCAGGATCATTGGTGTTGTGTTTGTGATCTTCTGAATCAAAGACGTGGCAAGGGGCCACAGAAGGGGGCTGGTCGGCCTATGCTAGGCCGGCCGGCCTGGCCTTGTGCCCAAAGTGGCTCCTCTTTTGCTTGATTGCTCATGCACTCACAAATTATACAAAACTTGTGGAACTCATTAGAAATAATCAACTTTACTTTGTTGTGAGCAGGATGAGCCTAAAATATGACGGAATGTTGGTGGTGAAATCGTATCGTAACGACCACCACACCTGCTTCACCACTGAGCTTTGGAGGGGGAAGAGCCGGATCTGACGTCGCACGCTTACGCTTCTCGAGTTCCTTCTTCTGAGGGACCGGCTTCCATGTAACAGGTTTCTTTGAACGCATTGCTATCACAGGAATCAAGAAGACGAAAAATCAGAAGGAAGCAAGATGGCGGCAGCAATGAACCTCCGACGAATATGGAAGAGGAGGCCAATAGTTTTTTCAAAGGAAAGGTGAAAAGGTAAAAACCCTTAGGAAAAAGGTTATAACCGGCCATAGGGAAAAAAACCTAGGGAAAAGTTCCTATCCTGGATAACAGATATCGTTCCGTTTTTAAAGGAGGAAAAGGCGTTATCTAGATTCTTGTTTCTAGAAGAGCTCCTAAAAACAAAAATCTATTTAATGATTTTATCCTTTCTTAAAATTCAGGGACTTTCGTAACCTTAGATCCTTTTTACCTCTCCAAAAAAGGAGTGGTTTAAGGCTCGGGCGCTAAAGGGCACATAGATCGCTAACGAGAAGTTTTTTTTTCAAATTTATACCAAAGATTCAAGATTTTTCAAGACCTTCAGCTCAAATCATCGATTCAAACTAAAGCTCGGGGACTACTTCATATGAAGTGCCATTCCAAAATCGCACTCCAAAAAATTCAAAAGAATACCATAAGGGCTTGAGCACCTCACAGCCTCGTCCTTAGAAGAACTGCAGTCCAGGAAGTATTCGAGGATTCCCCAGGAAAACCAAGAAGTACTCGAACCAAGCGGTCCAAGCACTCTCAAGACAAAACTCGGCTACGAAGCACTCGGGCCTTGTCGGACATTGAGGCCTAGGGCCCACATGGACGCATGAAATACTCTAAGGGAGGATATGGCAACGAGTAGAGACCGTGGCGCAAGGCAACACAGGACTCTACGAAGTATGGAAACTAGTCGGTAATAGGAAAGCACTCGCATAGCGAGGCTTGCTCGGGTTACTACTCGAATTAGACTAGGAGTCCACCCTTGTAACCCTGTCCGTCAGTATATAAGGCTGGGCAGGGCTCGGACAACAAGTTCTGAACCACAAGTCAGAGCACTCCTTACAATCAAACCCTTAGAATATAGAGAACCTCGACTAGTCTTGGAGATCATCGATCAACGAGACAGGCTTGTACTCATATTCACCCTACGTAATACAAGATCAGCAACAGGGCGTTGGGTATTACGCCTAGTTGGCGGCCCGGACCTGTATAAATCTCGTGTCACGTAATCGTCGAGTTCCTGATTCTACTGTCACTCCACCGAAATTCTACTGCCTAGAGATACTCCCTCGCAGGACACCGACAAGGTTCTTTTGAAAGGGGTTTGACGTTGGGATCTCGCGCTCGTCGTCGACCGCCTCGATCCTGGCCTGCGTCGACTCAAAGCTTCGCTCCCTGCATGGCGTCACCGACGACGTTCCCGTGCAGCAATCACGCCACCGCGTCCAGCAATTCCCGTCCATTCATCATGTGTGGACTCTAAAATCTGGCCCAAATCCATTATCCATTAGCCATGTTCCGATCCATAAAAAATATAATCACGTCCTGATTTTCCTTCCGTGGCCTCACAGCTTGATATGCTCTTTGGGAGACAGATTGATGATCAAAGGCTCGGACCTCGGAGCCATGTCCGTGACGGCGGTGGCGGCGACTGGCCAGCAGGAGAAGGAGGCAATATTATATTCTCAGGTATGTCTCATCTCCGTACTTGCTTACTCTATGTATTTTTGTACTGCAAAGTGTGAGCCGGAAATATTCAAGTTTATAGCTTTTTTTAACAAGAATATTGCAATTGGAATTCCACTTTCTTATATCCTATCAAGAAAAGGAAAAAAGGTTATGTCATAGGACATAATCTAATTAGAACATGCTATACAAAATTAGCCTCATAATTATGCTAACTTCATTTAGAGTGTTTCTACAGAATTGCTCATGTCTGCAAGAGTGAAGGACATAATCTAATTGTGCACATTTACATCCATAGACTCTCACAAAATCTTATCTGAATATTTCTTAATAAATAAGCATGTTATTTGGTGACTTAATCTCTTAGCACCTTTTTCCAGTGGACCTCCTCTGGATCATAACTAATAAATTTTGTCAAGCATTCCGGCTTATAATGCTAAATCAGTTACTTATAGACTTTACCATATATAGCTTCTAATAATTGAAGCATAGGAACGTCTTCCTTTATTTATTCTTAACTTTATAATTATGATAATTAATTTGCAACATTACACAAATAAAACAGGCGTGGCTCTTGTATTTTCACATATAATGTCACTTAAGCAATTTCTCAACTTATGCTTTTATAGTGACAAAATCCCAACACTCACTTTGGTCCAATCTTAGCGTATCTTTAATGCCTACAATATAAGTGGCTTTCACTAAGATATATCTTATATCGAATTTAATGATATAATTAAATTCTTTATTTTGTAGCATATACTTATCGCTACTTCACTTAATAGAGCAAAATTTACTTAGAGCATTAGGATATTTAGTTCTCCACCTTAATCATAAAAACATAATGTCCATGATATTATAAAAACATCACGGTGAGTTACAAACTTAGTATTTGATTTTCTTTTGGAATCACTTCTCAAAATTTGTAGACCCTTTTATTGCCTACTGTTTTGAATCCATCAGAAATTACTATTAAAAAACCTATACTTATAGGTTAAAGCTTATAGACTCAATTATGGCCTTCTTATTGTAATTTGCAAAACAATTAGAGGCTCTTTTCTTTTGTGCTTAAAGTAATTTATTACAACTTTTCCTAATAAGGTTAATCAACTAATGAAAAACCTCAACGAAATTTAGTAGTAAATGGAGATCATACTAACTTATAGCACAAATAATAAATATAATAATTAATTTATCTTAAATCATTGGTACAGGAAAAACAATCCCATATCAATTTATCTTAAATCATTGGTACAGGAAAAACAATCCCATATCTCCTCAAGATTTCTCTACCTCCTTTGTGAGCTCCCACTGACTCCCACTGATCTCTGCATCCTTTTAGAACACAGCTATCTTGTCACAACAAACTTAGGGAAACAGTTAGAACAGTGAAGATGGTGTCCCTTAAACTTATTTGAGGTATCCACAAATGGTAGCTCTTTAATTCTTTATTTTAGCATGACATTACTTTTGTCTTGCTTAAATACCACTAATGATCTTCCTCTGCCAATCTAGCCCACCACAGCGATGGCTAGAAAATGAACTAAAGTAGCAAAGCTATGATTAAGTATTCACAAACAGCGATGGCCAGAATGGTGAACACAAACCATACTTCAAAAATCTCTGGTTCTATTGAACCATTCCACCCAGCGATGGCCAGAAATAAACAAGAACAACAAAACCTGTGAACATGTATCCACTAATCCGCGATGGCTAGAATAATGGACAAAGTCACACTAACTTATTTGAGACAATTGGTAAATATGGAGTATTACTCCTATCACAATGGTATTTTAGTGAGCATGTGTCGCAAATATTCACCCTTTATTTATGCCGAGTTTCGTTTCAGTCTTTTGAATATTAAATTCATTATTTACGGGTAAATAAGAGCATAGCGAGAACTTATAGCTTCTTAATTTCCATAGCTTATTTTCCCTCAATACAATAGGTACATTGTTCTTAACAGTTGGATCATCTCTTTACTCTGATGAGACATTCCATTCTCCCCTTCGAAATTGTAGTCAAAACGTTAGTGAGCCACAAAATTCGACAAGGTCTCATCAATTTTTTTATACACACATCACATACTTATATCAAATCAGAAGAGCACATAAAATTTACTTTGCCAAATAACAAAATAAATAATAGCATCAATAAACTTAATAATGTATTTATCATCACTATAAACATAATGTGATAATATTCCAGTAATAGAACAAACTAAGATTCCTCTTAAAATATTACATTATCAAGCAAAATATTGGAGTCACTAGCTAATTCTAAATAAGAATATCATAACGCTTGGACTTCAACTTCATTCATTCATAACGATTTGGTCCCCTTCTTCTTATGGTTCCTTATGCATAGTCTGCAAGTGATGTGCACGCTGCACCTTAGTCCACCATTAAGGGATAATAATTTGCTAAGAATTTAGCCATAATGAAACAACATTATCAACATAATTTGCAGCCACTTACTTATGGATCTACTTCTTCATCATTTACGTAGCTAATGAAATCAAGAATGCTCCATGTCTCCCTATTTGGGTTGTAGCTAGACTTGATAGGAGCATAACGAGCTGGCAAAGATGACATAATACTTTCCACAAGGAATTCATCAGAGATGTCTATTCCAAGTGATCTCATTTGCTATGCCACATATGCTCATAATATGACTCATGACTCCATCTTTCCCATCATAACGTGAGGACATTTTAGTAATCTGAACGTTGGTATACATCTTATAGGAACTTGCATAATTTTCATCAACTGACTTAAGTAGTTCCTTAGCATCCAACTCAATTCCATTTTCCTTATCGGGAATTCCTCCCCATACGCTTTCTATGATCGCTTCTTTAATGATCATTTTAGCAATTCTGTTAGATTTCTCCCACTTCTCAGTGTCGATAGCGTACTTCTCAAACTCATGAGCATAGTCCAAACTATCAACGGTAGGAGAAACAGATTTATCCTCACATAATGCATAATGAAGGTCATAGAGCATGAGAACCTCCTGCACATCTCTCTTCCAGGCATGAAAATTATTGCCATCAAGAGGGATAATGCCACTTAATAGGACTGCAATATCCTCAGCTGAAAATCATAATAATAACATAATGTTTTAGAGAGCATCATAATTGTACTTGGTGGAAGAAAAATATTTTCAGCTGATATCAAAGCAATTTAATGCAATTACTTATTCTTAAACGTAATGGAGACTTTAAATGAACCAACTTATTCTAAAACTAAATTTAAAACTTATTTAAATCATGCCAAAACAGTGCAGAAAGATTAAATAAAAATAAATTGCACCATGAATCAAAGGCTCATAGAAATTAAATCTCACTTTATACTTTATATGAAACAACGCATAAGTAACACTAAAAATTAATTTGCGCTGAAACGATAATGCTTAATAACCTTATTCATAATAAGAAATATCCACTACTACTTAGCAATACACTTATTTGCATGCGTAAACAGTAGATTACTCAAAACACTTGTTGAATAAACTGTACTTAAATTTAAACAAAGAAAAAACAACATGTATATAGATGTGACGTTAATAACACAGGCCTACAACTTAGTAAACAGCCCGTGATATAATTTAGCCTGTAGTAGCCCATTACTTCCCACTCTCATGGCCTGACCTGCTCCTTATGCGCGCAGCTTTCGGCACAGACCAACTCACGGTCTCAGCCCATTATCGCGCTCAACACCGCGGCCCACTAAGGCGACAGCCCAGCCCGCTCCGGGAACCCTAATCCGTGAGCGATCTGAGTCGTTGATAAGATCAGATGGAGGAGATTTCGCCGCCTCGGTCAAAAACAGCAGCCGGCCGGACGAAACCCTAACTCGCCCGTCACTCCTCAGCCTCTTACTCCCCCCTTCTCTTCCTCCCGATCTGGACGAGCGGCGCCGCCGCCGGCGACTCGCCGCCAAGAATGCAGGCGTCCTTCGCGGGACCTCTAGCCGGAGGACGCGTGCGACGATGTCGTGTGCGCCGCCGTCTAGGGGCTCCGCTTGGGTGCCGTAGCGGTAGCGGTCGAGGGCACGGCGAGCAGCGCTCTGACTCCATCCCGCTCCGGCAGAACGCCGGCCCGGCTGCATCGAGGTGCGCGCGTCGACGGCTCATGGCGCGCGTGCCTCGCTGATGCAGCTACTCGGTGAGGAGGACGTTGTCGTCCACGCGTGGCGGTCCTCATGTCATGCGCGGCCGAACTAGGTAAGAACCCTGTCCTCAATCCTAGGGTTAGGGTTTGCTAATTTGGGATTGTCGAATTTGGGGAAAATTTCTTGATGAATCTTTGTAATTCGATCTTTCCCCTCCTACTTGCTGATGTGCAGTTCAATTCCGAGAATCGATTCTTAATTGCGTGAATTTGGGCTGAATGCCATCTAATTTCGGGACAACCGTGATGAGCAGTAATAACCATAGATCCCTAATTGCTCTACTAATCATACAATTAAACTTTAACAGGGGCTAATTAGCATCTAATTCGGCACTGAACACTTACATTAGATTAATTGCATCTCAAATTTGTCAAGCCGAAACAAATTAGAACTTAATTGCTCATGTGACTTGCGCAAAAGATAGCTGCATAGCCTAATTGCATCTAAACGAGTGCACAAGATCTAATTTCACATAAACTTGCATAGGGTTTGATCTGCATTATTACTAATTGCTTGACAAGCACATGACAATACTAATTTTAGGGCTAATCTGTCAACTTATGTCTTGGCTGCAGGGTACTTAATTGCATACTACTTGCACAGATCATACGACAGGACGGAGAGCTAATTTTGCATACCAAGAACTAACCTTAGAGTTACATTAAACTTGCAGAAGTCTAATCTGCCGAGTACTGATGGCACGAGAAAACAATCTGCAACGTACTGATTTGGTGCTAATAAAATTTAAACAGCACAACCAATCTAACGACATTAACAGAGGCTTAAACGTGATAGCTCTGGATTAGGATCATGTCAGAACTAAGTAGGCTCTTGATACCGACTGTTAGTTTTAATTAAACAGACATTAGCTTAACCAGGATCTTAAACTTAGTCTAATCATGATCACTAATTAAACTTAATGCGAAATATTTAGATTAAACTGACCAGAACTTGTAATCGTCATGGGATGCCTCTGTAGATGTAGAAGCCTTGTTCTTCACCAACGTGAAAGCTTTAGGGCTCTCTGCTTGATGAAGCTCTTGAGGCTAGTCACGTACAGCACTTCTGGATTTCGCCGACGAGTAGACACGACGGGAACTCGAGCTTCCGAAACCCTTCAGCGTCTAATCGATCGGTTGGTAGTTTTGGTTGTCAATAGATTGACCCACCGTGAGGTCTGGACCTCTCACTACCGATCATGACAACTTGAGTTCTAATCACGTACGTTTAGGTGGAAGTCCATACGTGATAATTTTGTTCTCTCAGTTGTTAATCTGAGATCACAAAATATTTTCAACACATGAAACTCAAAAATAATGTCATATAGATAACTTTGAAAATCCGAGGGCAATGCCATACAGGGAATTCTCTTTTCTCTCTTTCACGCCAGCTCTACCCTCTGCGCGGCCCCCTCCCTTCCCCTCGACGCCTTGCGTCAGACCTCCCCTGCGCGCTCCTTCCCTTCCCCTCGAAGCCTCGCCGTCGCTGCGTCCCTCGATGTCTTGCCGTCGCTGCGTCGCCGCGTGCTCTCCCTCTTCCACTCAACGTGTCGCAGCTCTTCCTCGATCTCCCCCGGATGCATCCCGCTGCGCACTGGCGACGGCTCCTTCTCTCCCTGCGCATTGGGAGGGCGATGCAGCCTCGCCGGCGAGGGAAGGCACGGCGGCGGCGGCGGCGCGGCCCTCACCGTTGAGGGAAGCACGGCGTCGAAGCCCACGCAGAGGTACTATTTTCATTTTCCCCTCCTTCCCTCTCCCGTTCTCATTCGTTTTTATATCCCATATCCTCTTTCCTATTTCTCTCTTTCCTCTCAGATCCGAGCCGAGTGAGGTGGTAGTGCGGTGCGGTGTAGAAGGGCGAGGTGACAACGGCATAGCAGAGAGGGCTGGACCGTGGCGATGGCGGGGAGGCCGCACCAGGCAACGACGCAGCTGGCGGAAGAAGCTGGGACGGCGACGACGTTAGCCTTCTCCCTTTTTCTCTTGCTTTTACCGCTCCTTGCTCCCAATCCAGTTGCATTTTAGTCTGTGCTGTCGATCTGCTTGACTTTTGCCTCTCCCCGTACCTGTATTTGGAATATTTTCTCGATCTGATCCCCTTTCTGTTGCAGGTTAGGATGATTCCCGGATAGGCGCTGGTGGTTCCTGATTCAGGCGCGTTTGCTGAACGATTTTTCTATCTTTGTGTTCTTGGCTGCGGAACTGGATGGACAGCAACATTTCAGTGGCTTCCTGTTGACTCACTGCTGCAACCTGTTCTCAGGTTGTGGTTCTGCTGCTGCATGTTTTCTGTCAGTGCATCCTCCTGACTGCTTCGCCCAAGGTCTCCTCTGACACTCCTTCTATAACGTAGACTGATACATGAGCCTTATCCTGATGGGTTCTATGTTCCTCTTTTTTCTTTTTTCTTTTCCTTTTTTTTCCAATTCTACAACAACAGAATGTTTCCTATCCATGCCTCTTACTGTTCTTTGTTGCGTGCAATATGCCAACGAGTCGATTCTGTTAGTGTGCATTGTTTGACGGAGATAAGTGGGGATAGCTCTATGGTTCGTGGTGTTGAAGTAGCAATCTCAGGCCCTATCAGTGATATTGTTGTAATATTTTGGGACTGTAATGCTTCTCATTGTTTGCCAGAATTTGAATTTGAATGCACGTCACTGCAGGCAGTTGTTTTCCTTCAGACTATCTTAGGTTTTGTTGTTGTCGACTACAATTAATATGGTATTCTTGCCTATAGAGCAGTAGCTAATGCATCTTTAGAAATAACTGCGTCCACTCTCAGCTGTTGCCGTGCTCTGTTGAGCTGGGATGAGCTTCCTGAAGATAGGAAGTGTGCTATTTCCTCAGAAGTTTGCTCCCTGGAGGGCCGTATTAAGACTATTTCCATGTTTATGTAGTGTGTCACAGTACATTGAAGAGCATGGATTGTTTAGTTGCACCTTTATCTGTGTTGTTTTAATGGTGTCACCTCATTTGTTCTGGTTAGAATAATTCTTAGTAGTTTGCTCATTCATTAAAATTTTAAAACAGACCTTGGCCATGAGCATCACGATCAGCAAAAGAAGCAGGAGCGCACCTTCAATGAAGATCAATGCAGAGAAAATGGTTAAGAGTGTCAAACAAGCACTGGAGAATGTTGAAGGGTGTCAAGTACGTTATTCATCTACAGGTTCCCATTTATTTTACAGAATGGTATTTCAGACTATGATCATGAACTGGTGTTGCTGGTAGCTTCCATGTCTCAGTGCATGGTTTAAATATTTCTGTTGCTGAAAAGGTCAGTAATCTAAAATCACAGATGCCTTATGACTTTGTTTTTGAACTGTGCGTACTTCACAAGATAAAAGTCTAAGCTGCTGAAAAAGGGGGTCATTTGGTTTCCTTCATAAGGTATTGTTTGGGTTCCTATTGAAACATGTCTTCAATTGTGGCTAACTACATGGTGTCAGACTCTGTTAATATTTAGTTTTCCTACTTGGTGCTCAAAGCTTGAACCAGCATCTGTAGCTGGCAGATAATGCAATTTATTTCATGCTACTTCATAGAGATTTCTGGATGCTATTGGCTGAAGCATTTTAGAAAAAAAAATTCCTTTCCTTTGAATATTCTTACTTTTTGATGTATATTTTCATTCCTTTTCTATTATTACTATTTCCATTGCCCAATAACACATGATTGCATACAACATATTAATTTACCGCTACATTTGAGTTCAAAATGTTTGCAAAACCTGTGTAATGTTAGCTGAATCAGATTTAAAAAAATGTGTGCAGGTATCGTCTATCCCTTATTGGATCGGATGGAGCCACAACTGCTGAGTTTGTTCTGTTTGGAGGAGTTGCTAGACAAATGATTGGTAAACCTTTGATGTCTCTTATTCGCTCTGCCAGTATGAATCAGCTTGCTTTTGATAACGGTACTGAGCATATCCTCCTATTTACCTTTTCTGTCACTGTCACTCAAAAGACCCTCGCCCAGAGAAATTTTTCGTTTCAAGTGAATGGGGTTGTGACCTTTGATGGGAAATAGACCTACATTCCAAAACATGTATCTCTGTCCCCTGATTGTAGCAAGGCTAGCGATCTTGCAATGACAGCGCAGAGGTCCCACCATTGTGACGATGATCAAACAACCCCACAGAAGAAAGCACACAGGGTGAGGCACTAGCTAACTGCTAGGTTCTGTTGATAAAAAAAAGCGTTGTTCATCCTCTTATCTGCTCACTTTGCTTTGGTTCTCAGGTTTTTATCCCGTGTAAGATCTGTCTTTGGAATACAAGAAGGTTAGTGAAAAAGAGGATCAATCTAAGATTCTAGAGGGCGATCCTGAGAATACTGCAGCAATGCACCAAGATCATTGAGTAAGATGTTCAACAATAGCTAATGTTATCTATTGTGTTACTCTGCTAACCACAAATACATGTATGTTCTAATCTGTAAGATGTTTACCGTTGTCTAACTTTATTTGTTGTGATACTCCGCTGACAGTGAAAAGAATATCATGGAAACTGTTGAATCTACTGAACGTGCTCATGACAATGTCCATGTCACAAGTCCTTGGTTAGTTCCCTGCGAGTGAATATATGCTTCAGAACATTATTTTATTGCCATCTCTGTAAGCATGATTGTGTTGTGCTACCATTTGCAGTGACACTACAAAGGCTCCTTCAAATGATCCGAGTGGTTGGCAACGATCAGGCAGGGAGGGATGGGTCATGACATTCTAGGACGGCCATGTTTTGTGTTTGTTTCTGATAGAGCGTTGTTGGTTGCAGAGGTTGTAGTGGTGAGCGATGGGTGGCCGGGGCTGGAACCCCCGGCGGCGACGAGTGCCCGTGCTGGCGCACGAGCAGATGGAACGGGGAAACACGGGATGCAAGGAGCAACAACCTTGTTGATCTTGCTTAAGGGATAATTGACAATGTCTTGGCTATATATAAGCCTCCTAAACAATCTGCTAACAAACTCAATCCAATCCTAACAACCTATCGAACTAGCTAACAGTCCTGACGTAAAACGAAAGCTAGAGGAACCAACTCAAACAACTCGACGGAGCTTCTCTAGCCACGGTTGCGCTTATTGCGACGCTGATACCCGATGCCGGTCATAACATCTCTCCCGGCCTCCAAAAACAGCTCGTCCTCGAGCTGCACGTTGGGGTAGGAGGCCTTGAACTTGCTCAGGTCTTCCCAAGTCGCGTCGGCCTCTGTCATGCCACCCCACTGCACCAGAACCTGCCAGACGCCACGATATTGTCGAGCACGGATGACGCGCTCTGGGATAGGCAGCAGCCGGCCGTTCTCCATGGGTGGAAGTGTTGGCGTCGTTGGGGGCGTGCCATGGAACTTCTTGAGCAGGCCGACGTGGAACACATCGTGAACACGGCTCCTGCAGGCAATCGCAGGCGGTAAGTGACGGCGCCAACGCGCTCAGCCACCTGAAAGGGACCCGCGTAGCGAGGCCCTAGCTTGCCGCCCGGGTGCGAAGACAGCGTGAGTGCCGGCCGGTGCAGAAGGCGTAGCCACAACCAGTCATCAACCGCGAAGTCGAGCTCACGATGGTGGTTGTCGTAGTAGCGCTTCGCGTACTGCTGCGCTTGGAGCAAATGATCACGGACCTCGGTGAGGAAGATGTCACGTTCCTTGAGCATGTCGTCCACCGTCTGCGTCCGTGCCTCGCCTGGGGAATACGGCGCAATGGCCGGCAGTTTGCGGCCATACACCACCTGGAACGGCGTGGCGCGGAGCGCCGTGTGGAAGGACGTGTTGTAGCAATACTCCGCCCAAGGCAACCAGTCCAACCATGCGCGTGGACGGTCACCGGTGATGCAACGCAGGTACATGGCGATCGTCTTGTTCACGACCTCTGACTGGCCGTCCGTCTGCGGGTGGAAGGCCGTGCTCATCCGCAACTTGACGCCCGCCATCTTGAACAGATCACGCCACAGATTGCTGGTGAAGACGGGGTCGCGATCGCTCACAATTGACGCCGGAAATCCGTGCAGGCGCACGATGTTGTCGAAGAACGCCCGCGCCACTGACGTCGCCGTGTACGGGTGCCCCAGCGCGATGAAGTGGGCATACTTGGAGAAGCGGTCCACCACGGTGAGGATTACAGACTTGCCGTGCACCTTGGGTAGCCCCTCCACGAAGTCCATGGCGATGTCGGCCCAGACCTGCGAGGGAACGTCGAGTGACTGCACTAGGCCGGCCGGTTGCAGGGTCTCCGTTTTGTTGCGCTGACAGGTGGTGCATGACCGCACAATCACGGACGAGCGCGCGATCGTGGAGGACGTAGAAGTCCGCCCGTAACCGGAGAAGTGTCTTCTGGATACCTTCATGGCTCGCGTGCGCGAGGTCCAGGACTTGAGGGAGGAGCGGCGACGTGGCTGGCAGGAAGACGCGACGCTCGAAGAGGATGAGCCCGTCCTGAATGCGCCATGGCTCCTCCAGTGTGCCGTCCAGGATCTGATCCCGGACCGTGCGGAGCTCTGGTTCGTTGAGGACTGCCTGGCGGATATCATCGTAGAGCTGGAACGTCGGGCCAGAGATCGCCGCCATGGACGCGTCGTCAGCGTCGCGACGTGACAGCGCGTCGGCCACCGTGTTGAGTCGGCCAGGGCGATACTCCACCGTGAAGTCGAACCCGAACAACTTGCTAATCCATTGGTGCTGCGGCACCGTTGACAGACGCTGGTCCAGCAGGTATTTGAGGCTGAAGTGGTCCGTCCGGATGCTGAACCGGCGTCCCCAGAGGTAAGGCCGCCAGTGGCGAACAGCTTGCACCAAGCCGATCAGTTCACGCTCGTATGCGGCGAGCTTGTTGTGACGCGCCGCGAACGGACGGCTGAAGAACGCGAGCGGTCCCTCGCCCTGGTGCAGCACGGCTCCGAATCCGGTTCCTGATGCGTCGCAGTCGACCACGAACAGCTTGTCGAACGCCGGGAGCTGGAGGACCGGTGCCGTGGTTAGCGCGTTCTTGAGGGCCAGGAAGGCCATGTCGGCGTCGGTGGACCACTCGAACCCCTCCTTCTTCAGCAGCTTGGTTAAGGGCGCCGCGATGATCCCGAAGTTGATGAGGACATCACCAGTACATCTACACCAGCAGCACCTTCACCCCAAGCACCACCTTCAGGGCCGATCACTCAGGCTCGTGCAAGAGAGTTGAACTACGTCATGGTGCTAAAGAATGAAGGATATGTGGCTGGATTCGGACTGCGCACGAACGTCAACTTGTGACGGCCGCCACGACTTCATCCGGACTCCGTTTTGGGCGATCAAGTACTTGGTGGAAAGCTTATCAAGTCTACTTTCAGATGGATCCGGACTCACCTTCATATCTTCTCCGAGGCGGCCGCAATCGTCATTTTGAGTCGGACTGTTTTCTGTCCAAGGTGTTGCGCCACCTTATTTTGGCCCAATGGGCCGTGTATTGAGTTGGGTCCATTAGGGACGCGTCCTAGGGTTGTAGCACGACCCCAACTCCCTTGTGGCCGTACTATTAAACCCTATAGCCGACATTAGCATCCTCGAGTTTTGTTTTACATCTAGCTTTAGCTACACCGAACACGCACAAATACGTGCTGTCCTCGTTTGATTCAGAACTCCACCTTCGAGTGATATTAAGATTGCTCGCCTTCTTTTTCTTGTTCGTTCTTTGATTGCGTACAGGAAGTTCTGATCTTGATTGCAACAGGGTCGGTAACCACAGGGAGTTGGTTCAGCGATTGCATTGGCGCTTCGGGTTCGCTCGTCGTAGTCGGATCGTGAGGGTCGACTTCCACCAAATCAAAATTATCCTCCACTCACCGAAAGATCGGGCACTCCAGCTCTATCAAGTGGTATCAGCTTTCCAGGTTGATCGGTGAGTTTTTATCGAGTGTTGTTCCATTACCTACAGTCCACAAAACCCCAAAAAAAAAAAATTTAGGTTAGACCATTGTCCCAAAACCTTTCTTCGCCTTGCACTTTCTTTCAATAATTTGCGTTGTTGAATTTGTGTGCTTCGCGTTAATTTGTTGCTGGTCACTTTGTGCTTCCGCCGCTTTCCATCTCCACCACCGCCGCCGACGCCGCTGTCCTACCTCGCCACCAGCACCACCGCCGCCGCAATCATCATCACCACCAGCGCCGTTACCCCCTCCAACCGAACCCTACTCGGTTTCGTTATCCTTTCCCAAGCCGCACTCCACACGCCGCCAATCCAACCGAACCCTACTCGGTTTCGTGTTTCTGTTTGAGGAAAGAATAAAAAAAGGAAAAAAAAAGAAAGGAAAGAAAAAAAAAGGAAAGTTCTGAGAAGAAAGACAAAGGAAAGAATTAAAAAAAAAGGGAAAGCGCAGTTCGTTTTTGGAAAGTTCGGTTTTTCGTTTGGCAGGTTTGTGTCGTTACGAACACCCGTTTTGTAACGGCCATAACTTTTCGCTCGGATCTCCGATTTCAGCGTTCTTTTTTTTCCCGGAAAGCTTACGAAATTTCCTATACAGGGCACCCCGCGTAGCGCCAGGTGAGCTCGGTTTCGAGGCCAAAAAACGCCGTTTACACAGCGTAACGCGGCCCGGGAGATTTTCCGTTTCTGCAGCCCACTTCCTTGTTGCCTTCCCTTGATCCATCGCGGGTGGCACTTGTTACCAGCAGCTTTGTTACGTGTTTAGCACTATTATTCAGCTTTGCATTTATTGTTTGATTGTGCTAATCCTTGACTTGAGTGCAGCCTACCCAGAACTACACATATTCCTACGACGAGCAGACTTTTGTTTCTCCAGGCAATCGCTGCTCCAATCTTTCACAGGTGCCACTTGTTGTCTGTGATCGCTCCTGTTGCTTGGTAAGAACGGATAAGAACTTGATCGCAGCATCTTTGTGAGCTTTCCACCCACATCTTTGTTGTCGTAGGATCTGTTTTTCTTGTGTTTGCGCTAACCATGTCAGGAGACGACGACAAGATGGACTTCAAGCTGCAAGGCATGCGGGCAGACCTTGATGGACTTAAAGACGACATAAAGACGCTGCACGAGAAGGTTGATTCCGCGCTCTCTTCATCCAATGAGCGTCTCGACCAGCAGGACCTTGCTCAGACAGCCGCCAAGTGTACATTTGACGCCTTGACGGCCCGGCTTGATGCGATGAACACGACGCTCACGACGATGAACGCGACGCTCACGGACTTGCAGAAGGGCTATGGTGGTGACACGGAATATGAGGCTGCTATTAGTGAATTTACTGAGTTTGCTTTAATTTGGTGGCGTGAATATAAACTCAAACATCCCACTGCTGTTCCATCTACTTGGGCTCAATTAAAAGCCGCCATGCGACATCGTTTTGTTCCTTCTTATTATGCCCGAGATTTGCTTAACACCATACAGCGATTCCAGCAAGGCCAACGATCCGTTGAGGAGTATTACCAAGAGTTACAAAAGGGTATGATTCGTTGTGGTTTATTTGAACAGGATGATGCTGCCATGGCACGATTTCGTGGTGGATTGAACAGGGAAATTCAGGATATACTTGATTATAAGGAGTATAATGATATGACCACGTTATTTGAATATGCTTGCAAAGCTGAACGTGAAGTGCAGGGACGCCGTTCGAAGACATATACTAACCCTTTTGCAGGAAGAAGCCTGTCGTCCAGCTCTACACCTTCCACTCCAGCACCTTCTACACCTAGCATTACGCCGCGTGAGAAGACGACGAAACTTGCAGCACCTTCGACGAAACCTACACCAGGCGCAGCTTCTTCCTCGGGACGTACACGAGATGTTCGGTGTTTTCGTTGCCAAGGCTTTGGGCACATGATTCGGGACTGTCCCAACACCCGTGCTTTGATCATACGTGACGATGGTGAGTACTCTTCTGCTAGTGATTCCGATGAACCTCACCATACTATGATTGCCACTAACCATGCAGATAATGAGGCGGTCCATGCTACTCCTAGTGACGCAGATAGGTATGAAATTCTGGTTGTGCAGCGTGTTCTTAGTACACAGGTCGCCCCGCCAGAGAAAAATCAGCGACACACTCTTTTCCATACAAAGGGTGTTGTGCAGGAGCGGTCGATTCGGATCATCATTGACAGTGGTAGCTGCAACAACTTGGCGAGTACAGCGCTGGTAGAGAAGTTGTCCTTACCCACCCATAAGCATCCGCATCCCTATCATATTCAGTGGCTTAATGATGGTGGAAAGATTAAAGTAACACAGTCGGTACGTGTTCCGTTCTCCATAGGTGCCTATTCTGATTTTGTTGATTGTGATGTTATTCCTATGGAGGCATGTTCTTTGTTACTTGGTAGACCTTGGCAATATGATACTGATAGCTTGCATCATGGTCGTTCGAATCATTATTCTCTCATGTTTAAAGGTCAGAAAATAATTATACATCCCATGACACCTGAACAAATTGTTAAAGATGACCTTGCTCGAGCCGCTAAAAATGCTAAACAACTTGTACCATCACCTTCTGAAATCAAGTTGAATGCACCAGTTTTATTTGCTACACGTGCTGATTTTGTTGATCTTTGTGTTGATGAGCTACCTTGTTATGCACTTGTATGTTCTAGTGTGCTCGTTTCACTTGATGATGTACCATCTTTGGATATTCCCCCTGCGGTTGCTAACATTTTGCAGGAGTACGCTGATGTTTTTCCCAAAGATTTACCATCGGGACTACCTCCACTTCGTGGCATTGAGCACCAGATCGACTTCATTCCCGGCGCACAGCTTCCGAATCGCGCCCCGTACCGCACAAATCCTGACGAGACGAAAGAGATTCAGCGCCAGGTCCAGGCGTTGCTTAACAAAGGGTACATTCGTGAGTCTCTTAGTCCTTGCTCCGTTCCAGTGTTACTTGTTCCAAAGAAGGATGGATCGTGGCGTATGTGTGTAGATTGTCGTGCTATTAATAACATCACTATTCGTTATCGATATCCTATACCACGCCTTGATGATATGCTAGATGAGCTTAGTGGTGCCATTATTTTTACTAAGATTGATTTGCGTAGTGGTTACCATCAGATTCGCATGAAATTGGGCGATGAATGGAAAACGGCTTTTAAAACTAAATTTGGTTTATATGAATGGTTGGTTATGCCGTTTGGTTTGACTAATGCTCCCAGCACTTTTATGCGTTTGATGAATGAAGTCCTCAGGCCTTTCATAGGTTTGTTTGTTGTTGTATATTTTGATGATATCTTGATTTACAGCAAGTCTATGGAAGAGCATTTCGAACATTTGCGTGCTGTTTTTAATGCGTTGCGTGCAGCTCACTTGTTTGCTAACATGGAAAAATGCATCTTCTGCACACAACGTGTTTCGTTTCTTGGTTATGTTGTTACTCCACAGGGTATTGAGGTGGATAGCAGCAAGATTGATGCAATTCGGGAATGGCCTACACCGACGACGGTTACGCAGATTCGGAGTTTTCTTGGGCTTGCAGGTTTCTACCGTCGATTCGTACGAGATTTTAGCTCTATTGCAGCACCTCTACATGAGCTTACAAAGAAAGGTGTGCCTTTTACTTGGACTGATTCTCAGGAGCTCGCCTTCACTACATTGAAAGATAAGTTAACATATGCTCCTCTTTTGCAATTGCCTGATTTTGGTAAAATATTTGAGCTCGAATGTGATGCCAGTGGTATTGGGTTAGGTGCTGTTTTGTTACAAGAAGGAAAACCTGTTGCTTATTTCAGTGAAAAATTAAGCGGTGCTAGTTTGAAATATTCTACTTATGATAAAGAACTTTATGCTTTAGTGCGTACTTTGCAAACATGGCAGCACTATCTCTGGCATCGTGAGTTTATAATCCATTCTGATCATGAGGCTTTAAAACATATTCGTACCCAAACTAATCTGAACCGTCGTCATGCTAATTGGGTAGAATTCATTGAGTCTTTTCCTTACATCATTAAACACAAGAACGGGAAGGACAATGTGATTGCTGATGCTTTGTCTCGCCGATATAATATGCTGTCACAATTGGATTTTAAAATTTTTGGTTTACACACTATGAAGGATCAATATGTCGATGATAATGATTTTAAAGATGCTTATAAACATTGTATGACTGGTAAACCATGGGGGAAATTTCACATGCAGGTTGGGTTCCTGTTTCGCGCTAACAAGCTGTGTATTCCAGCTAGCTCGGTTCGTCTTTTGTTGTTACAGGAAGCTCATGGAGGCGGACTAATGGGACATTTTGGCGTTTACAAAACGCTTGAGGTGCTGGCCACCCACTTCTTTTGGCCTCGGATGCGTCCTGATGTTGAGCGCTTGGTTGCACGATGCACTACATGTCAAAAGGCTAAGTCACGTTTGAACAACCATGGTTTGTATATGCCTTTGCCTGTCCCTACTTTACCTTGGCTTGATATTTCTATGGACTTTGTTTTGGGATTGCCTAGAACTAAGAAGGGGAGGGATAGCATTTTTGTGGTTGTTGATAGATTCTCTAAAATGGCTCATTTCATTCCTTGTCATAAAACTGATGATGCTAGTAATGTTGCTGAATTGTTCTTTAGGGAGATTATTCGTTTACATGGTGTTCCTAAAACAATTGTGTCTGATCGTGATGCTAAGTTTCTAAGTCACTTTTGGAGATCTCTTTGGAACAAATTAGGCACTAAATTGCTGTTTAGCACAACTTGTCACCCACAAACTGATGGACAAACTGAAGTGGTCAATAGAACTTTGTCAACCATGCTTAGGGCTGTTTTGGATAAAAATCTGAACCGTTGGGAAGATTGTTTACCTCATGTTGAGTTTGCTTATAATCATGCAACACATTCTTCTACAAAGATGTGCCCTTTTCAGATTGTTTATGGTTATATTCCTCGGGCGCCTATTGATTTATTTTCGCTTGATGCTGTGGACGCCCCACATATTGATGCCGTTGAACATGTTGACCATATGATTAAACTACATGAATAAACACAACAAACCATTGCTGCTACTAATGCTAAGTATCAAGTTGCTGGTAGTAAAGGAAGAAAACATGTTACTTTTGAACCCGGTGATATGGTTTGGTTGCATTTGAGGAAGGATCGTTTTCCTACTTTGCGTCGTTCTAAATTAATGCCTCGTGCTGCTGGTCCTTTTAAAGTGCTAACCAAGATTAATGATAATGCTTATGTCCTTGACCTGCCTGCGGAGTTTGGTGTTTCCACTAGTTTTAATGTTGCAGATTTGAAACCATATGCGGGCGAGGATGAGGAGTTGCCGTCGAGGACGACTTCAGTTCAAGAAGGGGAGGATGATGAGGACATCACCAGTACATCTACACCAGCAGCACCTTCACCCCAAGCACCACCTTCAGGGCCGATCACTCGGGCTCGTGCAAGAGAGTTGAACTACGTCATGGTGCTAAAGAATGAAGGATATGTTGCTGGATTCGAACTGCGCACGAACGTCAACTTGTGACGGCCGCCACGACTTCATCCGGACTCCGTTTTGGGCGATCAAGTACTTGGTGGAAAGCTTATCAAGTCTACTTTCAGATGGATCCGGACTCACCTTCATATCTTCTCCGAGGCGGCCACAATCGTCATTTTGAGTCGGACTGTTTTCTGTCCAAGGTGTTACGCCACCTTATTTTGGCCCAATGGGCCGTGTATTGAGTTGGGTCCATTAGGGACGCGTCCTAGGGTTGTAGCACGACCCCAACTCCCTTGTGGCCGTACTATTAAACCCTATAGCCGACATTAGCATCCTCGAGTTTTGTTTTACATCTAGCTTTAGCTACACCGAACACGCACAAATACGTGCTGTCCTCGTTTGATTCAGAACTCCACCTTCGAGTGATATTAAGATTGCTCGCCTTCTTTTTCTTGTTCGTTCTTTGATTGCGTACAGGAAGTTCTGATCTTGATTGCAACAGGGTCGGTAACCACAGGGAGTTGGTTCAGCGATTGCATTGGCGCTTCGGGTTCGCTCGTCGTAGTCGGATCGTGAGGGTCGACTTCCACCAAATCAAAATTATCTTCCACTCACCGAAAGATCGGGCACTCCAGCTCTATCAGAAGTCCTTGATGAACTTGCGATAGTACCCCACAAGGCCAAGGAATCCGCGCAGCCCGCGATCCGAACGGGGCACCAGCCAGGATGCCACGGCCTCCACCTTGTCGCTATCCATGGCGACTCCCGCCGCGGTGATGACGTGGCCAAGGTAAGCGACTGAGGGCGCCCCAAAGGTGCATTTGGAGCGCTTGACGAAGAGGCCTTTGGCGGCGAGGATCTCCAGGACGGCCTTGACGTGCTGCAAGTGCTCGGACCATGTGGTGCTATAGATTAGGATGTCATCGAAAAAGTGCTCTGATACCAGATTGATAGAGCGTTGTTGGTTGCGGAGGTTGTAGTGGTGAGCGATGGGTGGCCGGGGCTGGAACCCCCGGCGGCGACGAGTGCCCGTGCTGGCGCACGAGCAGATGGAACGGGGAAACACGGGATGCAAGGAGCAACAACCTTGTTGATCTTGCTTAAGGGATAGTTGACAATGTCTTGGCTATATATAAGCCTCCTAAACAATCTGCTAACAAACTCAATCCAATCCTAACAACCTATCGAACTAGCTAACAGTCCTGACGTAAAACGAAAGCTAGAGGAACCAACTCAAACAACTCGACGGAGCTTCTCTAGCCACGGTTGCGCTTATTGCGACGCTGATACCCGAAGCCGGTCATAACAGTTTCAGTTAGCTGCTGCTATTGAACTTTATATATGTAGAAGATGGTGCTGTGTGTGTGATTCTGCCGCTGTGCATTTGCAATAGGCTATGTTGCCTGCTTTCTGGAAAAATGTTTTTGGGAATGCATGTATAACAGTTGATGCTAAATTCCTATGATTCATCAGTATGTCTTTCGTCACAGATTCTATAATCTTCACCAGCATCTTTGTTCATTCGTGCGTGTGAATATAAGTGTTTTTCTAAACCACTCTTTACCTCTCACAAAGATGCTGACAGGACTCCACAAAAATTGATGACCCATCAAACAATTGAAGGGACACACCATGGGGTTTCTTTCTGGAATCCGACGCCCCTTGTCGAGTTGAGGCGGTAGAAAACAAGGAAACACAGAATTTCTCATGCCCCAAGATCCTGCCTACCTGCCAGCCCATACCCACCCGCAGCGCATCCGTCAATCACGCTCGTCTCGCCCGTTTTCTTTCCTTCTGCGCCAATCCCTTTCCTCCCATCCGTCCTCGCTACAGCACCCTCGTCCCCTCCAAATACATCTCCTCCTCATCCTGCGGCGAGTCGGCGACGTACGGGACTGCGGGGAAGCGAAGGAGGCCGGCCGAATTTCCCCTCGCCGGCACCACCTCCAACTCCGAAGCGGACGCCGACTCAAACGCCGCCATGACCCACCGTCACCTCGACGAGAGACGCCGACCCAAACGCCGCCATGACCCACCGTCACATCGACGAGACCGACAACGGCATCTCCGCCCAGGATCTCGCCGCCTCCGACCAGGACGAGGAGGTACTGCTGCCCTCCGGCTCGAGGTACGTCTGTCCTCCGCTCCCTTTCCGCTTGCTGAAACTCGTGAACAACTCTCCTCCCAACAGATGCATCCGGGCGGCGGTGAATCAGATCCGGCCGGTTGCCAGGATCTCCTGTGACGGCGCCGGCTTCGCACGCGGATGCGGTAGCTGGAGGGGTTCGTGGTTCACAGGTATTCCCTCACACCTTCTTCCAGTGTGTTTCGGTTATGCTGTAGGGTTTAGGTGAAGGTGTCGTGTGGGAGTGCGACGAATTTGTGATTGCTGAGGTTTCATTACCGAACGCAGGTTCCAGCACTGATTTCTTCCGATCAAGTGTAGGATTGCATTCTGGAGGCATGGTGGGCTTGGCTGTTGCTTGTGCTGCAGGCATTTACTACTATGGAAGCATCGTTTGCCTGTTAATAGTTCATTATTTACTGTTAGCAGTTTTATTTTGTTCATTCAGGGGTCTGACGTTGGGATCTCGCGCTCGTCGCCGACCGCCTCGATCCTGGCCTGCGTCGACTCAAGCTTCGCTCCCTGCATGCCGTCACCGACGACGTTCCTGTGCAACAATCACGCCACCGCGTCCAGCAATTCCCGTCCATTCATCATGTGTGGACTCTAAAATCTGGCCTAAATCCATTAGCCATGTTCCGATCCATAAAAGATATAATCACGTCGTGATTTTCCTTTCGTGGCCTCACAGCTTGATATGCTCTTTGGGAGACAAATTGACGATCAAAGGCTCGGACCTCGGAGCCATGTCCGTGACGGCGGTGGCGGCGACTGGCCAGCAGGAGAAGTAGGCAATATTATATTCTCAGGTATGTCTCATCTCCGTACTTGCTTACTCTATGTATTTTTATACTGCAAAGTGTGAGCCGAAAATATTCAAGTTTATAGCTTTTTTTTAACAAGAATATTGCAATTGGAATTCCACTTTCTTATATCCTATCAAGAACAAAAGGTTATGTCATAGGAAAACTAATTAATATTCTCATGAGAACTGTATTTAAGCTGGTTTCTTTAACCATACATTTTCATAGGTACATGGTGCATGTTTCAAGGAATGGGGCGAGGAGGAGTAGAACTTGCTGACAGGTTAGTATGGCATGAGAAAGTTCTCATTAAAAACCTGTAAGGTTCGAGCGGAGGCGCGGCCTCTCAGCGCTACGGAAGCGCATCACCGAGGACCGTCGTCCGATCTCCCGCACTGGCACGTGGACGGCTGCGTGTGCCTGCTCGCGCCCCGGGTGCACCCGGCACCGTGTGTCCCATCCCTTCCCTTGCACGCCTCTCCCTCTCCCCCTCCCCCGCGGCCCGCTCCCATCCCCTCAACGCCAGCTCTCTCTCCCCCGTGCCGCCGCCCTGAGCCTCCCCCTTTCTCTCTTTCACGCCAGCTCTACCCTCCTCTGCGCGGCCCCCTCCCTTCCCCTCCACGCTTGCGTCAGACCTCCCTGCGCGCTCCTTCCCTTCCCCTCGAAGCCTCGCTGTCGCTGCGTCCCTCGATGTCTTGCCGTCGCTGCGTCGCCGCGTGCTCTCTCTCTTCCACTCGATGTGTCGCAGCTCTTCCTCGATCTCCCTCGGATGCATCCCGCTCCCGCTGCGCAATGGCGACAGCTCTTTCTCTCCCTGCGCATTGGGAGGGCGATGCAGCCTCGCCGACGAGGGAAGGCACGGCGGCGGCGGCGGCAGGCGGCTGCGCGACGAGTGCGCCCGAGCCGTGGGGACCCGGCGGCGGCGGCGGCTGGGCAACAGCCACGGCCGCCTAGGCAGCGGCGGCACGCCCTGGGTCGTGGGGCCAGAGGAGAAAGGGGAGAGGGGGTGGAGGAGGAGAAGGAGGGGAACTGCGGCGGCGGCGGCGCAGGGAAGGGAGGGAAGGAAATGAGCCTAGCCTGATGTCATGTTGTGGGAAGAATAACCGCTGTGTATTCCTCCATACCCTAATGGGTGGGATACATAGTATAAGTATATGAGCCTCTAGATGGGCCAACTCCTATATAGGCTATACACACTGACTGGTAGTCATATAAATCATTATTATTGTTAGGTAATCTATACTATAAAAGACGGAAAAATTTCGTCGGTTAATCGTCAAAAGACACATTAATCTGACAGGTGGACCCATGTGTCAAGTGCGTAAACAGTCAGGACTCTTTCTCATGCTACACGTCAGCCCTTAGGACTCTTTCTCACGCTATATTGGTCATGTACATGAGCAATCAAGACTCTTTCTCATTCTACGCATGAGTCACTATGACTCTTTCTCACGCTATATTTTTCTTAAAACACGTGCCGCAGGCACATGCATTTGTGCTATTACTATAAACTCATTGAGTTAACCGAATGAAAATGCTGAATAGGATGAGAGGTAATGAGATTGGGTGAGAAAAATCACAAGTGGATTCAGTTAATATTTATTGTATCAATAAAGTTTTTGGGTTATTGAATACTTTTGATATGTGTAATTGGTGTCGGTTAAGTTTTTTATTATTGCATAGTTTAATTTCGTGATTTGTTGGTTAGTGAAAACAAAATTCTTTCTATTAAACTTTTTAAAAATATGGGATGGTGGAATGTAAAATTTTGCTAAAAAAAATTGATCCCTTAATTTTTGTACATGTTTTTTTATTTATTACAACTTCAAAGCATGTGCCTGTGGCATGTGCACTCTACTTAGTTTTTAATACATAAGTTTTATTGTCCTGTAGCAACGCACGCACGAGCATGTAGTATATTTACAAAGTTAACTAACACTGCTCCGCTCGTGCGAGAGGACCAAAGGTGTTACGGAAACGAACCTGTTCCAATTCCAAAGCAGAGGATCGATCTTCTGTTGGCGCACCGGCGCGGCGCCAATCTACGGGTTCGTTTAACGGGTCTGATGCAATAACGTTTAACGGGTCTGACCGATCGACCCGGGTGGTCCGTCGAGGCGGCGGGACCAGCCCGGGGAGGTTTGACCGTCCGACCCGACCCGACCAGACCCGCCCCGCGTGTGCGCCCGGACCGGACCAGACGAGTAGACGACCAGGGAGACGCCAGCTAACCGAGGCCACCGCTTCACCGACTGAGTCGCCCCCGTCCTGAAGCCCAGACCGCGTCCGAGCCTCCGAGGGAGCTAGCCGCAGGGGCCCACACGCTCCCCCCCCCCCCCCCCCCCCCCCCCACCCAAAAAAAAAAACCCCCGCCGCGCCGGGCATCGCAGCCAAACCTACACCAGCATAGCAGGCCACTCCGTGCTCTCGCGGGAACACTGGCACCAGGCAAGCAAGCAGCAGCAGAGCGGGCCGAGGATCGGGCTGCAGGGCTATCACTGAGCCGAGGCGAGGAGAGGAGAAGGCGTGCTCAACCGATCCGATCCCTTCTTCCATCCCTCCTGCTGCAATCGACAGGGTGAGTACAGTCGGGGGCATCGATCCGTTGTTCCATTCATTTCATTACCCTTGTGCTCTTCAAGTCTTCAACCTGCTGCTTCGAATTCTTCTTCCCAGCTTGGTTCCTCGATCTCGGTTTGATTTGATCAATTGATCTGCGAGCAGAGAAGGGAGGAGCGGGGGTCGCGGCCGGCATGGAGGAAGCGGGGAGGGGCTACGGCTTGCTCAAGGTACTCGTGGCGCGCGGCCAGAACCTCGCCGTCAGGGACTTCAGCTCCAGCGACCCGTACGTCATCGTCCGCGCCGCCGACACGGTCAGTTGAGAACTTGACATAAGAAGCAGGGTGGAGGGGAAGAGATGAGCTCCTCCTCCTCCTCTCCCTGTTTCCTGCTTTCGCTCTTGAATCGCTCGCAAGGCACTTCTGCTTTCATAAACACAAGCGAAGAAACGACGATCATGCTGAAACTAAAATGTGTTAGTGTCTAGGAAGGGTGTTCTGTTTCTCGTTTTCTTTTCTGACAGGAGAATTTTGGTGTCAAACTGACACTTGCATATTGTGATGTTAGTGTGCTCTGGACCCTAACAGGCTTAGATTGTGAGACATGGTTGCTTTTTCATTACAACTTGTTTTAGCAGCTGATGCTGAGTTGCTGACTTGGCTTCTACTACTAGCTATTAGGTTGATAACTCATTCAGCTAGGCCTTTCCTAGATGAGAAGCTACAGTACATGTTAAAACACATTTTCAAAGTCCAACCACGTGTCATACTTTAAGTTTGATGGTTGGTTCAGTCTTCATTGGTCAATTGGCTACTTCTCTCCTGATAGGACAAATGCATATGTTGCAAGATAAATTAAGCTTCTCTGAGATAATTTAAAAGCTTGAAGCTAATTCCTTCCATGTCCTGCTTTGAATTTTCTGTGAAGGTGCAAGTGCTTTTAAGTTCATGACGACTGGTTCTGTGCATTATTTTGCTGGAATCTGCCCACGAAATCTCAATGTTGACTTAAATTGCCTGCAGAACACGCGCTTGACCCAATTTCCCCTCCCTTTTTTACCATCCCATCCAGCTCGAATTTCCAGACATTCAAAAAGTTAACCGTGGAGGGTGTCAAACCTCCCACTCAAACACTTCATTAGTTAATCATACCATGATATTTTTATGAGTGAGACTGACAGTGACACGTGTGCCTTTTGTCTCTGTCGGCTGGAGCACTTTTGAATTGTTTATTTTTTTCTTCTCTTTCTTTAGTGGAAAACCTCCTTGTTGATCATGAACCATTTGGTGTTAACAACCTATCCTGACTTTCCTGGATCTCTTTTAGGGACATAATTAACTTGGTCACTTCTCTACATTTAAAATTTTCTGAGTACAAAGAACTGAATATGTGAAAGTCAATAGGATGGTATTGCTTTGGAAGAAGTATACATTTTAAGTTAAACAATCGATGGTGCAAGCAAACCCAAAGCTTGGATGGTCCAACATAAAGATGGATTTCTTCTATCTGGTACATAATATTTTAGTATAGGTCGTCTGGCTCAGATCTAATGAAGCAAAAGGACCAGTTGCATTAGGTTAGACAATGGTTTACATGTCTCGTCTGCTGATTATGGAAGCTGAGAATTCTCATGTAGTAGGTAGTGTTTAGTTATACTAAATCGTCACCTTGACCTAGTAGTTGTTAAAAAGCAATTTAGTCGCTCTCATTAAGTCATCCACTATGGAAGACATGCAGCGCCCCCCCTCCCCCCCCCCCCCCCCCGCCCCCCACGGTACGGTACGAGTCATATATTCCATTTAGGGTTTTCCATTGAAGACTTGATTCACTGATATTCTCGTAAGCCGCCGCCGTTGCCGTTGTACTCAAACCCCGACATAGTGAAGTTCTTGCTGGCTGGCGCTCGTGGTTTTTCCCTCTCATATCTGGAGGGTTTCCACGTTAAATCTCGTGTCCCTTTACAGTTTTGATCTTTTACTTTCATCGGTTATTCGCTGTCGCTTATAACAAACACCCTATAAAAAAGGACCAAGAGATCAATGAGAATACACATATTCACTATTACCTTGTGTCAATTGTCTCTCTACAATTTTCACTTCTAACACGTGAAATCATCGAGGAGGAACAAGTAATAAGAGCAGCCAGAAATACTAGGAACCGGGGACGTCCAGACATCACAATGAACTATCTCAAAAGGGAAACAGTTTGATGACTAGAGGAACTAGGGTATTGGGGATCTTTGAGGTATCATTATCCGTCATTCATAGCATAACTCGGATTACCTTGATACCCCGTATGTTGTATCAGTCATGAGGATGATCCAGGCATTAGGGGGAGAGTTAAACCACAAATAGAATGCCAGGAATCAGGAGTTATGTCATATATCGACACCCCCCTCATGTGTCTCCATGTATTTAAAGAATCTGGACTATCAAGCCCGAAATCTTGTATTTGCAATCTATTGCAAATAATCTGCCAAATGCATTTGCTCACTAAAGGTGTTCAGTTTTCATACTCATTGTGCCAGAAAGAGTGGAGGTACCTTTGCAAAACCACTCAACTGCCAACAGAGGGGGAGAATTATGGTCACAAGATATATAGCTTCTCACAAGCTAAAACAGAAATAAAGAAGTAAATGCTAATCAACATCAAGTTGAAAGACTCTTTATGGATACTCAATATCCAAAGCCTATCGATGTTAATTATCCAAAAGACCAGAGGCGCTAGGTCATTGGAACATCCTAACTCTGTCTTTATGGGAAATGACATGGAGTTAAAGGGTCAACTATTTCGTAAGCAATATTGGTTCAATTGAATCAATCATGAAAAATCTACAAATGTCGACATTTCTCCATCTCATATTGTTGTACGCCTATTGGATCGAGACTAAAAGTCCTAGGCAAGAGAGTATCTGTCATGTGGGGACGCCATTACTCCAGACGTGCCAGGAGAACCTAGGAGAAAGAGTCTGCCGTCGGCAAGGAGTTGGTTTAGATTTAGTAGAGTTATCTCTAGTTCGTTTGCTAGTTTATTTCTAGTGGTTTGATAGATGAATTTGGTTAGATTTGGGTTGTTACGATAGAGCTTGCAGCCTATTACTTCGCAGGCAAGATTAGGAGATCAGTTGTATTGGGATACGGCAGGTGTCCCTTATAAACCTGGCCGGTGTACTCATCACGGTTAAGCAACAAGAATACCTATCTCCTTCCTCTTGCTGTCTATCTTCTACCTCTTGCTGTTCTTCTCCCTTCACCATTGCTCTAGGGTGATGAGGTGAACGGCCTCGGCCGGCTATCGACCACAGCTATCTCCCTCGAAGCTCTGGGCCTGCGCCTACTCCATAACCACTACTACCTAGCCGTAACCCTTGCCATAACACCTTGGTATCAGGGTCAGGCGTTCCTGCTGCCACGTCCACCGCCATGTCCGACGAGAAGCTCACTGAGACGCTCGACGCACTCACCAAGGGCCTGAAGGACCTCACCACCTCGGTGACGTCCCTGGTTGAGAAAACTGAGGCCAACTCCCAGGCCATCCACACGCTGGAACAACGACCAGATGCAAGTGGGGCTCGCCACGGCGGTGGTGGTCACTTCTCCGATCGTCCTCCTAAACCCGGCAAACTCGACTTCCCCAAATACTCAGGCACGGACGATCCCCTTCCGTTCCTGAATAGATGTGAATCCTACTTCCATCTGGGCCAGATCATGGAGGAGGAGAAGGTTGTGATGGCGGCTCTTCACCTCGAGGACGCTGCGCAATTCTGGTACATGCGCATCTGCAAGGAAGAAGGCACACCCTCGTGGCGCCGCTTCTCCGAACTGCTGAACCTGTGCTTCGGGCCGCCCCTCCGGACTCATCCTCTGGGCGAGCTCACCACGTGCCGTCGCGCCGGGACGATGAACGAGTACCAGGAGCGCTTCTTGGGCGTCCTGGCGCGCGCGGGCACCCTGACGGAGCACCAGCAAGTGCAGCTCTTCACCGTCCGCCTAGGAGAGCCTCTCAGCCTTGACATCCAGATGCAGAACCCGCGGACCCTGGAGGTCGCCATGAGCCTGGCACGCTCGTACGAATGTCACGAGTTCGCCGTCCAGGCATCCAAGCCACAACACCGAGGGATACTGCCGACGCTACTGGCGTTCGCGCTGCCGGTCGCCAAGCCCGGGGCACCCCTGCAGCTCGGCGCGTCGTCCTAATCAGCAACGCCGCAAACTGTCAACGTGGCAGGCCGCACCATTAAGTGCCTATCACTAGGGGAGATGGAATCGCGTCGTCGCTACGGGCTGTGCTTCAATTGCAATGAAAAGTACGTCCGCGGCCACAACAAGGTGTGTGCACACCTGTTCTACCTGGAGCTCCATGATGACGACAGCGCGCTGGAGACTGAGACGGACGCCCAAGAGGATCCCAAGATTTCGCTCCATGCGATCGTAGGGGTCCCCACTAGCGCCACCATGCAAGTCGAAGCGCTCGTTGGTGGGGTGTCGCTGCGAGCCCTCGTGGACTCCGGCTCCACCGACAACTTCTTGTCCGAAGAGGCCACGGCGCGCACCAATCTCCGGTACCAGCTTCGCAGCGACATGACGGTCACGGTCGCCAATGGCGAGCTCGTTCCGTGCCTCGGCGTGTTCTGGAACGCCGTCTTCGCCATCGACTCTGAGCAGTTCACGGGCGATTTCTTTGTGCTGCCCCTGGCCAGTTATGGGGCACACATTGGCTGGCATCGCTAGGGCCGATCTTATGGGACTTTAGCGGGCTCACAATGTCCTTTTGGCGCGACGATCACCAAGTCCAATGGCGCGACATGGCAGGCCCAGCGAGTCCACAACTTCACTCATGCACCGGACGTGATCTCTTGGAGGAGCTCCTCGCCGCGTTCGCATCCGTCTTTGCCGAGCCGCACGGCCTGCCGCCATGTCGAGCTAGGGACCACCATATCCACTTGCTGTCGGGAGCCGCTCTAGTCGTCGTTCGCTCCTATCGTTACCCGGCCTCGCACAAGGATGAGCTCGAACGGCAGTGCCGCGCCATGGATGAACAAGGCCTCATCCGTCGAAGCTCATCGGCGTTCTCATCTCTGGTGCTGTTGGTACGCAAGGCCGACGGGACGTGGCGTTTCTGCGTGGACTATCGGGCCCTCAACGCCCTAACGGTGAAGGACACGTTCCTGATTTCGATCGTGGACGAGCTGCTCGACGAGTTGCACGGGGCGAAGTACTTCACCAAGCTTGATCTCCACTCCGGGTATCATCAGGTGCGCATGCACCTAGAGGACATCGCCAAGACCGCGTTCCGGACGCACGAAGGCCTCTACGAGTTCTTGGTCATGCCGTTCGGGCTCTAGAATGCCCCAGCGACATTCCAGGCCCTCATGAATGAAGTTTTGGGCTTGTTCCTCTGCCAATTCGTCCTCGTGTTCTTCGATGATATACTTATCTACAATGTTTCTTGGTCGGAGCATCTTCGCCACGTCTGCGCCGTCCTCACCTTGCTGTAGGAACATCAGCTTTTCGTCAAGCGCTCTAAGTGCTCTTTGGATGAAACATCAGGGGCATACTTGGGTCACGTGATCTCGGCCAGCGGCGTCGCGATGGATCGCTCCAAGGTGCAAGCCGTGCTTGGCTGGCCGCAACCACGTTCTGTGAGAGCACTCCGGGGCTTCCTTGGCCTGGCATGCTACTACCGCAAGTTCATCGCGGCATATGGCACGATCGCGGCACCTCTAACGGTTCTACTGAAGAAGGACGCATTCGCCTGGTCGGAGGCAGTGGACACAACGTTCTAGGCTCTCAAGACCGCCCTCACGATGTCGCCCGTCCTCGCGCTCCCGGACTTCACCAGGCCATTCATCGTCGAGTGCGACGCGTCCACAGAGGGTTTTGGCGCGGTGCTGCTTCAGGACCACCCTGTCGCGTTCTTCAGTCGAGCCGTAGCTCCGCGGCACCTTTCCTTGGCGGCGTACGAGCGCGAGCTTATTGGGCTCGTCCAGGCCATCAAGCATTGGAGGGCTTACCTTTTGGGGACGATGATTCACGGTGAGAACTGACCATTATAGTCTGAAGTTTTTGTTGGACCAGCGCCTTGCGACGATTCCACAGCACCATTGGGTGGGCAAGCTGCTCGGCTTCGATTTCTCCGTGGAGTACAAGCTGGGACGCACCAACACGGTTGCCGATGCCCTTTCTCGCCGCGACACCGACGCCGACATCAACGACATGGCCCTGCTCGCGTTCTTGGCGCCGTGCTTCGACGAGGTGTAGCTCTAATTGAATTTTATTTAGAAACACAGTGAGATAGTATTAGTCAACTTAATATTAGTTATGAAAACCGACATCTACTCCTAATTTGCTTTTATCAGGAAATGGCATTTGAATAAACATTAATCAATTAATTTTGAAATAATTTATAAAAGCACAAGTTGGGGTAAACGACACCACTATCGTATTGTTTACGTCGACACGAATCTAACGCGACCAGAACGGATTAAAACGGAGCTAAAACGTGAAATCTATGAGTTAAACAAGTCTGCAGCGACCTAGTCGTAATTAACTATAGCCAACAGGGGCTACCAGAGAAGTTTCGGCAGACTCAGTGAATAGTCACTGTGAATAGCCGAGATCTCGGGGTTAGATTCATAAAAGATCATCTAATCTGTTTAAGGGTCTTTCTGAAAAAGTAGCAAGACACTAGGAAGAGCCTAAAGGTATTAGGATTCTTCGAGGGCCTAATCATAAAAATGTCATCATCTTCCTCATGTGGCTGGCGCCACTAGCGTTCAAATCGACGGCCGGCCGGGCAGCGAGGGGCTCGGCGGACAGGGAGAGGTCAAGGGGACCTCGGGGATATGCTCACCGGCGGCGGGAATCGACGGCGCGGCGGGCGGACGGCGGCGGAGGCTCGGGCTCCTCGGGCAGCGGCCCTCCGGCGACGTGGCGGCGACAGGAACTGACGGAGGGGGTGCAGCTCGGCGTCGTGGTCCTCGTGACGGCCTCGGCTCGGCCTGGCGCTCTCCAGGCGCGGCGGAGGTCGGCGGTGCTGCGCGGCAGAGGGGATGCAGGCGGCGTGGGGTTAGCAGGAGCGCGCGGAGGCTCGGCACTCCCCTTTATAGGGGCGCAGCGCACTAGGGTTTCCGAGGGCGGCGGCCTGCCGGCATTGACGGCTAGCCCAGGCAGGCCGGGGAGAACGGGGCCCACTCAGTGGCGAAGCCACCAGTATGGCGAGCCATGACGGCCGCCATACCGGTCGGCCGACGAACTATGTGTCTTGAAACCTGTAACCAGAAAAACTTAACTTATATCAAATATCAAATAACAAACCTTGGCACAAACAAGAAAGTGGTCTGGTGGTAGCTCAGATCAACGCTAAAGTCTATTGTGCAGGGTTCAAATCCCTTGGGTGGCATCTTTTTCTTTTTGGTTTTTTTCAGCTCAGCCAATCGATGATTACTTATATTTTCCTTTCATCGTAGTATATTTTTTATATACAAATGAGTGGTTGTAAGTTCGCCATAGGTAGATTTTAATCCTGGCTCCGCCACTGGGCCCACTTGTAGAGAAAGAAAACCGGGCGGGTCTAAGCGGGTCGGGTCTAAACGGATCCGGCCCGATCCATTAGGAAATTAGGGTTTCTCTTTTCGGAATAAATATTCAACGTGAAAACAAATCCAAAAAATCCGGATAATATTTTTAAAGTATGAAAAATATCTAGAAAAGCCCAAAAATTCTAGGAAAAATCCCAGAGGTAGTTTGGGGCACGAGGAATCCAAATAAAATATCCAAAGCTCGTGAAAAGTATTTTAGAGCCTTCTAATAAATAGAAAGAGCTCTTGAAAAAGGAGAATAAATCCCAAAAAAGTCTCGAAAATTCTAAGAAAAACCTATGCGTCGCATAAACGCATTTTAAAACCTGTGCACTCATGAAACACCAAAATGCATCAGCATGAATGCAACACACATAACAAACTTATTTAGTTTCAAAAGGACACCCAATTGTTTTTTCTAAACTAAATTCCCTGTAAAACAAATAAATGTTGGAAAAAGTTTTAAAATTATGAGAAATCATTGTTTAATTATTCTTTCTAATCACATCCTGAAATCCAACAATTTTAGGGTGTGACAACCGCTCTCGCTAAATTATGATTGAGTAACATCTTACTCTCATAATGCTCTTTATAGAAGCAAGGTGACGAGACAGCAAGAGCTTGTTTTTTGAAATTAGATAGCAAGAGCTTGTAGCATATGGTTTTATACAGAGACCTAGCCAGCATACCCTTGGTATGTGTGAAAATTATGTTCCTATACTCGATCACAGGCAGATCATATGAATTTGATTGATTTGGATGGACAAGTCACTATGGGCTTTGTATTCTAAATAAAACCGCAACACATATTGTGTACAACTCAAGTCACCTCATGACTTGAATGGTCAGGTTGTTTGTGGCACAACTGACTAGGTGAGTCCATTCCTCAGAAGGCTTACTCCCAACCATGATGGTCGCATATGTGTGTTTGTGTTGAAATCCTAGTTGGGTTCTGCGTCATCTCCAACCAAACACAATAAATCATGCAACCATTTTTGGACGGATTGTGAGATAATGGTTTGGATAAAACCAAATTATGCTTAAGTCTAAAGCTTAAGTATATACAATCATGTCCATTAACACTTATGGTCGTTTAATCCCTAAAAATGGACATATATCCATTTCGACCCTAGGATTGAACCATAGTACCATCAAAGGACAGATGTATCTTACAAATTGCAACAGACTTGATATTGCATTTGTCATTTGTAGATATTTGCTAGCTCAAAATGCGCATCTCCAATAATACCATTTGGTAGGAGAAAGGTATCCATTGATATCTATATGGTACTAAAAGATTTTGACTTATCATCAGAAAAGTTAAGATGATCATAGTGGGATGTGAAGATACTCGCCAAATAATCCCTATATTACATGTCAGATCACTGATGCCTTCGTGGTAGAGTTTTCATCGAAGTCGCCATAGGCTCTTATGATTATTCCCACAAATTATTCCGAAGTCTAACATGTTCATGTATGATTTTGTTGAGTGATCAATTGTGATTCTAAAAAATCACTAATCATTATCTATCAAGATAATGGTGCTTGTATTGCTTGGATGCAAATAGGTTATGTGAGTGCAATATCACAATATTGCTCAAAAAGTATTTTATTCTCATGTATATCAATACATTTAAAGAATAAATATCTTGCAAACAAAACATGCTACTGCTTCGCAATTTCAATCACCGAGTCGTTATTGTAGAATCGACATGCGATAAGTTTGAGATTTGCAAGGTTGAGGGGGAGTCTCTTCATGAATTATAACCTATCTAAGCATCATGTTGCACTCTTTTCTTTTAATGAGTTCTCTCAAAGTTCCTCATATAAAAGTTTTTAATGAGACAATATCAATATAAGAATATATGTCATATCTTCTATTTTTTCCATCGGGATTTCAAAGAAGGTACTCAAGAAATACGCGTTGTTCTCTAAATCTATTGGGTTTGTGATTGAGCAATGATCATATATACAACAACAACATAGCCTTTTGTCCCAAGCAAGTTGGGGTAGACTAGAGATGAAACCCAAAAGAAACAAGGATAAGAAAGACATAAAACGGCACAAGACCAAAGATAAGGTTAGGGGTAAACAAGAGAAGAAACAAAAGATCACGGTTCAGGCACGTTAATTGCTAGTCTCCAAGCGCATCTATCTATAGCTAATTCCTTGGAGATATTCCACTCTCTAAGATCCCTCTTGACTGACTTGTCCCAAGTCAGTTTAGGTCGACCTCTACCTCTCTTTACATTGTCTACCCTTTCTAGAACCCCACTACGCACTGGCGCCTCAGGAGGCCTCCGTTGGACATGTCCAAACCATCTCAACCGATGTTGCGTCAGTTTCTCCTCGATTGGTGCTACGCTGACCCTATCCCGAATATCTTCGTTCCGTAATCTATCCCTTCTTGTGTGCCCACAAGACCAGCGTAACATACGCATCTCTGCTACACTCAATTGTTGGACATGTCGCCTTTTTGTAGGCCAACATTCCGCACCATATAGCATCGTCGGGTGAATCGCCGTCCTATAGAACTTACCTTTTAACTTTTGTGGCACCCTCTTGTCACAGAGGACGCCAGAAGCTTGACGCCATTTTAGCCAACCTGCTGAAATTCTATGCCTAACATCTTCATCAATATCTCCATCCTTCTGGAGTATCGATCCTAAATATCGAAAAGTATCCTTCTTGGCCACCACTTGCCCATCAAGGCTAACGTCTCCATCCTCATGTCCAATCACGCTGAAGTCGCACATCATGTACTCTGTCTTCGTCCTACTAAGTCTGAAACCTTTCGACTCCAACGTGTGCCTCCATAGCTCTAACTTCCTATTAACCCCCACCCTACTCTCATCAACTAGCACCACATCATCTGCAAAGAGCATACACCAAGGGATATCTCCTTGTATGTCCCTTGTGACCTCATCCATCACTAAAGCGAATAAATAAGGGCTCAATGCTGACCCCTGGTGTAGTCCTATTTTAATTGGAAAGTCATTGGTGTCGCCATCACATGTCCGGACAGATGTCATCGCATCCTTATACATATTCTTGATGAGGGTAATGTACTTAGTGGGGACTTTGTGCTTTTCCAAGGCCCACCACATGACATTTCTTGGTACTTTGTCATACGCCTTCTCGAGGTCAATGAAAACCATGTGCAAGTCCTTCTTCTGCTCCCTATACCTCTCCATCAACTGTCGTATTAGAAAAATTGCCTCCATGGTCGACCTACCAGGCATAAACCCAAACTGGTTTTGGGTCACGCTTGTCACTCTTCGTAGGCGATGCTCTATAACCCTCTCCCAGAGCTTCATCGTATGACTCATCAGCTTTATCCCACGATAATTAGTACAACTTTGAACATATCCCTTGTTCTTGAAGATCGGTACTAATATACTTCTTCTCCATTCTTCAGGCATCTTATTTGCCTGAAAAATGAGGTTAAAAAGTTTAGTTAGCCATACTATCGCTCTAGCACCCAGGAACCTCCACACCTCAATGGGGATATCATCAGGGCCCATCGCTTTACCTCCCTTTATCCTCCTCAACGCCTCCTCGACCTCCGCCTCCTGAATTCTCCGCACAAAGCGTCTACTGGTATCCTCAAATGAATCGTCCAACTCAAGGGTAGGACCCTCATTCTCCCCATTAAACAACTTGTCGAAGTACTCCAGCCATCTGTCCTTGATCTCCTCGTCATTCACCAGGAGTCGATCTGTCCCATCCTTGATGCATTTGATTTGGGTGATGTCCCTTGTCTTCCTCTCACGGATCCTAGCCATCCTATAAATGTCCTTCTCCCCTTCCTTCGTGCCTAGCCGCTGATAAAGGTTGTCATACGCCTGACCCTTTGCTACACTCACAGCTCGCTTTGCAGCTCTCTTCACTATTTTATAGCTCTCGATGTTGGCTGCACTCTTGTCAAGGTGTAGGCGCTTGAAACACTCCTTTTTCTCCTTAATAGCCATTTTCACCTCATCATTCCACCACCAGGTGTCTTTCGCCTCCTGTTTGCCTCCCCTACTCACGTCAAACACTTCTGAAGCCACCTTCCGAACACATGTTGCCATCTTTAGCCACATGTCGTTTGCATCTTCTCCTTCTTCCCAAGGCCCCTCGCCTAGCATCCTCTCTTTAAACATGTGCACCGCTTCCCCTCTAAGCTTCCACCACTTCGTTCTTGCAGTCTTGGCACGGTTGTCCCGGTGGACACGTACCCGAAATCGAAAGTCCGCCACCACAAGCTTGTGTTGAGGGACAACACACTCCCCAGGTATCACCTTACAATCTAAGCGATCACGTCTATCCTCCCTCCTTGCAAGGATAAAGTCGATCTGGCTCGAGTGTTGTCCACTATGAAAGGTCACTAGATGTGATTCCCTCTTTCTAAAGAGGGTATTCGCTAGCAACAAGTCGTATGCTGACGCAAAGTTTAAAACCTCCTCCCCCTCTTAATTCCTACTGCCATAACCGAACCCCCCGTGCACTCGCTCGAACCCTACATTAGTTGCACCCACATGGCCGTTGAGGTCTCCTACTATGAAGAGTTTCTCGCTGATAGGCACGGTACTAACCATGCTATCCAGATCTTCCCAAAACTGCCTCTTGGTGCTCTCACTAAGACCTACCTGGGGTGCATAGGCACTGATCACATTCAGAGTAGAATTTCCGACTACCAACCGAACTAGGATAATCCGGTCGCCTTGCCTCCTAACCTCTACAACTCCATCCTTAATGCTCCTATCGATCAAGATGCCTACACCGTTCGTACCCGATGTTGTCCCCGTGTACCAAAGCTTGAAACCAGTACCCTCCACCTCCTTCGCCTTCTAGCCCTTCCATTTAGTCTCTTGAACGCACAAAATATTTACACGCCTCCTAATTGCTACATCGACTATCTCTCGTAACTTACCCGTTAAGGACCCTACGTTCCAGCTACCTAGACGAATCCTAGTTGGCTCGGCTAGCTTCCTTACCCTTCGCACCCGTCGAGGGAAGTGCGAAGACCCTTGCTCATTTTTCACTACACCCGGGCGTCGATGTAGCGCGCCACTAAGGAAATGACGACCCGATCCTTGCTCACTTGACACCGTGCCCAGATCACGACACGGCGCGTCGCCAAGGGGGTGCCGACCCGGCCCTTGCCCACTTATCACTACACCCGGGTTCCGATGTAGCGCGTCGCTAAGAGGGTTACGCCCCAACGAGTTTCTTATGGGTTTCATATCCATTAGAGCGGCTGTTGTAGGTGCTGGTTCGCCAAACCTAACACACCCCCTCCTCTTTTATCCGGGCTTGGGACCGGCTATGTTGAGACGACTCAAGAAAGTCTTCCAGTCAACATAGGCGGAGTTAATGATCATATATATATATATATGTGTGTGTGTGTGTAGCTACTCTCACCATCAGAATACCACCATACGTATGTGTACATACTATTTTATCACTTTGAGTATGTCCATATGCTAGTTTTAACATAATCTAAAGGGATATTAATGAAAAATTTCAAAAGCATCCCTAGTTTTTAATTTATTTTGATTGTACCTTATTACTAGTATATAAAAATTAGTATGTCCACATACTCTATGTATGCTCACATACTCAACGTATATACCACCACATATGGTCTAGTATCATCACATACTACATGTACATACTCTTGGTTGGGTCAGATACGTCATGTATCATGAGATACGTAAGTAGTAGCTACACACGCGTGTAGAAAAGATTTTCCATATATATATATATATATATATATATATATATACCATATCATTTTTCTCTTTATTTTTTCCACTGGGTTTTAAAGGAGTTTTAGTGGTATATACACACACATATTGATGTATTTTTCCCCATAGGTTTCTTACTTGGAGGAATTGTTGATAAGACAATGGTCAACACAACGGAATGCCATATCTCATGTTTTCCCCATCGGGATTTTTCTAGAGATAAACAAGGCATAAATTACTCCTTAAACCCTCAAGTTTATGATAGAGCCATCATAAGACAAATTATTCCTGCATTTTTCCCCACAGGGTTTTTCAAAGCAATACATTGATCAAGATGGAACTCGAGGAAAGGGAGAGTGTTACAAAGCAATTTAGTTGCTCTCATTAAGTCATCCACTATGGAAGACATGCAGCCTCATGGAGGATGCAAATGCATCAGTTGACCTTTCTTTTTTAGTAACTGACCTTGTAAACACCCTATAAGAGGGGACCAAGAGATCAATGAAAATACACCTATTCACTATTACCTTGTGCCAATTGTCTCTCTACAATTTTCGCTTCTAACAGTAGTTAAGTTAGTTTGTTATTATGAAACTTATCAAATTAAGAGTGCATGGCTTGTCAGTATTCGTTCTTAATGAGTGTAGTGTTGTAAGATCTAGCATCCTCCTTTACTTCTTTCACCGGACCCTGCAGACTGCAAAGACAAAAGTCATCAACAGTTGCCTGAATCCAGTTTGGAATGAAGAGATGACATTCTACATGAAAGAACCAGTGGGAGTCATCAAATTTGTAAGTTTCTATTCTATTTTACATTATGAATTTCTCATGCGAAAAAGACAGTGTTCAAAGGCATTTTACCATTTTGACCTATAGTTTCCGTGAGACTTGTTTCGTGTCCCTTTTCCTTGTTATGAAAAGACCTGTTTTGTGTGACTCTAGAAGTCTTCTTTGGTTACTGTTTTGGCCAAGAAATATGGTCATACCATTTGTCCATGCTTTACTCATTAGTACTGTACTAGCTAGTAGCAGATATTGTCGTTTAAGACATGTGAACATTGAATAATTGTCCTTTTTATTAGCAACAATAGAACCTAACGACATGTGGTACCCCCTCTAGTCAACTAAATGACATTGATACACCGATCTAGAGGGACATTGACCCGAAAAAAATCTGCAATCTCGATTTCTTGTCCTTATCTTGTCTGTTTTTGCTCCATTTTTGTTCCCCAACTTTGCCTCCACCCTATTTACAGTAAAATTGGATAACCGTGTGGGTTCCTATCAGCATGTGCAACTGCCTTGATTTTCTTTTGACTGAACATTTGTCTGGGGAACCTTGCTTTTGTCTTATCGGTAATACTATAATGCAGCTTCCAACCTCGTCTACAAGAATCCCAACAACTGAACTCACTTCCTTGACCTCACTTAGCAGATATTGAAATACACTGTTGATATGGAAACTTTAGAAGCTAATATTGAAAATTAGTGACCTGAATGTTTGGTGTATAGTAGTATAAGTAGCAACATTTTTAGGAGCTAGCTAGTGACAATGCATATAGTATTTCTTTAGCATGAACAGAGCATCATTGTGGTGATTGCCATTGCCATTACCATTGGCAGGAGGTGTTCGACTGGGACCGGTTCAAGTACGATGACAAGATGGGGCACGCCTTCCTGGACCTGCAACCAGTGGCAGCCGCGACTAAGCTGCGGCGAGCGCTGCGACTCACGGCTGGAGAGACCAAGCTGCGGAAGGTGGCCCCCGACGCGGACAACTGCATGTTCTCCGACAGCTTCGTGACTTATGCCAACGGGGAGGTTGCGCTAGACGCCTGGCTGCGGCTGCGTGACGTCGAGTCTGGCGAGTTGTTCATCACGGTTAAGTGGATCGAATCTGAAGACACAAAATGATCACAGCAGCTTGGACACCATTAACGATGCATTTTGCTTGCAACCGTAGATGAGATAACGTTGGTGTACGGGTGGTTCTCTTGTGGTGCAGTGCTATTCTTCTTTCTTTGTGTGTGAGTGTACTATCTGATCTGAATGTAACTTTTTCCGGACAGTTCTTAGACTATTTGCAATGGTGTTCTCCATAACCTTCTGGACCTCTAAATATAGCAGTTTTGCTAAAAAAAACTCCCTGCAATGATGTCCTCTATAACCTCCTCTAAATTGCAGGACTCCCCTCCATCCCCTAAATGTCCAGGGTCCCTCCGCTCCTAGGACTTCTCCAAATCCACCGGCTCCCCTCCGCCCCTGGCCGGCGCGGGCGCACGGGCCCAGCGGCGGCAGTGCGGCGAGCAGCGTCCGGCGTAGGAGTGCAGGCCCCAGCGGCGGCGCGCGTGGGCTGGAGGCACCAATGAGGAGCGGAGGCGACGTGGCGCGGCGAGCAGCGGCCGGCGCCGGCGAGGAACAGCTTTGGGGACGCCACCGCTCCACCTCCGCATCGCCGGCCGGCCGCCTTGCGAGGAGCACCGCGCGGGAGCGCGAGCTGCAGAGCTGCGGGAAGAGCTCGGCGGTGACGCGGAGGAAGCGCTGGTCGGCGATGTGGCCCTTGGCGTCGCAGCGGTCGGCGAGGGTGCAGACGGCGAAGTGGCCCTCGGCGCACGCAGTCGCGGATGCGGCAGATCATCCGCGGTGGTTCTCCGTCCACGACGACCTGCTCCGCCGCCGCCGCGAGTTCTTTGGGACGGTGAACCTCAAGTACGTGAAGCTAGGGTACCTGTACCTGGTGAACCACTTCCTGACGCTGCTCCTGGTGCCGGTCATGGCGGCGACGGCACTGGAGCTTGCCCGCCTCGGCCTGTGGCAGAACCGCTCAAATTAATCCGGCTTAAGTGCGCTAACCTTCCATTGGTCGTCACGCAATTAAATCGGAGTAATCTGACAGTCTGTCGGGTCGAGCCCAATGCAACCACGAACAGTTACCTCGATCGAAACAAGTCGTACAAATACCCACTCAAAGGTGGATCCCAGAGATTACAACAATCCACAAGTATTAAATAGGTCCCACTTGAGGTAATTTATTACAAACCAAGTTCAATGCATAAAGTAACTGTTGTTCAGAGTTTTGAAAGCAGCGGAAAACAACTAATTTATTCGAATGGCTTCGACCTGGTTTTTGGGGCTGAAGCACTCAAAAGCTCTCCAGGGCCATATTGACAAAGCTGTGTCCCATGAAAAGATGAACAATTTTCATATTGGCACATTTTTGAGTTCTTAAAAGAAATTTTGAAATCAAGTCATGCCAACCAGCAAAGGTCAAAAGTTCACCGAGATCAAAAGGGTTTTGGGTGAACTTTTCTTAAGTGAACATCTAGATGGGGCCAAGGTACTCTTAATTAACTTAGGACAAGTGGTTAAGCAAGTGATTAAGTTAACTAAACACCTAGATTGTCACAGCCTACCCCCTTAAACAGAATCTCGACCCGAGATTCGAGTGTAGAAAGAATGAAGGACCGAAACGGCGACCAGAGAGGGGGGGCGGGGAGTGAATGGGAGCCGATAAAAATTCTTTCCAACCGATCCGGCTATTCTCCCAAATCAACTCCGAAGCCTCCGAGAGCGATCTTGCCAAGATCACGTAGCCACTGTCAAGCTACTGACTCTAGGAACAAGAAATACGCAGCGGAACTCAAATCGATCGAAACGAACACAAAACGAACCGAAACGAGGCAAAACCTTCTCTACTCAACCAGGGGCGGTTTAACCTCCCTAGGGGCGGTTTAACCGCCTAGGGGGGGGGGGCGGTTTAACCTCCTGGGGGCGGTCAATCTGGGAGCTCTTGGGAAAAAGTCAACTCGTGAGTCGATCTCCCAAATGGCTTAAGCTCTTGAGACGAAACTTTGGAGAGATGATGTACACCTTCAGTGGAGTATATTCCCCAAAAATCTCGGCCTCAAACACTCTAGAACTCCCGGAATCTCAGATCTCGTGAAGAACACTTCCACCCCGAGTTCATCCCGAAAACTGCAAATCCAAAGCGATTCCCGGCGTTTGGGGGCAAGAGATCACCAGCAAAAGAGGCACAAGGCACTCATACGTGAATCCCCCAAAGAAATCCGAGAGAAAACGCCCTAGGAAGAGAAGAATGAAAATCCCCCAAAAATAGCTCCGAAAATACCTCCGAAAATAGAAAAGAAAAGGGAGCTCGTGGATTCAAATCATGGCACAAAGATGAGCAGCACAAACTCAATCACATAACCATGAATTCACCTATACAAACTAGGAAAGATTCGAAATAGTTCTAGGTGGAGGGGATGAAGGGGAAACTAGTTCAAAGGAGAAAACCAAAGAGAACTAAAGAGATAACTAGAGAGATTGCAGCCACCATGCCCTGGAGGGCCTATTAGTAGTCCAAGTGGTGGTGCTCTAAAGACTAAACTACCCCTAAGTCATACATACCCCTCAGGGGCAAATTTGACATTTGGTTCTCAGATATTTTCCGGCTGGGACACCTTCCACCGCAAGCTAGCTTCCCTCCGACGCAAGCCTTGCAGTCACGCCGCGTGTCCTCCGGATCGAAGCTCCTCGACGCCGTTTTTGGGCCTGCCAAGGGGGGGCGGTTAAACCGGCCCTGGGGGGCGGTAAAACCGCCCCTGCCAGCCACACTTGGCCCAGCAGCCCATCTTCGCCATGTCGAGTCCTCGGTCCTTGGTTTTTAGGCCCAAACCAAGGGAAACCGTCCACCGATGATTTTGTGGCCAAATCACCAAACCCCGCGCGCAAGCTTCGGTCGTTAGCCGCCACCTTGTACCGGCTTCACGTCCGCGTACGAGCTTCGGTTGTGAGCCGCTACCTCGCACCGGAACCACGTCCCCTTGCTCGTTCTTGCCAGCATGTGAACCGCACTTGATCCATCCGGCCACCGGGTCCCTCGAACCAAGCCTACTTGTCTCTCCGCTCCTCGGAGGCCGCCATGGCTAAGACCTTCCGCGCCTGTTCTTCACCTGCACCAATGCAACCAAGCCGCATTCTACACCTGCAATACTTGAGCCAAGGGAAACGTCAATCCACACCACGTTGTCAATCACTCATCACACCAGGAAGCGACCATCCACCGGTCCTCGGACACACCGGGTCCTCAAAGAACTAGTGTGTGCAAGAATGCTTACGATCATGTAGAAGATGGAAACCCGGAAACTTGGTGTTCAGATAACTCTCCGTCTCCCATGTGGCTTCTTCCTCCGTGTGATGATTCCACTGTATCTTGTACATTTTAATGATCTTTCTTCTCATTCCTCTTTCTTTGCGGTCGAGAATTCGGAGAGGGCGTTCCACGAGAGCCAGGTCGGGTTCCACCCATGCCAAGTCTTGATCGTCAATCTCAACCTCGGGAACTCGAACACACTTCTTAAGTTGAGATACGTGGAAAACATTGTGGACAACTGATAGCCTCTCGGGGAGTTGTACTCGGTATGCTACCGGTCCACAGACTTCTATGATCTCATAGGGTCCAATGTAACGAGGTGCCAATTTTCCTTTTACCCCGAACCTCAGCACTCCCTTAGTGGGTGAGACTCGAAGGTAAACGTGTTCTCCCACAAAGAACTGTAGCGGCTTCTTTCTTTTATCAAAATAACTCTTCTGCCGGGATTGGGCAGCCTTCAAGTTAGCCTGAATCACTTTCACTTTCTCCTCTGCCTCGGTCACTAGGTCGGTTCCAAAGATTTGTCTCTCACCCGACTGCGACCAGCTCAACGGAGTTCGACATCTTCTGCCGTAAAGTGCCTCAAACGGTGCCATCTTCAAGCTGGCTTGGTAGCTATTATTGTAAGAAAACTCAGCGAGTGGCAAACACTTATCCCAATTCTTATCATAGTGTATGACACAAGCTCTCAACATGTCTTCGACTATTTGATTTACCTGCTCAGTTTGACCATCCGTCTGGGGGTGATACGCAGAACTATGGATTAATTTGGTTCCCAAGGAGTCTTGCAACCTTTGCCAAAATCGAGACATAAACTGAGGACCCCTATCTGATATGATGGTCTTGGGGGTTCCGTGCAAACGAAGGATTTTCTCGAAGTAGATATCGGCATATTGGTCGGCACGGTAAGTAGTGCGTACCAGAATGAAATGGGCAGTTTTCGTGAGTCGGTCCACGATGACCCAGATGGAATCATGTTTTTGAGAGGTAAGTGGCAATCCAACGATAAAATCCATGCTTATGTCGTCCCACTTCCAAGAGGGTATCGGAAGAGGTTGTAATGTCCCGGCCACCTGGAGATGACTAGCCTTAACCCACTGGCACGTGTCGCACTCTGAGACATACATAGCCACGTCCCTCTTCATCCTTGTCCACCAGAAGTTTTGTTTCAAATCTTGGTACATTTTGCTGCTCCGCGGGTGAATGGAAAATTTAGAGAGGTGAGCCTCATCTAAAATTTTCTTTCAGAGTTCCAGATTTTTAGGTACTACTAGACGTTCCCCAAAATGTACGACCTCTTTCTGATCTAATCTGAAACAACGATACTTCTCATATCCTGCAGAAAGCCTTTCTTTAATGATCTTAATGCATTTATCTTGAGATTGAGCGGCAGCGATCTTGTCGTAGAGAGTTGGTTCTAAGGAAATGTTGTTGAGTGATCCGTGAGGAACAATCTCCAAGCTAAGCTTCCTCATCTCAGCACATAGGGTCTGGCTATAGGTGTCTGCGGTGAGACAGTTGCAATGTGCCTTCCGACTCAACGCATCAGCTACAACGTTAGCTTTTCCCGGATGATAAAGTATTTCCATGTCATAATCTTTGACCAACTCCAACCATCTACGTTGCCTCATATTCAGATCTGATTGCGTAAGGATGTACTTGAGACTTTTGTGATCGGTGTACACTTTACATTGTGCTCCCATGAGGTGGTGTCTCCAAAGTTTTAGAGCATGGATCACGGCTGCTAATTCGAGATCGTGAGTAGGGTAATTCAGCTCATGTTGGCGAAGGGCTCGGGAAGCATAAGCAATGGCCCGGTTATCCTGCATGAGAACACATCCTAACCCGGTGCCTGAAGCATCGCAGTAGATGTCATAAGGTTTTGTGTTGTCAGGCTGTGCCAGAACGGGGGCCAAAGTAAGTAGTCGTCTCAAAGTGTGAAAAGCTTCTTCACATTTCTCCGTCCACTTGAACTTAGCTCCCTTCTTGAGTAGTTCAGTCATAGGCTTAGCTATCTTGGAGAAGTCAGGAATAAAGCGACGGTAGTACCCTGCTAGTCCAAGGAAACTACGGATCTGGTGAACAAACGCGGGGGTTTCCCAATCCATGACCTCTTGTACTTTCCCGGGATCCACTGAAATGCCTTCATCAGAAATTGTGTGCCCGAGAAACTTGACACTATGGAGCCAGAATTCGCATTTCGAGAACTTGGCGTAGAGCTGATGATCTCTAAGTGTTTGTAGAACAATGCGAAGGTGCTCGGCATGTTCTTCTTCATTTTTGGAGTAGATCAGAATATCATCGATGAAGACCACGACAAACTTGTCAAGATAGGGCATGAAGACCGAATTCATGAGATACATAAAGTAAGCATGTGCGTTGGTGAGTCCAAAAGACATGACCAGATACTCATACAAACCATACCTAGTAGAGAAGGCGATTTTAGGAATGTCGCAAGGGCGGATCTTGATTTGATGGTACCCAGAACGGAGATCAATTTTAGAGAAGACTTTCGCACCAGCCAATTGATCGAAGAGAATGTCAATGCAGGGTAAGGGGTATTTGTTCTTGACCGTCACTGCATTGAGAGGGCGATAGTCCACGCATAACCTCAAGCTTTTGTCCTTCTTTTCAGCAAAGAGGGCCGAACATCCCCAAGGTGAGGTGCTAGGTCAGATAAAGCATTTTTCAAGCAACTCTTGCAATTGTGTTTTCAACTCTGCCAACTCTATGGGTGACATCCTATACGGTCGCTTGGATACTGGAGCGGTACCAGGGTGCAGCTCAATAACGAACTCAATGTCCCGGTCAGGGGGCATGCCTGGCAAGTCCTCTGGGAAGACATCAAGGAACTCGCAAACCACTGGAATATCCTATATTCGAAGTTCGGCCATGGAGAGGATATGGGAGCTCGTGTAGACTTTGTGCGGCAGATAGAGATCCGTGCGACCTAAGAGTGGTGAGTGAATCTTAACTACCCTCTCGGGAATATCAAGTATGACCCGGTGTTTAGTTATCCAATCCATTCCCAAAATGATATCTATTCCATCCAATCCCACGCTAATAAGATCAGTTCTAAACAATTTGCTGCCCATAACTAGTGGTACTCGATTTGACCTTTGATTTGTTGAGACCTTCCCACCAGGTGTAGTGATTAAGTAGAGGGTGGCGGTTTGGGTGAGATTTAGTCCACTCTTGGTGCAAAACCTTGTGCTGATAAAGCTATGCGTTGCACCGGAATCAAACAGTATAACAGCGGGGTAATTGTGGACATAGAAAGTACCCGTCATGACTGGCGCTCCCTCAGGTAGTTCTGCAAGGGTGGTGAAGTTGATCCTCCCTTGACGGACTTGCACCGTCTGCTTCCTTCCCTTACCTTGGTTCTGTTGCCGGTTCTGGGGACAGTCTCGGATGTAGTGCCCGGCCTTTCCGCACTTGTAACAGGCATTCCCATTGGTGGGGCGAGCGGGAACCTGGTTATTAACTCGTGGAGCCGTGGGCTGTTGCGGGGCGGGAAAATGGTTCGGTGCCTGCTGAGGTGGCCGAATCACCCAACGTCCCTGCTGTCCTGGCCTCTAAGGGTTGGAGGTAGGAGTGTTCTGAACAATTCGGAGCCTTTGACTTGATGGAGCAGCCTGAGTCATAGGAGTCTTCCTCTTTTTCTTGGCCTTGAGGGCAGCAATGGCATCTTCTTGAGTAATGGCCAGGTTGACTAGCTCGTTGTAGGTAGCAGTCCGGATAGGGTTCAAGCGTTCCTTGAGCTTGGCACTGAGGCCTCTGCGGAAGCGGTCCATTTTCTTTTGATCCGAGTCAGCGTGGGTACCGGCGTATTGGGACAGGTTGTTGAAGGTGTGTGCATACTGTGACACCGTCCTAGTGCCTTGAGTCAATGCCAGGAACTCATTCAACTTCCTCTCAATCATGCCCTCCGGAATATGGTGAGCTCTGAAGGCGGTCTTGAATTCTGCCCAAGTCACCACAGTGTTCTCAGGAAGGGTAGCTAGGTACTGCTCCCACCAGATGAGCGCGGGTCCTCTGAGTAGCTGGGCTGCAAACTTGGCCTTGCTCTCCTCTGAGCATGGCAGTGCGAGCACGGAGAACTTGGACTCCACAGAGCGAATCCATGCATCGGCGTTGAGCGGGTCAGCTGCTTCACTGAAGGTGGGCGGCTGGGTGCTCAAGAAGTGCTCATAGTGGACAACGTGTGGCTGAGCATCATGGTGTCCCCCTGGGCGTTGCTGCATCAGCTATCGCTGCACATCAAGCATCTCCCGCATCATTTCAGTTTGGGTGACGAAAAACGCCTCCATCGGGTTTTGCGGGGGCTGCGGCAGCGGTGGCTGGTTTGTTTAGGTGCCACTGTTTTGCCCGGCAGTGAAGTTGGTGCGGCGGGTTGAGTCAACCATCTGCAAAAATCATTTACTCATCAGCCACATGATCTTGAAACTTGTATACCAGGTAAACAAGGCAATCATGTGCGAAAGTAGTAAACATTCATCGCAGAGTTTTCCCGATCAGCAAGGCTGTCAGAGGAGAAAATTCATATCTCCCAGGTTACACGTCCAAAAATAATGAATTTTTGCCAGCAGCTAGAGAAGTTAAAGAGCTACAACTTTCGTGTTACGCTCTAGGTCCGATTTGCACTCTAGCTAGGGCGAAAAATTCGAAGTTCACGTCTCTGTTTTTGCGGTTTTCAGAACGGCCGAGGCTCACCAAATCGTACATAACTCCCCCAATTCTTAACCCAAAGGGCTTAAATTTTGCGAGCATCATCCATATGAAATTCCTCACAACTTTGGTATTCATCATTTAGCCGAGAAATAAGAAATGCATGCATTAAAATTTCAAATCACAATCAGCTGCAGAGTTTAGCTGTTACAACCATATCGAAGCGACGAACTCTAGGGTCAACTCCTACCCGAAGTTACATCATGGTCAAGCTGCACAAAAGACATACTCAACTCGAAGCTAGCCTATTACATCACTGTCCAAAAGTAGGCTACGCTGAGGAGTAACACTGCCAATCATTTAGAAATCGTCGAGGTTGTTGACCGAAGCCTCACTCTCGGCGGGTGAACCGGGTGTCATGGGTAGAGGTGGCAATTCACTATGGGTATCCGTGCCGGACATGCCCTGAACCTCCTCGGGGTCTATCTCTATCTCCATGGGCTCCTCCTCCTCCTCATCTACCATCTCTACGTCCTGCTCTAGAGGAACCTGCTGCTGGAGTATCCCTATGTGCTGGTGAGCGTCCTCAACGTCAAGGTGGAGGTCGTGGACCTCGTCCTCTAGCTCTTCAACATGGTCAATGAGCCCAACCCGCTCGTTATGCAGCGAGTCTATCTCCTCCTACATCGCCTCAATCTGGCCTAGGTGGGTAGCACGCTCCTCCTGCATCTCGGCCATCTGTGCCAAGTGAGTCTCTCACTCCTGCTGAAGGGCGGTGACCTGTCCAAGTAAGTCTCCAATCTGAGTCTGGAAGTTGGCCATAGGCCCATAGCCATGTCTGTGTCAGCAGCCTCCAGGGTAAGAGTGGTGTAGTCGTACTGAAGCTGTCGGAAGGACCGGTAGGAAGCCATGCCGAACTCAACCGAGTCAGCCAGTCCTCCCTGAAGCAGTGTAAGAAGCCTGGAAAACGTGTTCACATACCGCGCTAGTCCCTCAGCGGTAGGAACAGCACCAGTCCACTCTACAACTGCCCTCACGTGAGCTCGACGCTCCAACCAAGTTGGGTCGTCGGGCTGCACGGTAGGAAGCAACTCAAGTGGGGAAGTCATCACCTCTACAGGGCGGAAGTCACAAAAGACATTCAGCACCCGCAGGGCAGCGAACTCCACCGTGTCAGTCAACCTATGGCCTATCACCTCAGCGTCGAACAAAGGCCACTTGGGGTGGTGAGGGTGTGGTGGCACGTAAACCCTGGTGATGCAACGAAGCACGCCATCCTCAAGGTACTCGCAGCACGAGTAAAGGGGTGGTGAGGCGAAGCCAGCGGTGCTCAGAGCGTCCCACAAGATAGAGGGAAAACCCTCCCAAGCGAGGCACTCGGAGTGGAGAAAACCGTCCGCGCCAAACACAAAGTAAGCCGCGTCTGCCATCTGTAGAAGAGGAATCAAAGGAACCGAGTAAGAGCTGTGCGGAAGTACAAAGGAGGTCAGGACAGCGGTGGGAAAACGACCGTAACTCTGAAACTACCCAACCAAAAGCTCCCAAATTTTACCAGGTCGTTCTTAAGGTTATTAACCACAAGTTTGGTATTTTGAGGTTGCTTTGGTTTTGAGTTTAAGATGGATGAAACACTTAGTTCTTAACTTGCTGTCTGCCAGATTTTTCCAGCAAACAGACAGCTCTTGTTTTGGTCATAACTCCAGTTTTACTTATCCAAAAATTCTGAAATGTTTACAGAAGCTTGATTATGAAATTATGAACAACATTTATTTAAGGTGCCTAGCCATCAGAGATGTTTTAATGACCTGAAAGATTTGGACCAGCAAGAAACACAGTTTTGACAGACTTCTGTAAGTTTGTGGGATTTACGATTTTTATTTCCTTTTTGCCTCTAGTTGACTTAACAATTTTTAAGGTGATTAGCATGATGCAAAAGAACTAAAAACGTCCTCACAAATACCAAGAAGCCTTGGCGTACGTAGTTAGTTGCCGGTGGCGAGGCACAATATACGTCTCTCCCTGTCGTTACTCAGACCATCGCAACCCTATCGAACGGAGTCAGTGTACCTGCAAGAAAACCATGAACCTTCCGTGCCAGCACGCCACGGAAGCATCCCCACTCATTACCGTTCATTTATAAAAACGGTATCCATGCGTTCAACACTGCATGGACAGTGTATCTAGTCTAGGTCGTACGCTCCTTTTGAATAGAGCACACAACCCTTCGCATAACTCGTGATGCGGCATCATGCACATGTCTCGAACATGGCAAACCCAGGATGATAGGCCCATTTGAATTAGAACCATACCATCAAGACCTTGCTCACATATAAAACATGTGGCGACTCATACACAACCGTAATGATAGGTTCCTTGGAATGGAGATCCTATCACCCTTCGTGCACGCGGGGCACAGAAACCAGCACACGTATAAAACACGTGGGCAAAGTGTGCTGGACAGGTTAGTCAAATACACCATAATTAGCAAGCCACCTGGAACAACCCGAAATTCCCTCTAGGGCTTCACGATCTAGTTAATCCTTAGCGATCCAACGAGTTTTCACAAAGTACTAGTTGGTCAAGTTTTATTTCGAAACAAGTGTGTTGGGACCGTGCGAACCTCTGGTGCACGACTTTTCGCTCTGATACCAGCTGTGGCAGAACCGCTCAAATTAATCCGGCTTAAGTGCGCTAACCTTCCATTGGTCGTCACGCAATTAAATCGGAGTAATCTGACAGTCTGTCGGGTCGAGCCCGATGCAACCACGAACGGTTACCTCGATCGAAACAAGTCGTACAAATACCCACTCGAAGGTGGATCCCAGAGATTACAACAATCCACAAGTATTAAATAGGTCCCACTTGAGGTAATTTACTACAAACCAAGTTCAATGCATAAAGTAACTGTTGTTCAGAGTTTTGAAAGCAGCGGAAAACAACTAATTTATTCGAATGGAATGACGTCACGTGAAGCCGTCGTGACATCACTCGGAAGCATCCTCGTCCCACATGACAGTCCAGCCAGGAGGAAGGGTGGTTGGCCAGGTAAGACCTGCAACCATCTCCTCAAGAGCACTACCTGAAAACATTTCAACAAGCAAGGCTGAGTATACTAATACTCAGCAAGACTTAGCCGTCGGGTGACAGCTACATCACTAACTTCTAGACATGCAAGGCTTTTGGCTGGTGGGTTTGTTTTACCAAAGAGCGACTAATAGTGGATCCTTACTTTCAATATTTTAGCATCAAGTTCTAGTTAAAGTTAACCATTCTAGGTAAGCAACCTGTATAACCAAGCAAGTGGAGCAAGCAATTAAGCAAGCATCAAGTTTCTTTCCATCATCACGTTCCATTTCTTACTCAATGTAGCAGCGGGGTTAAGTAGTCTCATTAGCTGCGAGAAACAAACAGTTCGAACTGATTTTAACCTTGCAAGGTGGACCTAAACACTCGGATCATCGCACTCAGCCAAAGGCTAGCGCTACCAGGTAGTTCCCACCAATCCCCCAGTCGCGTCCAGGACCAAACTCCCCCTGGCATACGAGGTCTAAGGTCGGCCGAACCAACACTTAAGCCCCTCATACCCACATGTTCGAGGCATGGGGAAGAAGTTCTCGGAAGGAGCAGGAAAAAGTCTGTCGGTGTTCTACCGTCGATCCTACCGAGGGGTATCCCGAGGTAGTAGAGTTTCAGGTGGGTTTCGCCGAGATCAGGAACGCAAAGGCTAAGAGACTCAGGATTTAGACAGGTTCGGCCACTTAGAAGGCGTAACACCCTACGTCCTATGTGGTGATTAGTATTGATTGTATGTCTTCTCTGTTGAGAGACTTGGGTTCGCTCTTGAGAGGGTCCCTGCCCAGCCTTATATACACGGCAGGCAGGGTTACAAGGTCGGTTTCGAGTAGAATCCTAACCAATTACTACTCGGAGAGTGCTTTTCAAGGCAATCCGAGTAGTTTACTAGTCATACGACTAGTTTCCATAACGAGAAGAGTCTTTGCAGTACTCTACTCATGTTCTTCTCGCCTGGTACGACTCTGTCTGGAGACAATCCATGTGTCCCTGTGGGCCCATGGTCGTACCTCCAACAAGCCCCCAAGCGCTTCATCGTCGAGTATCATCAACCGAGTGCTTGCCAAGCCAATCGAGTGCTTTTTCGAGTTCTTCGAGTGCTTGATCAGTCTTGGACAGGCCTTGGTTGTCATGAGGCCATGAGGTGCTTAAGCCCCGTTTATTCTGATCAAATCAGTAGTCTTCAAAATATTATATGGTGTGCGATGAAAATCGCACTCCATATGGAGTAGCCCCCGAGCCTTAAGTTGAATCGAAGAATCAGGTTGAGGGTCCACAGAATCATGAATCTTCATCTTGTGCTTGAAATGTGCAATTTTGGAAAAATTGCACTTGATATCAAGTAGCCCTCGAGCCTTGGGTTGAATCAAAGAATCAAGCCGAGGGTCTTGATTTAAGTCTTCAGTCTTCAGAATAAATAAAATCAGCAGTCGATGTATATCACCTATCAGCCCCCGAGCCTTGAAACGATTCAGAATGATCAATTCAAGGGTTCAGCGAGCTTTAGGGTTCTTCAAATCATCTTGGAGATCATCATCCGAGTGGTAATTTGCACCTAGAAATAATTGGTCATATTGGATCATCTGGGAGATCATCATCCGAGTGGTTGTCTTGCACTCAGCCCCCGAGCATAGGAGCCAGTGGAGATGCGTCGAGTAGTATGTAGTCGAAATAGCCACCATCAGTAGAGTAGCAAAACAGAGGAGGTCGTGGTTGACTTGTCACGCCGCGATCTCCCCAGAAACATGAGTCAGGTGCCAATGTAGTCAAGGCCCCATCATTGGTACTTGGCGACTCAAATATGCTGGAGAAAGACAACTAGGTAAGCTTGATGACGAACCGAGTTGTAATTTTAGCGTCAGCCCCTGAGCCTGGAAGCTGGTGAAGATGTGATAGCACGCTGTGCGGCCTAGAGAGTTGTCATCCAAACAAAGTAGTCGGCACTTGGCCAATCTTGTTAGAACAAGATAAAAAATAATTGAAACAAGTAACTTAGCTTGTTTGTTGTCGCTTGTCAATGAAGCGGACTAGTCAGAGTTGATTCCAACTTAGTTTGAGTTCATCACGAGCATATTGACGATGCGGCAGTACCGCGGCACAAGCTGAAGTTGAACTTTGACTTGATAACTTGCAACGGGTTGAGGCGACCACCATATTGGTGAATTCCATTGATCATGATGCGCCCGAAGAGTCATCCAAACCACTCTTGCAGTGTATTCAGGAAGCCCCCGGCAAGTTGAACTCATTTTGCGAGTTATTCTTCAAAGCACTTGATAACTACTCATATTGTGGAGTAGACTCTAGAGTACTTTCAAATAAGTACTCAGAGATTTTGAAATCACTACTCTTATTATGGAGTAGACTCTATAGTACTTTCAAATAAGTACTCAAAGATTTGAAATCATTACTCTTATTGTGGAGTAGACTCTGTAGTACTTTCAAATAAGTACTCAGAGATTTGAAATTACTACTCGCCTTGTGGAGTAGACTCTGTAGTACTTTCAAATGAGTACTCAGAGATTTGAAGTTACTACTCGCCTTGTGGAGTAGACTCTGCAGTACTTTCAAATAAGTACTCAAAGATTTGAAATCACTACTCTTTTTGCCGAGTAGACTCTGTAGTACTTTCAAATAAGTACTCAAAGATTTGAAATTACCACTTGTGGGTAGTTGCTTTATAAGGCTAGCTGGCCTCTACAGGTGTTCAGCCTGGTCTTAGTTACATCTAAGTACTCAGGGATCCTGGAAAGTATTCATGTGATCTACTCTTCGGATTTTGACCGATGTATACTTTGTTGAATCAACAAGTATCAAAGGGAACTCCGGAACTTCTGCACGAGTGTAGTCGACGCACATGCGCCACTCGTTGTTGTTCTTCTTTCTCACCAAGACTGGATTTGCCAACCAGTCGGGTGGAAGACTTCTGTTGGCACTCCATAGCCTAACTAAAATCCGCAAGCGCACGGAGTCCGATATAGCCTTTCACCAGGGGAGTAAGAACCTGGATATCAAATCCAAGTAACGGTAGACGCGACTAGCCTAGAACTTTTCCAACCGGACCCACCAAGGAGCAAAAGGATAAATGGGTAGAGAGCTTGACTATAGTTAGCTACTCGTTACCCCAGATAGACTATCTATGTCTAACCTGAACTGCTTCGACGGCTAGAACGGGAAGAACTCAGAACGGGATGAGAGAGGGGTTCTTCCGGGCTCAGCACTACTGTTATGAGTACACCCGAACGTGGTGGAGTACAAAGGACGGACAGGGCTGTCACCACCTGCCGCCTACCACTGCAGTTCCGTGGGGTGCAACACAACCTGAGGTGACTAGCCAGCACAAGCACCACACCTAAGCTTTCAGTCACTGACCTCCACCCAACGCGAAGGGCTATAGAGGAAACCCCAAACAAGAGTCGCTGTCACTCGCACAGACTCAGGTACCCACAGATCAAGATAAATACGATAACTTGCTGAAAGTAAGTTGTAAACTAACGAGGTACTAAAGGCAAGAGACCGAGGACTTACTAAAGATAACTCTTGAATATATTCCTCGGGGGCGGAAATGTTGAGACGAGACCGAGGGAGAAATCCCGGACTCTCTCTACAGAGCTCGGCTGTCACCCGAGCAACTCACCCACTCTCTCCCTACTCTAACTCTAAAGATGAGAGCAAAAACCACTAAGCTACTCTTCTCTCCTTTGGATGGTGTCTTGGAATGGAGAGGGGGTGGCCTTTTATAGCCTTCCAAGGTCGGTAGCCAGCTTAACCGTCACGCCAACCACCTGCTTAACCTCCACGCTAAAGCTGGTAGCGTGGAGCTGCAGAAGGAGGCTGGTCGGCCTGGTGTAGGCCGATCGGCCTACACCTGGCGCCTCTGGCCACACTGCCTTCGTCTTGAACGCTCCTGATTGCCTCCTAAGGTCGGTAACGGTTGCGTTCAGTTGAGGCTGTCCAAGAATCCGAGGTTGTGGGCCCTCTAATCCATGTGTCTTGTACTCTAGGCCTTTTCGGGTCCTTGGATCAAACCGACGTTGATCGCACGTCTCAGGATCATTAGTGATATGTTTGTGATCTCCTGGACCAGGGACGTGGCAAGGGGACACAGGAGGGGGCCGGTCGGCCTAGCATAGGCCGGCCGGCCTGGCTTTGTGCCCAATGTGGCTCATCTTTTGCTTGGTTGCTCCTGCACTCACAAACTATACAAAACTTGTGGAACTCATTAGAAATAATCAATTTCACTTTGTTATGAGCAGGATGAGCCTAAAATGTGACGGAATGTTGGTGGTGAAACTGTATCGTAACGACCACCAACACGCCCCCTACCTGAACTTTGCTAGTCCCTTAGCAAAGAATGAATTAAGTCATCGGGACTTTAGTAAGATCAAGGTCATGAGCTCAAGGTATACACAAGTCATATCTCTGAGTTTTCTTTCATACCTTGGATTCTGGTGGCTAACACCCTCATCTTCATCAATTGAGTCTTAGAACAACTCATTGATTGGTCGAGCACTTCTTCCTCTTGGCATTTGGAGTTTTTGATAATTTTATAAAGAAAACGAGGCATTCCCTTGTTATTTCTCAACATCTCTCGATCACTCATAGTGTTTGGATCCTCCCTTGGGCTTAGAATCAAGCCTCTCTATGTTGTAAGGTGGAGCTTTTGATATGTTGCTCACTCTTCTTTATTTATTTTGCAAGATCAAAGAACTTGTCTAATCATTCCCACTACTCATACATCTTGGCCAAGTGCATTTGTACTTTGATGTTTGAGTCCTTGTTCAAGCATCTTTCATCTTTCCCCTTTCTCTCTCTTTTTTTTTCTTCTAAAGACAAGGAGTGTATCTTTCCTTTCTTCTTGTTTTTTTTCAGGGGATGAAGAGCTTTCGACAATTTGGACTTTATTGATGCTCGTGTACGTGGATGGCCATGATGAACAAGATAGCACGAACGTGAAGGCAAGTAATTCGAGCAAGCTCAAAATTTAGAAGGTAGCTATGTAGAAGTTTCAACTTGAATTTGTTATATGGCTTTGGATAGGACACTTCAAGTTGATGATAACAAGGGTTGCCTTAAGTTTTATTTTCAAGAACAATCTCCAAAACCTCGAATCGTAAGGCTCAACTTCTCAAATCATCATATCATAAGCATCAATTAACGAGAATCAGGCAATCCTATCAAAAAGTTCCAAGGAGATGAAACATTTTCTCATGAAATATCATAGGTATATCCAAGGTGCCATGCGCAGGGGTTCACATTCATGAGTTTTGATCAAGTTTTAAAATTATTTAGCCAGGAATTTTAGATCAAAATCATGAAAAGATCAAATGTAGGGGTTGCAAACCGTGTCCTGGAGTCGAGTCAACGACGACGGCCACAGGCCCAGGCCGATCGGCCCAGTACAGGCCGGCCGGCCTGGCCTTGTAGCCAGGCGTTCCGATTCAGGTTCCTCGTTTATGTGATTCGCGAGATTACGCAGTGGGCACGGGATCTCCTCGAGCGGCTACAGTAGGGGGCCGGTCGGCCTGGCCTAGGCCGGCCGGCCTGGCATTGTGCCAGGTCGAGTCTTGCCTTGGCCAGCGACCAGTACACCTCCTGTACATCAGTGTTTCTGCGTTCTTCACTGAAATATCAGTCCGAGGGGTTGGTTGGCACACAAGTGTGCACCAACCATTCACTTTTTTTCTTTTTTTTATGAGTCACTTCATTCAAATAAATTTATTTTATTCAACTGAAAGGGAATAAACATGGGGTGCTGATTACAAAAGGGAAATTTGAAGGAAATAAATCAAAGGAAATTTAAACTAGGCACCCAAAACTAAACTAAACTATTCCTAGCCTAAACTACTCCTCCTTCGGGCCGTAAAGATGCTCGTTGCCGGTCGCCTTTGCGAGGCGCTTGACCTTAGAGGCCATTGCCTTGCGAAGGATCTCAATCTTGTCGTCAGCCTCCATCTGCCCGATCACCGCCTCTGCCACGCGCTCGTCCATGTTATTGACCTTGAGCTGCAGTGCGGCGAGCTTCCTCCTCAGCTCCTCCACGTCCTCCTCCTCCTCTTCCTCAGACCACTCCATCTGCCCGGGAGGTCCTTGGATCGGAGGGGGCATCATGAAGCGCTTCCTCCCCTCGTCGGGCTTCTTAGGGGCTAAGAAGAGCCCCTTCCCGATGCCTGGCCCTTCCCGGCGTGGAGGGCTAGGACTTCCCGGAGTGTACTGCAGTGAGTACTCCGGCGAGGTGGAGATGAACAGCGGCACGATCTCCTTCTTGAACGGAGAGGCGACGAGGCGCTTCCCGATGGCTTTCTTTGGGGACAAAAGTCCCGTAGTTGACCTTCGGGGTGTCTTCGGCAGTGAACTCCCCTGACCCTCCTCCTTAGGATCACGGAGGGAGGCTCTGCCCAAAGGCGAGCCAGAGAGGCGGCGAGGGGAGGCCGGCCGGCCTGCCACAGGACGATCGGCCTGGGAAGAGGGCCGCCAGGCCTCCGGCTGCGCGACGACGGCTTCGATGAACGCCGCCCTCTCGATGATCCTGACGCTGCTGGTGTTGGAGGAGCTGGGAGTCCCTATCAAGGACTTGGATGGGGAGTGGCTGTCATGGGAGACCGAATTGGAGTCTTGGCGGCTGGACTGAGAGGCCATGGCGTGGATTTCTCAAAGAGGGAGTGTTTCTGGAGAAGAGAGGCTCGAGAGTTCTGAGGGAGAAGAAGAGAGGGGGCTTTCAATTTAAAATGATGCTTCTCTTTTCGAAATCCCACAGATTCTCGGAAAGGATAACGGGGTGACCAATTCAAACAAGGAGCGTCCCGAGACGAGCCCGGGCTGGGCCGATTGGCCTGGGTGAGGCCGGCCAGCCTGGCTCTGTCTCAGGGGCCCCTGAAATTTTTCATGTGTGCCCCCTTTGCTCTTCTACCAGAAATTCTTTAGGATTTGGCTAGAAAAAGTTTAAGGGAAAGAAAATGAAAATAGAAAAGGGAAATCTATCCTAGATAAGGGCCATTTTTAGGTCCTGTACGGACCTGGACTAGATATCTCGGCTAGCTCGTAGACGTCCATCTCTTTGAGCTCCAGCATTTCGGATTCGAGAAATATTTTCAATCTTTGGCCATTGGCCTTGAAAGTATTTCCGTCATCATCCTGGAGGGTTATCGCGCCATGATCAGCGGCATCTAAGACTTTAAAAGGACCTTTCCACTTACTTCTAAGCTTACCATGACCAAACAAGCGAACACGGGAGTTAAAGAGTAATACCTGATCTCCCGCTTTGAAATGCTTGATCTTGATGCGCTTGTCATGCCATCTCTTTGTTCTTTCTTTATATAGCTTGGCATTGTGGTAGGCCTTTTCCCTCCATTCATCCAGTTCAGCCAATTGCATTCTTCTTTTGAGTCTGGCTGTCTGGAGATCCATATTCCACCTCTTGATCGCCCAATGGGACTTGAATTCTAGCTCAACCGGTAAGTGGCATGTCTTGCCATATACCAGTTGGTAGGGAGTCATCCCTATCGGTGTTTTGAATGCTATTCTATATGCCCAAAGTGCTTCCGGTAGCTTTTGCTTCCACCCCGTCCCCATTGCATTGACCGTCTTTTGCAGAATGTTCTTGATTTGTTTGTTTGATGTTTCTGCTTGCCCGCTGGTCTGGGGGTGATAAGGTGTAGCCACTCGGTGGTCCACTCCTAAGTCGCTTAGGCACTTCCGGAACGTCTTGTCGATGAAGTGTGATCCTCCATCACTGATCACGACTCGGGGTACTCCCAAACGGGGAAAGATGATCTCTTCGAACATCTTCCTTGAATTCTTCGAGTCGGCTGCCGTGCACGGAAGTGCCTCCACCCATTTGGAAACATAGTCGACTGCCACCAGGATATATTCACACTGCTCGGATGCAGGGAAAGGACCCATAAAGTCTATTCCCCACACGTCGAAAATCTCCAACTGGAGGTTATTTTGCAGTGGCATAGCATCACAGGCGTTGATATTCCCATGTTTCTGACACCTGGCACATCTCCATACGAATTCCTTAGCGTCTCCATACATGGTCGGCCAGAAGAATCCACTCTGCCAGACCTTTGCATGGGTTCAAAAAATTCCGTAGTGTCCTCCGTACGGTGATGAATGGCAACGATCAAGGATCTTGTGTGTTTCCTCGTGAGGGATGCATCGTCGGAGTAATCCGTCAGCACAAACCTTGAACAGATAGGGGTCATCCCAAAGGTGAAATCTGCTGAGGTAGATTAACTTCTTCTTGTCTTCTCCTGGAGGCACATACCCAGTCACCATGAAGTTTACCAAATTTGCGTACCATGGACTGGATGTGGTGACCTTGAGGAGAGTATCATCTCTGAGATAGTCATTGATCGAAAGATCCGACCCTTGAACCTGCATTCTTGTGAGATGATCCGCCACACAATTATCTGTCCCCTTCTTGTCTCGTATTTCTAAATCAAACTCTTGAAGGAGCACAATCCAACGGATGAGTCGTGGCTTGGCATCTGTCTTGGTCAAGAGGTACTTTAGTGCAGCATGGTCTGTGTATACTATCGCTTTGGCACCAACCAAGTAAGATCTGAACTTGTCCATGGCAAACACCACTGCCAGGAGTTCCTTCTCCATTGTCGCATAGTTTAACTGAGCTCCGGTCAATGTCTTGCTTGCATAAGATATAGCGTAATGCTGTTTATCCTTGCATTGACCGAGCACTGCCCCGACTGCATAGTCGCTAGCGTCGCACATGATCTCGAATGGAAGATTCCAATCGGGTGGTTGTATGATGGGAGCTGAGATAAGTGCCTTCTTGAGGGTGTAGAAGGCGAGAAGGCAATCATCGTCGAAGTTGAAGGGTGCTTCTTTAGCCAGAAGGCTTGTAAGAGGTCTGGCTACCCGAGAGAAATCTTTGATGAATCTTCGGTAAAAGCCAGCATGACCCAGAAAACTTCTCGCACCCTTGACATTCGTCGGGGGTGGTAGTTGCTCAATGACTTCTATTTTTGCCTTATCAACTTCTATTCCTCTTTCTGACACCTTGTGTCCCAGCACAATTCCTTCTCTGACCATGAAGTGGCACTTTTCCCAATTTAGGATAAGGTGATGCTCTTCGCACCTCTCGAGGACTCTTTCCAAGTGCTCGAGACAGTTGTCGAAGGTTTTACCATAGACGGTAAAAGTTATCCATGAATACTTCCATGATCTTTTCGATCAAGTCAGAGAATATCGCCATCATACACCGCTGAAATGAAGTAGGTGCATTGCATAGGCCGAAAGACATCCGCCGGTAAGCGAACGTTCCGTAGGGGCAGGTGAAGGTAGTCTTGCTCTGGTCATCGGGATGAATAGGAATTTGATGATAACCAGAGTATCCATCAAGGAAGCAGAAAAATGAGTGGTTTGCCAACCGCTCAAGCATCTCGTCGATGAAGGGGAGAGGAAAGTGATCTTTACGGGTAGCTTTGTTAAGCTTTCTGTAATCGATGCACATCCTCCATCCAGTCACGGTCCTCTGAGGGATAAGTTCGTTCTTCTCGTTCTGGATAACTGTCATTCCACCCTTCTTCGGCACAACTTAAATTGGGCTGACCTATTCACTGTCTTGCACGGGGTAGATTATACCCGCGTGCAGAAGCTTCAACACTTCTTTCTTGACTACCTCCCTCATCGCATCATTCAGCCGTCTTTGATGTTCTCTAGACGGCGTATGGTCCGGCTTCATAGGTATGCGATGGGTGCATAAGCTGGGGTTGATTCCCTTCAAGTCCTGTAGAGAATACCCGAAGACAGACCGGTGTTTCTCTAGGACTGTGATAAGCTGCCGAGTCTCATTCTCTGTCAGTTTGTCACTTATGATGACTGGCGAGCGTCGGTCATTGTGGAGGAAAGCGTAACTAAGTCCAGGAGGCAGCGGCTTCAACTCAGGAGGGGGGTGTTGTGGCTTTTCTTCCTCGTCGAGTTTTATAAAACCGTCCGTTTCTGCCTCTTGGATGAAATGGTTAGCCTCTTCAGCCTGTGAGGACTGAGCTTGCTCTTCTTGAGCAGAGCTAACTGCCTTTTCCACTGGGTCTGTCTCGCATCAGGCCTCTGCGATAGTGTTCACTGACCGCACAAGGCTGACCGGGATGATCTCTTTACCAACCTTGAACTGTATCGTTGCTCGATCATTGTTCGGGTTGGCAAGGTGCTCTATTGGCTATCCGATCAGGAAGAAGTTGTCGCCTCTAGGGATATCGAAAATGTGGAAGTCTAGGAAAATCCTGTTGCGTCCCATGTGTACGGGCACAACACGGATGATTCCTCTGCATTCCATTATTTGGCGGTCGATCCACTTGAGGTGCTTACGGGAGAAGGACCGGGGTTCGTCTGGTTGCACTCGTGATGCGAGTGCACTTGATATGATATTACTCCTGACCTTCGGGTCGTAGGCAACTTCCTGAGAGTCAGTTCCCTCAATAGCGCAATGGAGTACTCTGAAGTTGCGGGTGGTTCGGATGATGTCTTCGCAACTTTCAATTTCCTCCGTCCATTCCTTTCTCATGATCGCAGATAAACCCTCGATCTGTGGTACGGCTTCTGGAATGAACGCCTTAGACCTTGAACTTGCGCACACTTGTTCCATGGGCATACGTGATGTATTGCCGATCTCCAAGTACTCTTCTTCTGTAAAGAGCTCGGGAATGAAGTGCGGCAGATCGTCAAGAATATTTTCTTGGTCTGAGGACTTGGGGTGTTCGAGCACTTCCTCTATGATCGGAGGAGGCGGATCGAATGTGAGGGCGAGGAGTGGCTGTTTGTCTGTGGGGGTTGTTGGTGGTGTTGGTGGGTCGCCGAAAACGCCAGTGTACTCGGTAGAGTTGAGAACTTTTTCCAAGATCTCTCATACCTCATCCACTGTCTTGTATAGCACTGACCCTGCGGAGGTGATGTTCAAGAACTGTGCACTCTCCGGCTTCAATGCACCAACAAAATGCTGCATAAGCATTTCCTCTGGAATGTTATGCGGTGGCCCTGAGTTGGCCAATTTTATGAACCGCTCCCACGTGGCTCCAAGTGACTCATCGCCTTGCTGATATGTCATCAACTCAACTCTGAGCTTCAAGATCTTGGAGACAGGGTAAAAGAACAGACAAAACTCGTCTTTCAACTTGATCCAATCTCCGCTAAATCCCCTTGCAGTCCGGTCGTACCAAGATTTTGCATTCCCCATCAGAGAAAATGGGAAAAGTTTCCATCGTATAGTGTCTTGGTTTACGCCGAGTATAATAAGAAGAGAGCAATTCTCTTCAAAAACCTGCAAGTGAGCATAGGGACTTTCGTCCTTCGTTCCACCGAAAGACTGTGCACGAACCATGGCAACGAGACTGGGACGGATCTCGAAGCCATGAGGTGGTATGGGGTGGCAAGATGAAGGCGGTTCCAAATACTCGCTAGATGGAACCGTCGGGTAACTAGGAGAAAACTCCATGTGGTAGATGGTTATGGGGGTAAAGGTGTACGGCTAAAAATATCCTACACTAGTGTTGCTACCGTTCCCCGGCAACGGCGCCAGAAAAGCTTGTTGGCACTCCTTAGCCTAACTAAAATCCGCAAGCGCACGGAGTCTGATGTAGCCTTTCACCAGGGGAGTAAGAACCTGGATATCAAATCCAAGGAACGGTAGACGCGACTAGCCTAGAACTTTTCCAACCGGACCCACCAAGGAGCAAAAGGATAAATGGGTAGAGAGCTTGACTTTAGTTAGCTACTCGTTACCCCAGACAAACTATCTATATCTAACCTGAACTGCTTCGACGGCTAGAACGGGAAGAACTCAGAACGGGATGAGAGAGGGGTTCTTCCGGGCTCAGCACTACTGTTATGAGTACACCCGAACGTGGTGGAGTACAAAGGACGGACAGGGCTGTCACCACCTGCCGCCTACCACTGCAGTTCCGTGGGATGCAACACAACCTGAGGTGACTAGCCAGCACAGGCACCACGCCTAAGCTTTCAGTCACTGACCTCCACCCAACGCGAAGGGCTATAGAGGAAACCCCAAACAAGAGTCGCTGTCACTCGCGCAGACTCAGATACCCGCAGATCAAGATAAATACGATAACTTGCTGAAAGTAAGTTGTAAACTAGCGAGGTACTAAAGGCAAGAGACCGAGGACTTACTGAAGATAACTCTTGAATATATTCCTCGAGGGCGGAAATGTTGAGACGAGACCGAGGGAGAAATCCCGGACTCTCTCTACAGAGCTCGGCTGTCACCCGAGCAACTCACCCACTCTCTCCCTACTCTAACTCTAAAGATGAGAGCAAAAACCACTAAGCTACTCTTCTCTCCTTTGGATGGTGTCTTGGAATGGAGAGGGGGTGGCCTTTTATAGCCTTCCAAGGTCGGTAGCCAGCTTAACCGTCACGCCAACCACCTGCTTAGCCTCCACGCTGAAGCTGGTAGCGTGGAGCTGCAGCAGGAGGCTGGCCGGCCTGGTGTAGGCCGATCGGCCTACACCTGGCGCCTCTGGCCACCGCCTTCGTCTTGAACGCTCCTGATTGCCTCCTGAGGTCGGTAACGGTTGCATTCAGTTGAGGCTGTCCAATAATCCGAGGTTGTGGGCCCTCTAATCCATGTGTCTTGTACTCTAGGCCTTTCGGGTCCTTGGATCAAACCGACGTTGATCGCACGTCTCAGGATCATTAGTGATATGTTTGTGATCTCCTGGACCAGGGACGTGGCAAGGGGACACAGGAGGGGGCCGGTCGGCCTAGCATAGGCCGGTCAGCCTGGCTTTGTGCCCAATGTGGCTCATCTTTTTCTTGATTGCTCCTGCACTCACAAATTATACAAAACTTGTGGAACTCATTAGAAATAATCAATTTCACTTTGTTATGAGCAGGATGAGCCTGAAATGTGACGGAATGTTGGTGGTGAAACCGTATCGTAACGACCACCAACAACTTCCTTGATGAATCCTGCGGCGAGTAGTTTCGCCAGCTCCCTCTTGATCGCCTCTCGCTTGTCGGTTGCGATCCGTCGCAACCGTTGCCTCCTGGGTGTAGCTTTGGGATCGACGTTAAGGCTGTGCTCGATCAGGTTCCTTGGCACTCCTGGCATATCTGTAGGTTTCCATGCAAAGATGTCGTGGTTGGCTTGCAGAATCCGGACGAGCTCGCCTTCCTATTTCGGGGTTAAGCCGGCCCCGATCTTGGTGGTCTTCGACTGGTCTCCTTCCAGTAGTGGTGCGTCCTTGGTCGCCACGTCTTCAGGGACAGCCGCCTTGTGTGGTCCAGGCTCCTTGCTGGGGACCTCGTACTCTGACTGCTTCAGCTTCTGAGCTGCTGCGAAGATCTGGGCCATAGCGTTGGGTACCTGAGTCGTAGCCGCAAACTCCACAGCCTCTCTGTCGCAGTTGTATGATCGTCGCAAGTCGCCGCAGATAGAGATGACGTCTCTGGGTCCTGGCATCTTGAGGATGAGGTAGACATAGTGTGGTATGGCCATGAACTTGGCCAAAGCCGGACGTCCGAGGATCGCTTGATACGAAGTCTCGAAGTCCGCCACCTCGAACTTGATGTATTCCGTCCTGTAGTTCTCCTGTGTGCCGAATGTGACTGGTAATATGACTTGACTGAGGGGAAGACTGCCATTACCAGGGACAATGCCGTAGAATGGGGAATCGGTGGGAGTCAACATTTTTTCAATGTCGAGTACCATCATCTTCAAGGTGCCAAAGAATAGCACGTTCAGCCCTGCCCCGCCGTCAATGAGCACCTTGGTGAGTTGTGATCCTGCCACCGTGGGGTCCAGGACGAGTGGCAATTGCCCTGGTTCGTCGTAGCTGTTCCATTGATCTGCCCTGGAGAAGGTGATTGGAACCTCCGAGTACTTTAGGTATCTTGGGACGGCTGGCTCAATTGCCATTATGTGCCGTAGAGCGATCTTATGCTTCCTCCGAGTGGGGAATCCATAGTCGCCACCCATGATGACCATGAGTACATTCTTGGGCTTCTGGAACTTGTTCGTCTGGTCCTCCTCGTCTTCGTCATCTTTGTTCTTGCTACAGGATCGAGTGGTTCCCTTGCCATCTTCTTCTTGGCCTTGTTCTCTTGATCCTTCTCGGCGTATATGCGTTGGAGATCGTAGCATTGGCCCATAGTGTGCTTATGCTTCGGGTGCATTGGGCACGGCCTGTCCATGATCTTCTCAACGTCGCTCTTGCCGGGGTAGTTCTTCTTTTGGCTTCGCATGCCAGTCTCCAGAGTTGCGACTGTGTCGTCTAGCTTGCGCTTGTTGTTCTGGGAGCCCTGCTGGCCTTTGGGAGGGCCATATTTCTCGAGGTCGCGGTCTTCTTGCTCAGACCACGTCTCGACTTGGTCACGCAGGGCGTCCAGAGTCCTTGGTCGATGCAGGCCAAATTGCCTGTCAAAGAACCTGTTGGTGATGCCGTTCTGGAACAAGTCGATGCAGTCGCGGTCAGAGTCGTCCACCACCAGAGTCTTGATTTCCATGAAGCGACGCATGTAGTTGCGCGCGCTTTCTCCTTTGTGCTGTTTGCACATGGCGAGGTCGTGTCGAGTCTTGGGGCGACTGTATGTGCCTTGGAAATTTGACACGAAGATCTTCTTCAGGCGTCCCCAGGAGTCGATGGAGCGTCGTGGCAAGTTTTCAAACCATGTGAGTGGAGCGGGCTCGAGTGCCATTGGGAAGTATCTGCACTTGATGGCAGTGTTGCCACCCGCGCACTCGATAGCCGTAGAGTAGATGCGCAACCACGACTCAGGGGAGGTCTTGCCGTCGTACTTCTCGAAGCCGACTGGTTTGAATGGTTGTGGGTAAACCCGCCATCCGGATGTCCCTGGAGAACATTGGGTACTCGTCGTCTTCCTCCTTGTATCCCCGGGCTTCATCACGCCTCTTGGATTCAAGGATGGAGCGTGCGTCGCGGTTGACACTGTGTGCCGGCCCGTGGGATGATGTAGCAGCGTCGTTGCGATAAGTGCGTCCGCCTCGTTGACGATCATCTTCTGGTCGGTGTGGGGGTGCGCCTTTTGCGCGGTTGGCTTCTCCCAGTCGGCTGGGGTTTGGGGGGCGATTCTTGTCGCGGGGAGGTTGACGTCCGCTGCTTTCGACTTCTTCGCTGCGCGATGGTGCGTTGGCGATGGCCTTGTCGAGAGTGCGGATCATGTCGTTGATCCTTTCGAGTGCAGCTGCCGTCTCTGGGGTTCTTGGCAGACTGCGGATGTGATAGGCAATATCCATGGCGTTAGCCATAGGAGAGTCGTAGCGTGCCACTCGCGCGAACTCTTGAGCGAGGTTGCGCCCAGCCATGACGCGATTGCAAGCGTTTAGGCAGCGCTGAGCCCTCTTATTGTTCCAGATTTCTATGTCCGTGGCTGCTTGAGTGGATTCACCAGCGGGTGCGTCTTCATTTGCAGAGATATCTCCTTCTAGCTCAAAAGTATAGCGCGGGTCGTTGTCGACGTCGCCAGATGCTGCTGCGCCAGCCATGAAGACTTGTCGATTGGGCTCGACAGAGTCGCTGGAGCTTGGGGTGATGAGCTCTGTAGAGCTTTTCCTCTTCTGGCAGCAGTGGTGTGCCGTACTGGAACGGCAGGTCGTTAGTAGCTTCAGGCCCAAAGAGTACAAAGATCTGGCGGGACTCGTAGACGTCCCGTAGGATCCTGTCTCTTTGGTACTCTGATCTTCCTTCAGTCGTGGGGTAGATCACGAGGTCGTGTTCACCATCGTCTTGTAGTATCTCCTCGTCTGAGTCCGAGTGGCATTCGGGGACCGCTTGGCTCAGAGTGTTGGCGTGTCCTGCCATGACTTGGACTGGGACGTCCCGCTTCGAGTCCATGACGGACTCGAACTGGCTCCGTAACGCCTCACAATATGCGTGGGTCGAATTACAGAGTCCAAACGGGAATTAGGGTGGGAGGGTTGTTTGCTTCTCCGTAGTCGCGATCGACTCGTCCGAGTCCGAGTGGCATTCGGGGACCGCTTGGCTCAGAGAGTTGGCGTATCCTGCCATGACTCGGACTGGGACGTCCCGCTTCGAGTCTTTGATGGACTCGAACTGGCTCCGTAACGACTCACAATATGCGTGGGTCGAATTACGGAGTCCAAACGGGAATTGGGGTGGGAGGGTTGTTTGCTTCTCCGTAGTCGTGATCGACTCGGACTCTTGCCCGCAGATGAGGTCCGCGAGTGTGATCTTCCCGAGTTGTTCGGCCAAATCTTCCATGATAGGCGCTTGCTCCTGCTTCAACTCGATAGGTGTCTCGAAGTAGCTGTAGAAGCCACCCGAGCCGTTGGCGACGTAGACCCACGAGCCAAAGTGGAAAGTTGTGCCCTCCTGAGGCGCTTCAGCTTGAATGTAGGTCACCATTGCGTTCTCCACGGGATCTTTGAGGAAAACCCCTACCTGGCACGCCAGATGTCGGTGTTCTACCGTCGATCCTACTGAGGGGTATCCCGAGGTAGTAGAGTTTCAGGTGGGTTTCGCCGAGATCAGGAACGCAAAGGCTAAGAGACTCAGGATTTAGACAGGTTCGGGCCGCTTAGAAGGCGTAATACCCTACGTCCTGTGTGGTGATTGGTATTGATTGTATGTCTTCTCTGTTGAGAGACTTGGGTTCGTTCTTGAGAGGGTCCCTGCCCAGCCTTATATACACGGCGGGCAGGGTTACAAGGTCGGTTTCGAGTAGAATCCTAACCAATTACTACTCGGAGAGTGCTTTTCAAGGCAATCCGAGTAGTTTACAAGTCATACGACTAGTTTCCATAACAAGAAGAGTCTTTGCAGTACTCTACTCATGTTCTTCTCGCCTGGTACGACTCTGTCTGGAGACAATCCATGTGTCCCTGTGGGCCCATGGTCGTACCTCCAACAAAGTCCGCACCCTGAAGTCATGTAGGTACTAAACTTACCGACCCCATAGAATCGACAAGTGCTAAGTACTTTCAAAAACTTAACCGTCGGTACCACACCATTCGGCCTTAACCAACATTAGCATACACGGACGGGACATCTACATGACAAAAATCCCCGCCCGTCCTCCTTATGATTCCAACATAAGTAAAGTTGATTCCTATATCTCGCGAGTGACAGGAAATCACTCGACTTTTACCGGGTCCTTATAGCGAAGCAACTATCGACCTATCATACTAGTATTGCATAGCATAGGTACCTAGGATCATGCAACTAGGGTTTCAATTCTACTCCTGAAACGTAAATGCACAAGCAAACTTAACAAACATAGTTGCATGTATTCAAAACATGGGTCATGCTCCGGGGCTTGCCTTCGGGCACAGTGTTAGCTTGGGAGTCCTCGGCAGCAACGTTCGGGTCTTGCTCGACCTGGACGGCGTTCACCTCGCCTTCAGCTTGGCCTTCTCCTCAGCGGGGACCAGTTCGTAGTCTCCTGTCAGCGAGGGCTGGTTCTACACGAATGCATATGCAAATAAGAACATGATATTATGTCGAGTCATCACAGTTGCACAATGATGAACCCGGGTGTATTTAGTGACACATTCACCTGGACAAATTTGTCTGATCTTCCCATTCTTTAACAAAGGTTGTAATTACTCATTAAAGTATTTGGGGTCTGTTGATGGTGATTATGTACACATATATTATTTATCTTTGATTTCACCACAAAACAGCAAGGGGGTGTGTGTGATGTTTTTAGTTTATTTAACCATTTTAAGAAATGACTTATTCCTATTTAACCCTCTTTTTAGTAATGAAAATTTCATAAATTATTCTGGCAGTTTCGTTCACTATTATAATGTGATAAAATTACTGCATGCTCTTTGTGGTTTACTTGATTTACTGTCCAAAAATTAAGTCAGGATCATGCATACATTTACCACAACAAAATAAACAAGAACAACACACTATCATCAAGAATAAATCCTAAGAAATCACACTATCATCAAAAGGTCCTTAGAATTTTACCAGAGCCCATCCTAACCTAAACAAGCTCACATGCCAAAGGATAGCTTCAAAAGATCAAAAGATCCTGCGGTTTGAATTTACCAAGTTTAAACTGGTATGAATTAAAAGTGCAAGCTAGCCAGCTCAAACTAAGCTCTAATTTTTACTAGACACGCATCCAGTTACCATAAGGCTTCTACAAAAAGATTGAACTCAGAAGCTTCGCAGATTAATTATTAAAAATGCTGAACCAAACTGCACTGCTAGCCTGAACAATTAATAATTCAAATTCTAGTGTATAACTTTGTGCCAACTTTCTATAGCAGCCAAGATACTTCACCAGCTACAACATATCCAAAAATCAGCACAAACAAGTTAATAGATTTCAAACTGTGCACAAATTAGAGTTTGAACAGATTTGGATCTATTTCAAAAACGAAGCAGAAAACACCTATACATGCTTTCTAGGAAAGGTAGAGCACAGCACCAGGAGTTCAACAAAATTGGGTTTGCATTTTTCTGATTTTTTCTACGATTTTTAATCGATTTTTAAAGTTTCAGGATTTTAATCCTAGATCTGAACAATCTATTTACAGATTAGCCCCTGAAAACTTGCGCTAAGGCCCCTGGAAACTTTTGTTGCTTTGCAATGTGGTCCCTGGGCCATGGCCGGCGGCAGGTTGGCCGGATTCCGGCGATGTGGGGCCACGGGGCTCAACGAGAACATGACAGGGGTGCTCACCGCGTCACCTCGAGCGGATCCGGTGCAGAGAGCTCGGCCGGAGGTGGAGTGACGACGGCGGGCGGCGGAGCGGCGCGGCGGCGGCTCTGTCTCCCCCAATGCCGGCGACGGCGGTGGCGAAGAGGGGCAGGTGGGGCTCTGGGAAGCTGGAGCGAGGGCGTGGGCGAGCGCTGGTGGCGATGGACGGCAGCGGAGCAGCACGCACGGCGGAGAGCGGCGGCGGCAGCCTGGCGGCGGCAATGGCGAGCGGCGGAGGGGGCTCGCGTGCAGGGGGTGCGGGGGCTTTTATAGGCGGTCGAGGCGAGGCTCAGACAGCGGCTTGGAGCGGCGAAGCGGCCACGCGGAGGTCCGGGCGGCGCACTGCCGGGCAGCCACGGCGGACAGGGCACGCCGGTCGGCGGCCTGTCGCGGCGGGGGCAGCGCTGGGCGTGGCGGTCGGTGGCCGGTCGTGGCGGGCTCCTGCACGGGTTGGCGAGGGGCTAGGGCCCACGGCGACCTGTCGCCGGTCTCGGTCAGGGCAGCGGCGCAGCGGCTCGCCGGCGGGTCGACGGCGACCACGTGGCGCGTGCGGGACGCCCGTCGCGTCCGGTCGGAACGGCGCGGGGGGACAAGGCGGCTTTGCCGGGCAGACAGCGGGGGACAGCGTGCGGCGCATTTAAGTCGCGGGCGCGGCCTCAGCGTCCGTGTCAGAGGCCGGCTGCCGCGTGGCGGCGCGGTCGGGCGCTGGAACGCGCAGCGCCGTGGAGCGCCGGCATTACATCGAACACATGTCGGACGTCTATTCAAACCCAAATTTCTCTGAAATTTTGAGCTGAAGTTCAAAATCTCCAAAAAGCAAAGTTGTGTTCCAGGTTACCAGCTACAACTTTTGCAAAGGTTGACATATGAAAAAGTGTATGGATTCGAGGGAAAACTGAGGAGAAAAACCGGTGAACTTCTGTGTCAGCCGGCCGTGAACTTTTGGGTTTGGCTGGCTTCGACCGGGTTTTTGGGGCTGAAGCACTCAAAAGCTCTCCAGGGCCATATTGACAAAGTTGTGTCCCATGAAAAGATGAACAACTTTTATATTGGCACATTTTTTAGTTCTTAAAAGAAATTTTGAAATCAAGTCAAGCCAACCAGCAAATGTCAAAAGTTCACCGAGATCAAAAAGGGTTTTGGGTGAACTTTTCTTAAGTGAACATCTAGGTGGGGCCAAGGTACTCTTAAATAACTTAGGACAAGTGGTTAAGCAAGTGATTAAGTTAACTAAACACCTAGATTGTCACACGGCCCCGGGGAGCTCCTGGCCCTGTGGCGCTCCCTGGACCTGGACCTCATCCACATCCTCTGTTCTCCGCCCAGAGAACACGCGACTTCCCTAGCGCGGAGCAGGCACGCGCTCGCCTCCCCCAGCGCGGCACACTGTCCGGCGAGCTCCATGCGCAAGGCAGCGGCGGCGAAGGACCATGGCACGCCGGAGTGAGCCAGGCCGCTGCGGGCCAGGGATGCAACGAGTAGCCGACGCTGCCCGGAGGAGAGCGGAAGAAGGTGGAGGCGGCGGGCGCTTCCTCTCTCTCTGGGAAGATAAGGTTCAAGCTCGTGGGTCCCGCACTGACATGTGGGACCAGCAAAAAAAGACGAAATAGAGGAGGAAAATAGGGGGTACCGTTGCAGCATGATGCTATATAAAAGGTAAAATCTTTTAGAGGAGGATTGAAATATTCCTTTAGAGGGTGATATTTAGAGGACACCGTTGCAAATAGTCTTAACAGAACAACTGGTGTCAAATATACTTGCCAAAAAAGACTAGTGCAAGATGGGCATGTTTTGAGCTATTCTATGGTTTTTGAATTTTTATTTAGTGGTTGGAAACCCCAGTGGCCTTTGAGTGGCAGTGTTGGTTGTTGATTACTAATTATTCAAGCAAGGAGCGGAGCGCGACGAGTGATATGGATTTGGTTTAATTCGAATGATTTAATTAGACAGATCCATATGGTTTAATTAGTTCATCAAATATTCAAATTGTTAGCCACATTTTGGCTTGCCTAGAGGAACCTTGCCACACTTTTCTTAGCCACTGGCTAGTGGCCTTTGAGTGGCAGTGTTGGTTGTTGATTACTAATTATTCAAGCAAGGAGCGGAGCGCGACGAGTGATATGGGTTTGGTTTAATTCGAATGGTTTAATTAGACAGATCCATATGGTTTAATTCGAATGGTTTAATTAGTTCATCAAATATTCAAATTGTTAGCCACATTTTGGCTTGCCTAGGGGAATATTGCCACACTTTTCTTATCCACTGACATGTGGGATAGAGCTGGTAGGAAAAGAATCTTGTCATAGTTTGTGAATACAACCAAACAACTACTAACTTAGTCAAACTCGCTAACTTTAGGCATGGCAAATTGTGGTAAGATTTGGCATGAAACCAAACATGGGTTGAATGCGTTTCTACTTAAAATAATATCAACGAAGCTCTATTTTTAGGAACCTTCTCAGTCTCAAGTCCAGTGGCGCTAGCTTGTAAAAAAAAAGGAATTTGAAGTTGATCTTAAGTTAATAATGGATCGGATGGTGAAAAATACTTGAACATATCATAGAGTTTGCATAAATGACTAGTAAAGTGCATGTGCGGCACACACATGTTTTTTTTAAAAAGAATATATAAGATAAATGATTTATATTTATATTAAACAAACACAACGGTACTGAATTTTTTATTCTATAGACGTAAATGAAAAGGCACCCATTTTATGTCAAAAAATTATATATATATATATATATATATATATATATATATATATATATATATATATATATATATATATACCGAAAAGGACGACGAAATGTTCGTTTTGTCCCTCGTCAAAATTGACAGGTGGGCCCATTCCTCCTAAACCGTCAGATTTTATGATGATCGGACGCTCTAGATTAATTTAAAGAGTCCATATTGCCTATACCACTAATTTAATAAATTTTTTTAAAACATAAGCCTACAGCATGTGCTCTTCTGCTAGTTTATAAAAAATAACCTATTAAATAAGATTTTTTATTGAATCAACATAAATATCATAACCATAAAACTTGAAGAAAATGCTAAATTCGATCGCCTAAGTGCATTTCAACCAAATAACAACACCATATACTTTCTGAATTTGGTTCTTGCAGAAAGCTTCATGCTGTTTTCACAAATTTTTGTTTGCGCCGTCATTTAATTTTTTTTTCAACAAAACAACGCACCTAACTTCTTTGGCAATGGACCACATATAGTCAAGCGCATTAATAATAGTAATAACATCAAATTTTAAATTTGATGGCCCAAGTGCAACTCAATCAAATAACACCGTCATGTAGTCTCTGAAACTTTTTTTTTGAAGGGAATCAGCCGGGAGTCCCCAATTTCTATTTTTATGGATAAAGAAAGAAAAATATGTACAGGTTACCTGGCTTCATACACACCCAAAACAGAATGTACGTTTCGCCCAGGTGACCAGCATCTTTTTCAAAAAACATTGTCTCAGTTGTAAAACAATCGGACTTTCCAAGAAGGAAAGGAGGACTAGAAGTTCTAGTCCTTGTCCGGTTGCTTGTGTGCTCTTACCATAATCTCTAGCCTTAGTTCGGACTATATAATCTGAGTAGCACCCCCTATTGTAACACATCGATTTGAGGAATAATGAGAAGCTCTACCTATATTGTCTCTTGTCTACTTTATGCTTGTTCTTGTGTGCTTGTCGTGAGAGGCGTGAGAGGGAGAAGATCCAACCGTTGACGACGTGTTTCACAACACGTTATCAGCATAACCGCTCTTTGTCGACTACACTGGAGGAGTCGCCATCAAGCTCGACGCCGGCAATCTCGCCGTCGTCCTCACCGACGATTACTTCGACGACGTCGACTACATCAACGTCGCCAGCGAACGGATCTGCACCGACTTGCCATCAAGCAAGCATGTCTACGACAATGCCTATGCCCTACGCGGTATATATCTACTGATAACTGCCCTACGCGGCAAGTGGAGTAGATCAATTGGCATCAACTAGTAAGGTATGAAGAATTAGATCATATAGTAGACTGGTTTTATATTATGAACTTGGAGGTGGAAAAATCGTTTCCTCATCGTCTACTATTTGAGCGGCCACGAAGGCTATTTGATCGGCCATGACTCGGCGGCATCTTTCTTGCATTTGAACACATAAAGTGTGCTTGTAGCAATTGCATGAATAATGTAGGAAGTGGCATGAAGTTCACTATTTCTAGAAGATTTTTTTTAATAATTGGTTAAAAGTATAGTAATGTATAATTTCAAGAAGAAATGTTATAACACTGGAAGTTATTTTGTCCATGTGAAACAAACGTATTTTTCTTCCAACCTGGCATTATGATTTTACAATAGCAGTAAATTCGTAAGTAGTATGCCAACTATTTGAGTTTATAAATAACATGAAGTTATACAAAATTTATGTGTTTTCTTGAAGAATCACATTATTTGCCACGTAGGTATTTTTTCAATTCAAGAAGAATATGTATAACCTCAATATAGAAAATATTTTTATGTGATGCATAAATCATAGAATTGGAAGGAAAATAAGGTACATTCCTGAAGTGATGTTAGGATCAGGGGGAGATGCATTGAAACAAAGAAGTTTCATACTCACTCCTTAACCATACATAAATAGATTTTTCTACATAAGGTGCATTGTTAGTTATATTCATGAAGAATTTGGTTATGCTCACGAAGAGAGAACAATTACTTTTTGGTCCATACTAGAAGTTTAGCAATATTTTAAGAATATTTCCCAGAATAGAAGGGCAAATTGAATATATTAGTGTTTCTTACCACTGTATAGGTTTTTCTCACCTTATCTTAAGCCCACTTGCTTGTAGCAATTTTTACCTGAAGTAATAACTTTAATCTCATGAAATAAATAAAGAATTACATGCTGAATATTGTAAATAATTGCTTTGAATTGCCTATTTGATATTTATTTGAAACGAATTTTCTACTAAAAGCCTCAAATAACCATGAAGGTTACGGTTATTGTGCATTTCTACCATGAAGGTAGAATGGAAATTGAAATTTTATGAAGCACTTTAACTAGTAATGTACATGCTTGTTAATTGAACTCAGAAGATTCCATTTAGTATAGAAATTGTATATTATTCAACGATGTACTAAATACATAAGCCCTGTAACTTGAAGTTTATTCAACCCAAGCCATATTATTGTACAATGAATATTACAACTATGTGGATTTCATATCATACTCTGTATATCCTAGCAGTATAATTTAATTCTATGGTATATTTGAAATAGATCATAGATCATGCTTGAAGCATAGCATCACCTGAAGTGCAATACGATATGAAAAAGGAAGAAATTGAGGCATAGAGACATATGAAGAATGTGGATAAACTTGAAAAATCTAATAGGCATATCCCTAATCTTGTAGTATTGTTGTTTTAGAGCTGTATCCTGTTAGATTGATGGACAAACTAATGCGCAAGTTGGCTTGTAGCTGTGGTCATTATAATGACTAAGTCTGTAGCTCTGCGCATAGCTTTCGTAATCCATATATACCACTTGTCACTGAGAATGACTTGTTAATAGTTTTTCCACAATAATGTGAGAACCTGCATGTTACTACATTATTAGCCTTTGTATGGATATTATATTAAAATTCCGCTTTATGTTGGCTAGAAGCCACAATACTATTGTTTTCATTGTATTAGCTCGCATGCTATACATACTCAAGCTTCTCCTGTTGAGTAGTAACTCTCATTGTTAAGATGGTCAGCCAACCATCACAACGTACTATCAATCAGCTTGCACGCTGACCCAATTTGTGCATTTCATGTAGATGTACAATATGACTAGAAGTCATCAAGAAGGTTGAGATCAGGGGGAGCAAACCAATTTGAAATCGGAACAATAGTGATTTTATTCAATCAATTAGAAATTGAATGACTCAATTAGAATGAGTCTGCGGACAAATAAAAGATGGACCTGCTAGTTCATTGTGTGGAAAACTATTTCGTATTTATGGGTTCAAAATTTTAAGGCATATGGGGAATTCTTGAATGAATAAGCAATTAAAAGAAATTTTGTGTAGATTTAATGTTGCAAACTATAAACGTGAAGTTTATTTTTCTGAATTACTTAAAGTATATCGTATGAGTATTTGAATCAAAATATTTTAGGCTAAATAAAGAAGTTAGACAATAAAATAGTCTTGTAGACTTTTTAGAACTACAAATTTGTAGGTATGCAAAACATACCAAATTGCATAATATACAAATAAAGTCTAGCTCACTGCATAACAAACAACCCCTAAATTTTGAAATTAGCTGCGCGAAAAATTATTAATTTCACCATATTAGCATACATGGGCATTAACTTGAAGTTTAAAAATATGGATCTGAAATTCCATTATGTAAAGCTCATGTGGATATTATTGGAAGTATGCTATTATTTATGAAGATGTAATACCGGCATTAGGGGGAGAGAAGGCCTATATGAATGCCTTATATTGAATGGAATAATGATCTTCATAAAATATTCTTGAAAGCTTGAAGCATGAATAAAAACACGCACTAAATCATACTCGCATGAAGCTGAGTATAATGCCAGAATATTTAAATGTGAGGAAGCCCATGAAGGGCACCACCTGATGTGGAAACACACTTGAAGTGAAACTCTTTGAAGGAATTTATCCTAGTGAGAATGTGCACATAATGAATACTCACAAATAGGAATCTGGAAATTAGGAGAAACAACCTAAAATTATTAACCGGAAGTTAAGTTTACTTGTAGTAAACATGATGCTATGTGTGGTATATCCTTGGTATTTAATAGTATACTCACCATAGCAAATGACTGTATCATTAATTTAAAATCTACGAGGACGCTTGTTGTTTTTGGATTAAATGAACTTGCCATACAAATTTTACTGAAACCTCCATAGAACTCCGGAAAGAAGACCATCATGGTCAAATACCTTACAAATTAAGAATGGTCATCATGAAGATGAAAGCCTAACACTACAAAGCGCGCGCACTATTTTGTGTTTGGATAGCAGATATTATTTGACTATATCACAGTCTTATCCTGAAGATATGGGAGAAAAGAATAAATGTCGACAACATTACCTCTATCATTGCAAATATTTCTCTAATGAGAATATGGATCCACGAATAAAGTCCATGGCAGAGTTGCATGAAGCACTCATATCGGGTCACTGAAAAGATGCAATTGAGGTTAAACCATTATGAAAATATATGAACCTGCAAGTTCAAATTAGATAAGTCATTATGAAATAATATGGTGAAATGCAATGGTTTATTGATCTTTTAAAGACTAACAAACTCTCATTATGTTTGAGTGAATATTCTGCTATTTATCTGGCAAATGGAAAGAAAGAATAAATTAAATATTAAGCATTTAATTGGTGGATTCGAAAAATCCATACGTGATCCTCGAAGGACTCATCATTCTTCGAAGGAATTAAAATTAAATCTCATATCAAGTATTAAATGTCTAAGGTAAATAATATTTCTGAATGAATATTAAAATCTCTAGAAGAGCTAAATCCTGGAAGGAAATAAAGTCATAGAATGACTTATTGTGAGTAACACTTTTCAAATATATAGTTCAATAACTTAAATTTAAAGGATTGTGTGAATCACTTCTCCCGTGCATGAGAGAATTTCTCATAGAAGAGAAATAATATTCTCAAAGAATTAGAAATTTCTAGAAGGACTTATTAGTCATTTCCTGAATGAACACCAATAATCTTGAAGATATGAATTAACTTTATACAGACCCAAATAAATTATGAATGAAGTGAGGATCATATGGTATATTGGTGATTGGCAATTTGAATTATCCCCTCAAATGCCAAAGTGAAGACTGATTTATCTATAGTGGAATAAGCCATCTATGAAGATCTGGTGAATAGATAATTGGTTATAAACTAGAATCCACTTAGATAGAGTTGATGTTATTTCAAATATGAATATTAGCTTGAAATCAAATATCTAGAAGATATGTGAATTGAAACTTATTAGCCCCATATTCCTCTGAAAGGATAAAGTTTATTTTGTGTTGCACAATTAATAAGTGGTTATTAATGCTTGAAGCATTGCTCTTTATCATAGTTAAGTCTTTGAAGGATTAATTATTGTACTCATACACATTTATGTAGAATGTAACTAAGACATTATTGAACACTGAAGTTTAAAGGATGTCGACATGAGAGGAGCATATTTTTTATCATGTTGTTACTCAGAAGGAATCAACTTGATGATTAATTTTTGAATTTACCATGAAGGTATACCATTTGATTATTTAAGATCATTAGTGCAAGAATCATGAAGTTCATGCATTAATCTTGAAGATTCATCACTATCTATGAAGAATAGTAAATATAAAATTGTGTATAACCAGAAGGTTTAATATTGTACTCTTTTTCCCTTTGTGAGTTTTTACTTGAAGGTTTCTCACGTAAGGTTTTTGACGAGGCAACATGTGCATTACAATTGCGGTTGATATGTACTCTTTTCTCTAAGAACCATTTTTCCCACTGGGTTTTCGGATGGAGTTTTTGATGAGGCATATGCATTCGCGGTAATCGTCCAAGGGAGAGTGTTGTAAAACAACCGGACTTTCCAAGATGGAAAGGAGGACTAGAAGTCCTAGTCCTTGTCCGGTTGCTTGTGGGCTCTTACCATAATCTCTAGCCTTAGTTCGGACTATATAATCGGAGGAGCACCCCCTATTGTAACACATCGATTTGTAGGAATAAAGAGAAGCTCCACCTATATTGTCTCCTGTCTACTTTATACTTGTTCCTATGTGCTTGTCGTGAGAGGCGTGAGAGGGAGAAGATCCAACCGTTGACGACGTGTTTCACAACAGTCTCCACCAAGCGAATGAAGGGATGCTCCTTGAAAAATTATACTATTTCTCTACGACTGCTCATGGGTTGTGTTAATGATTTTCTTGTGCCCAAGCGATTTTCAAATATGATATTGTTAAACCTGTAAATCAGTGACATGATTCACATTGATACAAGCCAACCCTTCGCACCTTATATTGTATTAGTAGGGTGGCACATGTCACATGCACGTGATACAAAAAGAAAAATAGAATAGAAAATTTTAATTTTAAAAGAAATAAATTTGAAACCGTTACATTCGATTCAAATTCTCACAAATAACATCGCACATTAAAATTATTTAATAGCATCAAAAAAATTTATATATTAATACATCAAAAGCCTTGACCTCCGGCGGAAAAGGAAAGGAATTTTGTAGCATCAAATCTTAAACAATGAAATAAATTTCCATGATATAGATATCCGTGAGCACCTCAACATCGCAGCCAACTTCTTGATGATGAGGATGCCGAGAAGGCTGCTCTCCTCATCGCCGGCGGCATGGAGAAGTGATGCCATGTACTCAACGACACCGGACAATGCCACAACGCGAAGCATGCTCCGCTTTTAGGCGACAAGTTTGGACACTACGAGTGCCGCGGTCACCCTTGCGCCACACTCGGTGCCGGCGCCCTCACAAAGAAATATGAATCAAGGGAGAGATGTTGTGTTTTGAGAAAGAGAAGGGGGCGCCTTATATAGGAGGCAGGAGGGCTAAGAAGATGAACCTAGATGCCCACAACTATGGTAAATAATCAATTCCCTGATTGACTCCCACAACTAAGGTAAGCAATGAAATCCTTAATAGATGTCTATAACTATGGTAACCAATTAAGTTTTAAAAGGAAGTAGATACCCCATTGCGTAGATGTCGTTCCTTTTTTCTGAAAGGAACATTGACCCTTGATTGACGGATTTTATGGCAATCAAGTTTTAAAAGGAAGCATCCTGACTCCTGAGAGACGTTGGATAGGACACGGGCTGATCCTAGTTAAATGTAATTTTACGTGTTTATCTTCATTACTATTTGTCTAATTTTCTCTAAATTTCCATTAGTTTTTTTTGCCTAGAAACGGGGCTGCAGCACGGGCAGCCCGGGTCGTAGGTTGTTCGCGCTGTTAAATGACACACTTTTAGTGCCATCTATGTAATGTTTTTGGACTACTCTTTATACTAACCCCGTCACTTGGCATTGTGTTGACGTCGTTTTTTGACACGTCTCGGACCGACATCAAGAAGGAGAGAAGAGAAAATTCTGAATCGGAATCAGATGCTGTGGGGCAGGAGTCAGAATCGGAGCAGGCAAATCAGGAGATGTCCGATTCGGAGAGTTACTTCATGGGCTTAATTGGGCCAAATTGGGTCGTTCTTTGTATGTTTTAGATAGTAGTATTTTAGTACGTTACAGGTAGTAATAATTAGGAAGTTTCTTTCTTTTGCGTCAAGTTTGATCATGTCGTAATCGACTAGGAGTTTGTGATTCCAGGGTACAAATATTGTAACATCCCGCAAATTTGCAGCCTGTTACTTGTATGAAAAATCGGATTTCAAAAAAAAAAATTTGTGTGAATTGTTGTGAGCCATGAATTAATTTGCAACTTAAGATAAATGCTCTCTCTAAATTCCAAGTAATCAAATTATGCATAAAATATTTTTCATGATCATGCATGTGTGATTTGGATTTTATCCGGAATTATTGAATTCCATTTGGATTTGTTTGGATTTGTTGAGTGTAGTTTATATTTGAAATTCCATTTCAAATATAAACTAAAACCTAACTATTTCCCCTAACTCTAACTTGGGCCTAAACCAGCCTACCCCAAGCCAAGTCTAGAAACCACCCTCGAACTAACTCCTAACCTATCTAACTTCTCAGCCCGCACAACCGCTTAGCCGGCCCACCTTCCTTTTTCTCACGCGGTCCAATCCACCTCCCTCATCTTCTCCCGCTGTCTAAACCAACCCCGCTTGCGGCCCATTTAGCGCCTTAGCCCAGCCGAGCTCTCCTCAGCCCGCTCAACCCCGCGGCCGATTTCGCTCGGCCCGTAAAGCCGCTGGCCCAACATCACCTACCGGCCGCCTTCTTCCACTCGCCGACACCCCGACCCCACCTGTCAGCGCTACTCATCCCTGTTCCTCTTCTTCCCCTTTCCACCTCGATGCCGCCGCTCCCTCTCTGCTTTTTCTGCGCCGAGCGCCAGCTCCGCCGCTCGGCTGCGGCCAACCAATTCCGTCGCGCCACCTCGCTCCGCCCCGCTGCCTTTCGCGTCACGCGTGCCACCTCGACCTCCACCTCGGCCGCCAAACCCTAGCCGCCTCCCTCCTTAAATAGCAGCCGCCCCTCCCTGCTCCTTCCCGATTCCGCCGCCGCCGCACCAGACCAAGGGGGAAAAACCCCAATTCGCCACCAGTAGAGGAAGAGAAGGAGGAGCGAGGAGAGGAGAAGAGGAGCTCGGCGCCGCCAAGATCGGAGCAGCCGCCGCACCGCGACGCCAAGCTGCCGTCCTCTGCTTCGTCTTCGTCAGGCCGTCGCCATCAAGACCGGGACAAAGCAAGAAGGAGAGCGCCGCAAGGAAGAGACGTCCTCGCCGTCGCCGCAAAGGGATGCCGAGCACCGCGAGCCCGGCCTGCACCGTGTCAAGCCGCCACTGCATCGCCGCTCCCCGCGCCGCGCTATTCCTCCTAAGGCCTGAGGTGAGCTCAAGCCTAGCCCCCTCTCCCCGGTCTCCCTTGCTGTCCGACCGGTGAGCCCTCCTCACCGCCTAGCCGTCGCCTTCCTAGGCCACCGCGCGTCGCCGCTGCTCTGTGGCCCGGCCTTCGAGCCGGGCATGAACCCTTGCAGGTACCCACGCCGCGCTCGCGCCCTGCCACCGAGCGTGTCCGCGCCGTCCCTGCTCGCCGTGCTCGCCACCCCGCAGCCGTCGCACGGAAGCCGCACCGCGCCCGCAAGCGTGCCCTGCCGCTTCGAGCCCGCGAGCGTCGTCGTCCGCCGCGGACATGGCCACGCCATGCCCCGCGTGCGTGCTCAGGTCAAGCCAGGGCCAAAAGGCCGACCCTTTGCTCACCTAGACCCTCGCCGGAGCGCCGCCCGTAGCCGTCGCCCCGTCTCGCCACCCCAAGGAGCTTCGCCGGACTTGAAGAAGACGGACGCCTTCGCCATGCCAGGGTAGGCACAGGCGGCGAGCTAGAGCCCCAGCCGAGCCACAGCGCCGCCGGACAAGCCATCTCCGGCGAGCTTCGCCCGTCCCCGCGGCGGAGGGCAGGGGAAGAATCCAACCTTGGCCACGCAGCCCTGACCGCAGAGGATCCCGCCGCCCTTTCCTTTTTCCCATGACCGGCCGCAACGGATCCCGTGGATCCGGTCCACGGTGGGCCACTGACTCGGCTCACGGTGAGCCGTGTCCACCTGAGCGCAATCCCCTTCACCGCCACGCGTCGCCTCCTCGCGCAAAGCCACACGGCCGGCCGCACCGCGCGTGGCCGCACCATGATTCCGTGCGCCCGCTGACGTCAGCAATGACGCCAGCCGGCCGCCGGCCGTTTTGAGCCGAGGCCCCTGCACTTTCGCAGATAGGCCCTCGTGCTACTCCAAAATCGCAGATCGACCCTTCCACCCCGGCCCTTTTTCAGAAAACCCCCTGGCTGATTCTTTTTCAATTTAGGCCCTGAAATTTCACAGTTAGCCCCCTAGGTTTTCCTTTATTTGCGGGAAGGCCCTTCGGCCTGACTGCTGGGACCCACGGCTTGACCGTTGACCGGGTCAATGTTGACCGGTCAACGCTGACGTCATCCGGGCCCATGATGACGTCAGCACTGGCCGGCCCACTGCAGTTTTGCAGTTAGGCCCCTAAACTTTTCTGAAATTACATTTAGGTCCCTAGGAATTTACCAACAGGTCCCTGGACTTTTTCAAATAGGTCCTTCCTCTTCTACCATTTTACAGAAAGGTCCCTGGCCGCCCCTTTTACCTTTTAAACCCCTGGTTCTTTTGCATCAAGGCCCCTAACCTTTTTCCATATTCACAACCAGGCCCTTCCACCTTGGCAATTTGCAAGGAACCCCCTGTAGTTTTAAGGAAAGAGTTTATTCTTTAATAAATTCTTTTTCTTAATATCTATAAAGGGTTAAACCTTGGAAAATCCATATCTTTTCCGTCTTAGCTCCGATCGACGCCAAACCAGTTGCGTTAGGTTCCTAAATTCGAGCTCGTCCTTCCAGACCTAGCCAAGTGGCGTCCGCGTCTTAGTCACACGACCGCCACGCGGCTAACTCGTTAGTGACCCATCAGACAGTGGCACCACTTGTGGGACCCACTGACTGATAGCCCGGACCCACCTGACCAATGGGGCCTGCATGTTGACATGTGGTACCCGATAGCCGTTACCCCGTCAGCCTAGACCCGTCGACCGTAATTTGACCCGTTGACCAAGGACGTAACCCTCTGACCATTGACTTAGTCAACTTTGACCAAGTCAATGATGACATCACCAGAGCCCGTGATGATGTCATCAACCCAGACCTTTGCCTCCGCCTGCTCGACTCGCGGTTTAACCCCGAGCCTATGACTGACACCTCCGAGCTGCTAACTTGTGATCTAACTTTTATTCCTTTTTCCGGAATGATTTATAAATCCCGAAAATGGATTTAAACTTCAGAAATTCATAATAAACCAACCGTAGCTCAGAAAAATATGAAACCAGTTTCAATATTTTTCTAAAATCATGACAAATATGATAGAATAGTGTTTGCTGTTATTTGGATCTCTATTGGTTCTCATTTGGAGTTCATTTGCTAGTAGTTGTCGATAATTATTTATGTACCCGTATAATAGGATCCCCGGAGGACCCGAACTACTTTGATTACTTCGACGACGTCGACTACGCTGAAGTGAAGAGATAGAGGACCATGCTCCAGGTTCACGCCCATCCTGACTCTTTAACCTATTAGGCATTGCTGAGTAGAATGCTAGCGCTTTGCTTATATGATGATGATGATTGAGCCATGCATAGCCTATTTATATATCCTGATTCCTTGTTTACCTACTACTATATATATATGATCGCTATGCTGCTGCTTGCATGTGTATGGGATATTGTGGAATAGGATTCTTGGCGTGTGTGGGGATAAAACTGGCAGGAGAAGGTGTTTTTGGGAAACTTGGCGGGGGCGAGCATTTTATAACAACTCGATCTTTGATCGAGGTGCCGGGAGACCCCTGCTCTCGAGGGGGTCCCACACTGTGCTTATGGCGGGCACATGGATGGATAGGAGCATAGGAGTTGGCGGTGGTACCTATAGTGGGTACTGCGATCTGCGTTCCTCTGTGGGGGATACGCCTTTTGGACGATGACGCTCGCCCCGGCCTGAAACCGAGTGGGGTAACCACTCTTTGGGCCCCACGTACTTACCGCTTACCCATATGAACGGGTTCCAGCCTTCCTATCTAGCGCGATGCCTGCACTGCGAGAAGATCAGGTGGATGGTGTACGGGAACGGGAGAGACAGTTTCCCCGAAGGAATATAGCCCCGACTGGCCCCCGAGGGAGAGTTCAACACAGCTTCCGAAGCATTGGATTGCGAGCCGATGGACCGAGACAGGAAGGGCAGGCAGGCGTCGTTGCGGTTAGGGTCTGTGCTGTGGGTTGCGTCTCGAGTTGGCGATGGCCATCTCGCAGCCCGAGTGGGTCCAGTTGTACAAGCTCTGCAGAGTTTAGAATCTATACGTATAGCCGCGTCCTCGGTATGGACATTGCCCATGGCACTGTTACCTCTCATATTTGGGATCTTCTACCTCCCCCTTTATTAGCCAGATTTGAGAGTGATTAAGGTCCGCATCTACGAACGGGGAGAAGGAAAGCATGCTCCCTTTCCTTTCAGGATCCGGTCGTAGTTGGTGAGGTGCGAGGGGAGGGAGCTCTCGCATCGACTTAGACGAGTGTGGAGAAGGAGACGGGAGTCCGGTGTGCCGGAATAGCCCGATGTGATGTGAGGTGGGATTTGATGGATGTATTGGAGATTTATATTTACACTTTTGCTGCTGCATAGGAAACCTCTGCCTTTCCTTGAACTACTTTTATACCCTTAGAATATAGGCCACTTAAAGCTTACATACAGATGGTGACGTGAACCTATCCCATTCCTTGGGGATAGTTTGTGGGCATGCAGGTTTGGACGCATGGAAAAAGGGTTGTGTGCTTCGCTCGAGGTTGCCTGTGGTGTTGATCGAAGAAGAAGACTTGAAGCCTAGCTACCGCTACGCAGGATTTCCGCTTGTCGCTTAGCCCGACGGGCTTGTACTTTATTCGTATCTCCATAATGGTATGGATGTAAATCTCTTCTATGTAACCTAAATTCGTTGTATGGATATGATATTATGCTGAGATGAGTTCTGTACGTGATAGCTACTGATCCAGGGACTATCACAAGGGTACAGAGATTCGGATTCTCGATTTTGAAAATCCGGGTCGTCACAAATATAAACCCTGAGGGTCATAGAAAAGGTTCATATACATCAATACAACAAAACCTTTACTACTTGCAATTTACTTTCAGTCGGCGACTTTGCCAAAGCCTTTTCCTTTTTGAGTTTTTTGAGGTAAGTTGAGGCGATTTTGATCCCCAAGATCTGCTCGTGAATTCAAGTTCTCCTGGGCAAGTTGAGGCGATTTTGATCCCCAAGGCTTGCTCGTGAGTTCTACCCCTACTGAGTAATTTCTAAGCTTTAGCATCCGGGGCATTGTTGTTGCTTCGTTTAGATTTATTCGACAGTTATCGGTATCAGCTAAATCTACAAGTTTTTTCTTGTTATTTGTAGCATTTATCACCCCTATCCAGCTTAGAACACGATCTAATCAGCTCTGTCAAAGGCTTTATCACCGATTTCATCTAAATAGTTGTTTAACCTGTTCTAAGTGTTGCTACGCTAAGCTTTATTAGATCGCTTTTATACTTGTCTTTTATTGCTTAGTCTTCAATCGGCTCTTTGCTGTTTGAACATCGGAATCGGCTCTTTCAGCTATTTCACTACATATCAGAATGGGTACTCTAATATCTGATTTCATTGAAGAGAGAATCGGCTTTCTAGCTGTTTCTTAACCTCTGATTTTATCCTTATCAATCAACAGGTCAGATTGACTGGCACGCCCCGGTTTTCAAGGCCACGCCTTCGCTCGTGTGTTCGCGCATCTGTCAAGTCCTGATTTTTGCATCAACACACTTTTGGCACGCCCAGTGGGACACGGAAAATTTTAAGCCCATGGATTCATATCAGATGTTACCATATATGTTCAAAGTGCCTATGCGCCAGCCTGTGTTCTATCAACCAATGTATCAATATCAAGGGAATTTTCAGCTGCAAGGTATTCCTCAAGTTTGTTGGCCAATAGCTCCTTACATTCAACCGTCGTATCAGCCATTATGCCAAACACATATACAAGAGGAGTATCAGTCACAACAAACTCTTCGGACCTCTTGGCCGATGAGTTTATATTCAAACCGATTGGATCAAGAACGACACTGGGAAAATTATCAGCAATATGTTCCTCATCAGGCTATACAACCGATGGCTCCAACTGCTTAGATATGAGTTCATAGTTCGCAAATAGAAGATTATCAGTCGGAGCATTCTCAAGCGTTGGTTCAAGATCAATCAGAATCAATAGAAGATAGAAGATAGCCTTGAGCAAGATCAGAATGAAGCTTTAGAGAAAGCTATTGCGTTATATAGATTGGTATGCCTTAAAACATTCAGTTTTAATAAAAATGGGGTGTAACCCAAATCTGTAATTTTCTGAGACCAGAAGAGTTCATAATTAAAGATCGATATGAAGAATTGGCTTCTGAAATAATCAAGGAATTTTCTTCGGCGGGCATGGCTGAAGCTGGCGATTATGTAAATAAGGAGGGTCATCTTGATTCATTGATTCCAATTCAACAGCAGGAAAATGGCCGATCTCACAATATAGAGTTCGGGTCAATGATGCAAGATGGATCACAATCTATAAGTGAGCAATCAATGGTTCAATTAATACAAGGATCTGGTGACCAACAGTTTAATCGGGCTGATATGGTGATCTAGACAGTTGATGAGTTTTCAAATCAGTTCAATTTGAAGTCTGAGGATCACACATACATGTACCATAGGCCATATTCTGAAACCGAAGGTCAGATCTTTATGCCATATACCGTGTTACAGAAACTCGGTAAGGGAGAGTATGATTTGGTGAAAACCGATCTGATGCTTAGAAATTTTAAAGGAAAAACCTCTCCAGCCCGGGGGGCACTCTGTGTTGATCTTACGATTGGAAGACAGGTTATTAATTCCGATTTCATCAGAATATCTGATTCTAACTGATCCAAGCAGTCGGTCCTGAAGAATTGTTTTAATGGATGAACAAGACGAAGGAAAATTGGGTTATGGATTTACATCGATTGATAAATTAGAAGAATTGATTTAGGAGATGGTAGATCCTAAGTTTAAGATTAAGTTAGTGGCTTTATTATAAGAATATAAAGATTGTTTTGCTTGGGATTATTCTGAGATGCCTAGCTTAGATCATTCTGTCGTCGAATATTGGTTGCCAATTAAGCTAGGATTTCGGCCATATCAACAGCCAGCACGCCGATGAGATCCTGAAATTCTTAATGATGTTAAGGCCGAAATTACACGATTGATAGATGCCAAGTTCATTAGACAATGCGATATGCAGAATGGATTTCTAACATTGTTCGTGTATACAAGAAAAATAGAAAACTTCGGGTTTGTATTGATTTTCGAAATCTTAAAAAAGCAACCCCGATGGACGGATATCCGATGTCGATTGCCAATTTACAAATCGATGCAGCTACAGGGCACAAGGTTATTAGTTTCATGGATGGTAATGTTGGGTACAATCATATTCTGATGGTATTAAGGATATTCATAAAACTGCTTTTCGGTGTCCTGGGCACATCGGATTATATGAGTGGGTTGTCATGACCTTTGGGCTTAAAAATGCTGGTGCTACGTATCAAAGGGCTATGAAGTATATCTTTCATGAGATCATAGGAAAAATTGTTGAAATTTACATTGATGACGTAGTGTTAAAATCGGAGGGTTATGAAGAACACTTATCCGATTTGTGTCGAACATTGGAATGTACAAGAAAGCATGGTCTTAAGATGAATCCGCTCAAATGTGCATTTGGAGTATTGGCTGGACAGTTTCTGGGATTTATGGTTCACGAAAGAGGGACTGAAATTAGCCAGCAGAGTATTAGTTCGATTAACAAGGTTGTTGCTCCGGAAATGAAGAAGGAACTTCAGTCTTTGATTGGCAAGATCAACTTTATTAGAAGATTTATATCTAACCTCTCTGGAAAGATTCAACCATTTACACCTTTGTTGAAATTAAAAGCCGATCAGAAATTTGTTTGGGGGAAGGAACAACAGGAAGCTTTGGACAGGATCAAGAAATACTTAACTTCTCCTCCGATTCTATTTCCGCCTCAGAAAGGTAAGCCGTTTAAATTATATTTATCGGCAGGTGATACTGCTATCAGATCAGCTTTAATTCAAGAGCTTGAAGGAAAATAACGAGTTGTATATTTTGTAAGTAGAAGACATTTGGATGCTGAGACAAGGTATTCTCCAGTTGAAAAGTTGTGTTGATGCCTGTATTTTTCTTGTATAAAATTAAGGCATTATTTATTATCGACCGAATGCATTGTTGTTAGCAAAGATGATGTGGTCCGATATATGCTATCTCTACCAATTCTGAATGGAAGAATCAGAAAGTGGATTTTGGCTCTTTAAGAGTTTGAGTTACAATATGAATCTGCTAAGGCTATTAAGGGTCAAGTATTGGCTGATTTTGTTGCTCAGCATTGTGGATCGGATGTGGTCATGATCGAACTTGTTCCTTGGACTTTGTTCTTTGATGGATCAACATGTGGGGTTGGATCGGGCATCGGAATTATGCTTATTTCGCCTCGGGGGGCAACCTTTGATTTTGCTTTGTCGATTGAGAAGACTGCCATCAATAATCAAGCAGAGTATAGAGCTGTTCTCAAAGGTTTACAATTGTTGAGAGAAATCAAGGCCGATGCTGTGGAAATATTTGGAGATTCGATGCTCGTTGTAAAGCAATTGACTGGAGAATATTAATGCAACGATGATATTCTTTTGGGTTATCGTGAAGAATGTATCCAATTATTTAAAGAGTTCAAGATTGTGAAGATTGAAAATATTCCTAAAATCGACAATCATGAGGCTAATCGGTTGGCTCAGATTGCGTCAGGATATCGACTGATTCAGGAAGTAATGGAATTGGATTTGGCTGATGATGATTGGAGGAAAGAAATATTTGAATATTTGAAAGATCTATCCAAAAAGACTGAAAGGCGAATAAGGCTTCAGGCAATCAAATATGTGGTGATGGATGATAAATTGTACTATCGGAACCTTAATGGTGTATTACTTAGGTGTATCGGTCCTGAGGAAGCTAAAGTGTTGATGGATGAAATTCATGAAGGCGTTTGTGGAGCTCATCAATCGGCTTTTAAGATGAAATGGATGATTCATCAAAATAGGTATTTTTGGCCGACTATACTCGAAGATTGTTTCCGATATTACAAACGGTGCCAAGATTGTCAAAATTTTGGCAATGTGCAGCGAGCCCCAGGCTTAATCCCCTCGTTCGTCTCTCGCCAAAGCACATGGCAGAACCGCCCACTCACAGGCTAGTGTTCCCTGTGTAAGGATGAGACGGGGGTTCGAGGATTTTCTTAGCCTGTGTGAGAAGATCTCATTCTTAAAACAACACCATGAGGGAAGTAAACAAGGCTGGCTCCATAACGATCATGACGCTGAGTCACTGGAGCCCAGAGATGAGCAATAATACCAAGGGCATGTTTGGTTTGTACCCCATCTAGCCCAACCAATTTTTGGTCATGACCAAATCGTGGGTATCACCAAATTATTGGCAAATTCGTGTTTGGATTGTAGCCTTACCAAATTTTGCCAAATCCATTAAACTTCTTCGTATGACACGTGGGGTCCATATGTCATTATTTTATTTTGCGACGAAACATGGTCAAGTGATATCTTGCTTTGTAGGTTTAATTGCAAGGAATATTAATATGCAATCAGATTGTAACTTAATGAAGCCATTGAGGAGATATTAGTGCTCCAATACAACTAATTAGTTATTCTTGGGTTCCGTGAACCCAACCTCCTGCTTCCACGTTACTCCTTTCTTTGGTGTCAGCCGTCAATTCTTTGGCGAGCGTTTCGCCCGCCCAGTTCTCGCCAACGGCAGCAACATAAATTTTGTGGATGCGTGTTGGCAATGCCAATCTTTGGTGTCGAACCAAGCAAAGGCCAAATTGCAAAGGCACGTCAAAAGGTTGGTCAGGCTACCATCGGCAACAAACCAAACGTGCCCCAAGTCCTTAAGCTCATCTTTGGTCATCCCAACACGTATCACTATAGTAACCGATAATCATAAGATAACAGTGCTATCAGAGCGTCTTTTGAGATCACGACCAAGCACATCAGGACCAGGCTTAATCCTTATTTCGAGCTCACTGCCATCAGCAAGTAAAGAAGAATCAGTCACGCCAAGAAACCTCAACTTATCCAATGCATCATTGGCATTACTGTGTAGAACTCCTGATAAATAGCATCAAACAAATCATGAGGTCCATGGCATCAAATGGATAATTGTAAGACCTAATTATTTCTAAATTAGAAAGAGCTACTAACCCGACAAGTTCCCGAAGAAATATCTCCTTGTGACTGTACAGGCTATGGACGATCAAGTCCATTAAGCGGCTTGCCTATACAACACAAGCAGAAACAAACATACATTTCATTAGTCAGAATTAACACAAATGACTGGCCGTATGGATATTGGGATAGAGCACAATAATAATTTCAGTAGACTTTTTTTTTTGCTGAAAGCCAAAAGCTCAATGAATATTTAGAGCTGACAACCTGCATAATATTCTAACAATCCATAATGGGTAATATAATTTACATTTAATTTTCAGGCAGCAAATGGATCACCAAGGAAAGAAGTATTTAACAAAGAAAAAAGAGGCGCATTGAAATTGAAACACACAGCTAGCTAGCTTTTCCCATTGAAGAATTTGCTTGATGACAAGAAAAAAAACATAGCACGACAAAAGCTCTGCTACAAAGCGTATGATTTGGATGCTCCATCACATACCTGTTTGTTGTTGATTCAATAAAACAAATGTGGCTGCTGGTGGCCAGCGTTGAGACATGCTTGGATGGACGGGGAAGGTGACAGCGAGAGGGATTGGCCGGAGATTATCACTACTACACAAACCCTCATCACAACCGGTTCGCAACCCCTATCACAACCGGTTTTAAGAGGCGGATGAGATAAAGCGGCTGTGATAGTCCCCCCTATCACAACCGGTTTTCAAAAACCGGCTGTGCTGACCCCATCACAACCGGTTTTCATCTAAACCCAAAATAAACCAAAATAAAATAGCAAAACATTTTATTTATTTGGGGATGGACTCCATCAGCCACTACCCATCGTCCCGTGGAAAAATCGCGCGCTACGACCTCAGCTTCGTGCATAGCCTCCTCTACCACTGCACCACTAGAGTGTTTGTGTCTATATACCATTTTCATTCCCCTCGTATTAATGTTTTCCGAGTGTAAATTGCTTATTTGAGGCTCTAAATGACTTCAAATAAAAAAGTGGTGAACTACAATGTTTCATAACTTTTTAAGATCTACAACTTTCGTTTTGGTCAAAAGTTCATCCGAGGTCGTTTACAAAATTTAAATTTTCAAATTTGAAAAATTCAAACTTAGATTCGGTTGACAAGACGACTTCAAATAAAAAAGTGATGAACTACAATGTTTCATAACTTTTCAAGATCTACAACTTTCGTTTTGGTAAAAAGTTCATCCGAGGTCGTTTACAAAATTTGAATTTTCAAATTTGAAAAATTCAAACTTAGATTCGGTTGACAAGATGACTTCATATAAAAAAGTGATGAACTACAATGTTTCATAACTTTTCAAGATCTACATCTTTCGTTTTGGTCAAAAGTTCATCCGAGATCGTTTACAAAATTTAAATTTTCAAATTTGAAAAATTCAAACTTAGATTCGGTTGACAAGATGACTTCAAATAAAAAAGTGGTGAACTACAATGTTTCATAACTTTTCAAGATCTACATCTTTCGTTTTGGTCAAAAGTTCATCCGAGATCGTTTACAAAATTTAAATTTTCAAATTTGAAAAATTCAAACTTAGATTCGGTTGACAAGATGACTTCAAATAAAAAAGTGATGAACTACAATGTTTCATAACTTTTCAAGATCTACAACTTTCGTTTTGGTCAAAAGTTCATCCGAGGTCGTTTACAAAATTTGAATTTTCAAATTTGAAAAATTCAAACTTAGATTCGGTTGACAAGATGACTTCAAATAAAAAAGTGATGAACTACAATGTTTCATAACTTTTCAAGATCTACATCTTTCGTTCTGGTCAAAAGTTCATCCGAGGTCGTTTACAAAATTTGAATTTTCAAATTTGAAAAATTCAAACTTAGATTCGGTTGACAAGATGACTTCAAATAAAAAAGTGATGAACTACAATGTTTCATAACTTTTCAAGATCTACATCTTTCGTTTTGGTCAAAAGTTCATCCGAGATCGTTTACAAAATTTAAATTTTCAAATTTGAAAAATTCAAACTTAGATTCGGTTGACAAGATGACTTCAAATAAAAAAGTGGTGAACAACAATGTTTCATAACTTTTCAAGATCTACAACTTTCGTTTTCGTCAAAAATTCATCCGAGGTCGTTTACAAAATTTAAATTTTCAAATTTGTCCTCCAAAAATGTGTTAGTAAAGAACCGGTTGTGATGCTCACCATCACAACCGGTTTGTAAGAAAAACCGGTTGTGATATGCCGGTCGACTATCACAACCGGTTTTCTAAAAACCGGTTGTGATAGCCCTATCACAACCGGTTTTCTCAAAACCGGTTGTGATAGCCCGTTTGTGAAAGTGGTTTGTGTAGTAGTGTATGAAAATCACATGATAAATCAGACATCTAAAAATTTACTTATTACCAGATTTCTTAGAGCGATCGTCCCGCCGGGCTTGACGATGTCGACGAAGACGGGGAACACATGAGCACGACGCGCTTGCCGCTGTCGTCGTCATTTAACACCCTGAAGAACACAATGTTGCGGATGCAATCACCCAAAGGACGTGCACACCGCCTGCGCGCATCAGCGCTGCACCTCCAGGTCCATCACCTAGAATGATGCCTCCATGTCGGCTTATGCCGCCGACGCGAGCCCTCGAAGTGGCTTCCGACGCCCAAGGCTCAGTCCATAACGTTGGCATGGGCGCGACCGGCCACTGCACGAGCTGCTTCCCGTCGGTGGAGAGCCACATCTTCCTCGGCACAACCAGCACGCTGACCTAGCCCCACAGGACGCGGCGCTGCTTAGCCATGTCGAGGAACGTCTTGGACGCGTAGAAGATGGTCAAGAGAACAAACCTAGACAACAACGGGGGGAAGGGACGACATGAAGATGGGCAGGCTAATATACCTGGACTCCGACGGGCAACGACGACGTGCGAGGCGCGGTGGACTGCCCCCCGCGCCCGAGTCGACGGTGGGGGAACGTCGATGGGGGTGTGTCGTTGCAACGTGGTCGCCGCCGTGCCGACATTGATTCTGCCTGGCGGCCGTGCGGAAGGAGGGATCACCTGCTCTACCGTGCGATCGATGCCCCGCCCGCGCTCCGCGTGTTGGTTCCCTTGGCAAACGAACCGTGCGTCGAGGCGGATTGCAAAACTAACCTCGTCATCTGTTTCTTGTCGTTGGAGTAGCAGCACCGGTTCAGATCAGCGATGGCGGCAGCTTGTGGCGCTATGTCTTCGCCCACGTCTGGCCTCCGTGATCACCGCGTCGCACGTAGTCCTGCGTGGAAGAAGGCAGGCTCAGATCAGGATGGATGGCAGTGTCGTTTTGAATTCTATCCAGAGAGAATGGAAGGCCACCACCGCTTGCATGCATATTCCATATTATCAGCGCATGCACGCATATTGCATTCATTTGATTGATTTGATTGGCTCATTGATTGATTAGTTAATTGATCAGACGCGGAGATTGATTAATTGGCCGGCAAAGCAACGTCGGAACGGAGGAAGGTGATTGAAACAAATTGATTAACAAGGTGATAATCCGCGCGTTGCTGCGGAAGCTTTTAAACAAAATTTTAAATTAATTTGAAAGTAGAAATATTAAGATAATTGCATGACAACAAATTTTTTTTTTTGCAAATGACATTATACATGGAAACATGTTCATTTTGTTGAGACATAACGACTCTTAAATGGTTGATCCTTCGTGTATGTCTACTGTGTGAATTTTATAGCGTGATACTCACAAAGACTAATAAGTTGCATGTATAGATGTTATTACTCACAGAAAATCGATGGAAGACATAAATAGATCATTCTAATGGATGGTGACGTGACGTCTGATCATAAGGATGACGGACGGGGATTTTTGTCATGTAGATGCCCCGTCTGTTTATTAAGAATTGGCTAAGGTCGAAGTGTGTCGACGATGTTGGTCAAGTATTTGAAAGCACTAAGCACTTGTTTGGGACATGGGATCGGTAAGTTTAGTACCTGTTCGGAATGGGGCGTGGCCTTGTCCTATTTTCTGTAGGATTCATCCCTCTGTCTATGACACGTGGTTCAAGACCAAGGCCGGCCAGTTACGACCGCGAAGTATGACCGGCTAAGGCTTGTGTCCAAGAGGAACATGCTCGGATTAACAAGCAAGGAAGACATGGGAACGGCCTGGTTAGTGTCGACCCTCGGGGTTGGTGCTTTTCCGTGCGTTTAGTTTCCACCTTGCAAGGTCATAAAATCGGTTCGTACTGTCTGTTTCTCGCAACTAATGAGACTACTTGACCTCTTGTTGCACTGAGTAATGAAAGTGAAACATGACGATGATAAATTTGATGCTTGCTTAATTGCTTGCTCAACTTGCTTAGATAGTTGTTGGCGGCGCAAACGCATGCCAAGATCCACCGCAAGCGCACAGATCAGTTGTAGCTCTTCCCTCAAGAGAGTACTCCCCAAGGTTATCAATCCACGGAACAAGTGGGTTATTGAGGACCCGGTGTGTCCGAGGACCGGTGGATGGTCGCTTCCTGGTGTGATGAGTGATTGACAACGTGGTGTGGACTGACGTTTCCTTTGGCTCGAGTATTGCAGGTGTAGAATGCAGCTTGATTGCATTGGTGCAGGTGAAGAACAGGCGCGAAAGGTCTTAGCCCTGGTGGCCTTCCAGGAGCGGAGAGACAAGTAGGCTTGGTTCGAGGGACCCAGTGGCCAGATGGATCAAGTGCGGTTCACATGGTGACAAGAACGAGCGAGGAGACATGGTTCCGGTGCGAGGTAGCGGCTCACAACCGAAGCTCGTACGCGGACGAGAAGCCGGTGCAAGGTAGCGGCTAACAACCGAAGCTTGTACGCGGGGTTTGGTGATTTGGCCACAAAATCATCAGGAGGACGGTTTCTTGGTTTGGGCCTCAAAACCAAGCCCGAGGACTTGGCGTAGCGCGGCCCATTAGGAGGAGTCGTGGGCGCCAAGGAGCCTGGACCGGAGGACATGCGGCGTGACTGCAAGGCTTGCGTCGGAGGGAAGCTAGCTTGCAGTGGAAGTTGTCCCAGCCGGAAAAATCTTCACAGAAAATACCAAATTTGCCCCTGAGGGGTATGTATCGCTTAGGGGTTGTTTAGTCTTTCGAGCACCACCACTTGGACTATATATTAGACCCCCTAGGGTTGGTGACTACAATCTCTCTAGTTATCTCTTTGATTTTCCTTTGGACTTGTAGTTTTCCCTTCATCCCTTCCACCTAGAACTACTTTGAATCATTTCTAGTTTGTATAGGTGAATTCATGGTTGGTTGATTGAGTTGGTGCTGCTCATCTTTGTGTCATGATTTGAATCCACGAGCTCCTTTTCTTTTTCCTATTTTCGGAGGAATTTTCGGAGCAATTTTTGAGGGATTTTCGTTCTTCACTTCCTAGGGCGTTTTCTCTCGGATTTCTTTGGGGGATTCACGTATGAGTGCCTTGTGCCTCTTTTGCTGGTGATCTCTTGCCCCCAAACTTCGGAAATCGCTTTGGATTTGAAGTTTTTGGGATGAACTCGAGTTCTTGGTGTTGTTCCTTAGATTTAAGATTCTGGGAGTTCTAGTGAGTTAGAGACCAAGATCTTTGGGGGCATAGCCTCTGCTTGAGGTGTATATCATCTACCCAAAATCTTGTCTCAAGACTCCAAGTCGTTTGGGAGATCCATTATCGAGTTGAGTTTTCGCTGAGCCGGTCTATTGATCCGATCGACCTTTCTTGGCTCGGTCGGATGAATCGACCAACAGATCTGCTCTCGAGTTGATCTTTTTCTCTGAGTCGATCTATTGATCCAATCGACCTTCCTTGGCTTGGTCGGATCAATCGACCAATACTTTGCGCCGCGTTGCAAACTCTCTGGTAGAAGGTCGATATTTCGATTGAATGCTCCGATCGACTCTCGGTCGGATCATCCGACCGCGCTGAGGGAAAGGTTAGGTCAGTGACTCGACTGTTGACCTATCGATCCGACCGGAGGCACTTGTACTGGTCGGATCAATCGACCGGTGGTTTTCACTCAACAACGGTCGGAGCATAGGCGATTAATCCAACCGGTGCTTTTCATGTTCGGTCGGATCAATCGACCCGTGTAATTTGCGCTGGAATCTTCCCTGTTGTTTTCTCTCAGTCACGATCGGAGCATAGGCGATTAATCCGACCGATCCTTTTCATGACCGGTCGGATCAATCGACCTGTGTAAATTTCACTGAACTCTTCCTATTGAGGCCGCGTCTTGTGCTCGATTTGTTCAATTCTTTTTCCGCTGCTTTGATCTAGTTCCTAGGGTCAGTAGCTTCTCTGTAGCTATGTGATCTTAGCTAGATCGTTTGGTTGGTTTGGAGTTGATTTGGGAACAGCCAGATTTGGGAAAGAAATTTTATCGGCTCCCATTCACTCCCCCCCCTCTCTGGTCGCCTAATCGGTCCTTCAGTTATTATGCTTAACTAAGCACTAATTGAGTTGCTAAAGACTTAGATATGAATTGGGTCTAATCTAATTCAGTTATTAGATCAATCTAATCTAGATTAGCAAGAACAGTTGATGATGAGCACAAGATATAAGGAACGGATGCTCATAGGGTCTAGGATCATTTGTAGATGCATTGCAAAACGTGAAGAAACCGATCTAATCTATCACAAAGACGAACATGAACCAAGCTCAGTAGTTTTCCCTCCCGCAAGCTGTCACCAATAGGGGTAATCTGCTACTGAGCTACGAGGATCATACTCATGGCTAAATGATCCATGGTAAGCAGAGCGCGATGCAAATCAAATCAGAGCCTAGCTAGGGCATGAGATAAATGAAGAACATAGCCATAAGAACATGATAGATCAATGATCAAAACAAGGATTCAGCGATTACATCTCAAGATCACCATACAACCCCATGAACATAAGAAGGATTTACCCCATGTAGATTGATGTTGAAGCGCTAATCATGTTGGTAAGCTCCTTGTGAAGACAATCTCCTTGCTGTCCTCTAGGGTTCAGCGTCGCTGGTGCCTCCGCTAGGGTTCCCAGCTCCGCTTCCTCCACGTGGATGGCTTCTAGATTGGATCTTGATCAATCCCCGATGGTTGCTTGATGTCTTCGTCTCCTCTGGTGCGGCTCTCCTCAACTCTGGCGAATGGCGGCTCATACATAGGAGCACGATTGGGCCAAGAAACAGGCTGGGCCACGCGGCCAGGGAGGCCTTGGGCCGCGCGGCCAGGGCACTTTCTGGCCCTGATCCACTTTATCTTTCGCGTGTTAATCCTTCTCCATGTTATCAGCCTATGTATGCTTTAAGCCCATCGTCAAATCACCAGAATTAGCCCAAATGTGTCGAGTTTCCTACAAAATCATAATATACTCTAAATTACAAGACACATGTGCAAACGGGGTTATTTCAGTGCCAAGTGGCGGGGTTAGCATAAGAATAAGCATGAAATCGTTATGTAAAGAACACCAAAAGCGTGTCATTTAACAACACCAAAAATAGTATAGGTTGCTTACTTAGAAAAGGTTAAATTGAACTAAAACTTGATGCTAAAATATTTAAAGTAAGGACCCACTCTTAGTCGCTCTTTCGCAAAAACAAACCCACTAGCCAAAAGCCTTGCATGTCTAGGAGTCGGTGATATAGTTTTTACCAGACGGGTAAATCTTGCTGGGTATTAGTATACTTAGCCTTGCTTGTTGAATTGTTTTCAAGTAGTGCTCCTGAGGAGATGGTTGTCAGTTTGACTTGGCCAACCACTCTGCCGCCTGGTTGGACCGTGTGATGGGACGAGGCTCCGGCTGAGTGATGTCACGGCGGCTTCACGTGGCATCTCCTTCGTCTAGAATAATCGTTTATTTCCGCTGCAGTCAAACTATCTTTATTTTATGCATGAACTCAGTTTGTAATAAAGTACCTTAATGGGACCTTTAAATATTATGGATTGTTGTAATCTCTCGGACTCACCTTCGCGTGAGTATTTGCATGACTTCTTTTGATCAAGGTATTGTTCGTGGTTGCATCAGGCCCGACCTGACAGGCTGTCACTTTAGTTCGGTTTAAGTGTCTGATCGCGTCTAATGCGATGCTTAGCACACTTAAGCCAGATTAATTTGAGCGGTTCTGCCACACTTTTAACTTCAAATAGAGCCTTTCCGGGAGGCACCCGAGGTTCACCAGTCTTATGCTCATGTTTATCTCTCCTTGAATAAAGCTCAAACATGCTTTCACGCTTCCTTTATCTATGCCTGTCTTATTTATGGTTTGAATGTATGCTCAATTGATGTACATTCATAGGTCCTTTCAAATTAAGCATGGTGCTTAGGTTGAAATGTCTTCTTCAATCAAACAAGACATGGTCTTGAGTTTGATTGATAAACCTTAGAGTTATGCTTGCATGGATCTTGGTTGTATATGTGGACTAACCCCTGCAAGAAAATTTAAATCGGAAATGGGTAAGTCATCGAGCTGGATTCAAATGGGAAGGTAAGCCAAGGCACGAAGTCATTTTGCGCAACATTTATGTTGATGTGATCCTGACTCAGCCTTGTTGAGTTAAGTCTCATAGTGAAGAATAAAGATAAAGTCAAATTTAAAATACAAAAAGATTTGAATTCGAATGAAGGCTCCTTGGTTCTCGAACCATAGAGTCCATCTTTTGTTTCCATCCTTATGTTTGAATGACAGCACCAGTCAAAAGTACAAGTGTGGGTGAGGTCTCTCAAGCTCATCATCAACATACAAACTTTAGACCTCCCACAAAGGTGTCACATACATCGACTGCACCAACATGACAAAAAATAAGGTGAGAGCACCAGAGTGTGTTGGGCACCCCTGTGGCTTGTCCATATCACTTCCAGGTTTGTCTTGATCCCTATCATCTTCAAAAAGTGATGGTATGTGCACTCCACCTCTCAACTCCTTAGTTCATGAGTTTGAATGAGTTTCAATTCTTATCTTCAAAATCAAGCTCAAATAAAATAAACCAATGTGTTAAGCCTGCTCTACATGTTTCACATGGTTGGCTTGCATATGTTTTATTCCTTGCTATGACTTTGATGCTAGTGAACAGAAATCATTAGGACCTCATGCTCATCTAAGTAGATGATGTTTGAGATATGGTTTTATGATGTGATCTTCACTCTTAATGTTTGAGTGCTTGGGAAATATATTTGAAATTTGAAAAGCCTTCGCAAAGCTCGTCTTTGATATGCCAAAGTCCTACCAAAGCCATATGATGAGTTACCTTGAAAACCTTATACACATGCTGCTTGTCTTTGCATTGAGCTTTGTCAATTTGTGTGACCCTTGTGAGAATTCCTGTCATGCTTTCATGATCAAGATTCACCTGCATGCCATGTACCCCATCCATTCCACAAAATAAATGCTCCATCATAAATATGTGTCTCTCTCTTTGGCTATTGCTAAAAATAAAAGAGAGAGACAAGGCTATCGAAAAAAAGAAAAAAAGATATGGACACATGAAGGTCTAAGAAAAAAAAGAAAAAAAGGGGTTGGACACATGAAGGTCCAAGAAAGAGGAAAAAAAATCTGATAGTCATGTTCTCAAAAGATTTATAAAGGAGAGAGACCATACAAAAAGGAGTTCTTTATTCCATCCACCATCCACCATACCCATACATGTGCACACCTTGATCTGATTGTATGATTTGATTTCTTCTTGGATCCACTCTTTGACTTTGCAATACATGTGATGCAAGTATGTCTTATCTACATACCCTACCTTGAGCTCCACATATAGCCATCATTAGAAGTAGGATAAAGAAAGGCTACACATTGAGCGGCATGAGAGAATCCAATGAGGAGTAATGCAAGGTTTGCTTTTGAAAACTTGTTGAAAAATCTCAAGCTACTTCATAGAGTTGAAGTGACATAATTCATGACCGTTCCATTCCTCAACTACCCAAGACGACATGGTAGACACTTCAAAGTTCACAAGTACAAGGTAAGGCTTGGAATATCTCTTATGCTCGCTTCATACCTTTGGAATCATGTTTCACCTCAGTCCTTTCTCCTTCACTCGAGGATGAGCAAAGGCTAAGTGTGGGGGTGTGTTGACGGCTGTTAAACTCCATATTTAGGCCGTCAACTACTGCATAAAAGCGTAGAATGTGAGCATCAACATAGCGGTAGGAGTTATTACTAATGAATTCCACAAGTGTTGGTAAATATTTGTATGCAGGTCATTTAACGATGAAAATGAAGTAGGAATGCACCTAAGTGGCCAAACTAGGACAACTCCAACCAACCAGAGGATGTCACATAGGCTTCCCACGGATCCATGGTCCCACAAGAGCAAGGCAACACACTTCGGACCAATTAGAGCAAAGCACACGGATCCATGGGCCTATCTGTGGGAGTAAAACACCTCATTTCAACCCACACATCTGGGACAAGCTCAAGGGCCCACATACCAGTCACTCAGCCAGAGTTGGGTGCGAACGGTGGACCTTTGGGTTCGGCCCAACTGGTGTTGGCCTTGTTCGCCCTTAGCTTCCGCGTGTAGGCTCCACATGATGTCCTAAGGTCGGTTGTGACAGGTATCCAAGGAGTTACCACCTTAAACCGTCGGTTCATGCCACATGTCACAAGGAGAAGCATTGGAGGAGAATATGCAAGGAGTATTCCCTCGAGGAACTCCACTCTCCCAAGGCATCTACCCTCTCCAAGTGCCTATAAATATTAGATGAGGGGGCTGGATTAGAGACACTTCACCTTCCAAGTTTGAGAGCTCCTCTTGTGTTTAGTGCTTAGAGAGTTAGGGAGAGAGTGAGGGGTTGTTGTGAGAGGGGTGCCAAGGTATTGGTACTTCCCTCTCATGCTTGTACCTCGGCGGATACTGCTACACTTCAATTAGAATAAAGTGAGTATTCATTCATATTCTATTTAGAGTAAAGTAGTGTTCTTCATTCCTTTGATTAGTTCTTACTAGAGTGTAAGTCTAGAGCATGTGAGTTAGTACTCTCACTCGCGGGTTCGTTGCCCCGTCTTGGGTCGGGTGCTGCAGTGCCGTCACAGGAGCTCAGTTGTGGCCGGATTGCAGTAGTAATAGGTAGAGCAGGCATGGTGCCTAGCTACGGGCTACGCGTCGTTTACGCATCTTATCCGATGGTTTGGCCGGGGTAGTTAGCAGGTGGTGACAGCCCTGTCTTCCCTTTGAAATCCCCCACGTTCGGATAAGTCGTAGAGCCGTTAGCCGGAGTCACTGTGGATGCACTGTAAGACGGTGCCCAAAGTGAGTGATAAAATGGTAGTCCTATCTTGTCGCTGCAAGAACTATTCATTAGGAATACTCTCTGCCCTCGGCCATGTGTTGTGGTGCCTCGTTTAGGGGGTGTGTCCTTGGGTCGTTAGCATTGGATAGAGCACACACGTTCCTTGGTTTCGATACCCTTGGAATATTTTTAGGGGAGAGCTACGACGATATCTGTGCGCTTGCAGATTTTTCTTTAAACGTTAAGAAACGTCAACACATACCCATGTGGCACATATCCTGGCTGTGATACTGCATATGCCTGTTGTTGAGGTGGAGGCATAACAAAGTGTCCTCTCCCCCATGCTTCAGCTGGTGCGTCTCCCCATACTTGCTCCATTGGTGCACTAGGAGCATGATTCCTTTGTCTTCATTTGGAGGTGTTTGTGCTTGCTCTTGCTCTCCTCCTTCTTCTTCCATTGTTGTTGTTGCTTCTTGTGTTCTCGCTTCTCGTTTGAACCATGATCGAAGTGTCATGCCAGTTTTTCTACTGTCTTGCAAACAATTTAAGTCTTGCATCAGGCAAAGAAATGTCAGTACCCAATACTTTGTAACCCTTGATTTCATTTCCATTGACATAATGGCCTTGCACTAGAAACTTCCCATCCATCTCTGTTCCTTTCACAAAATATTTGACATCGACTCCGATGTCAAGAACCATGGCGTAGGCAATTGTTGTTGAGTGACAAGCCATGCCAATCTTTAAAAGTGCCTGATGATGCATCTTTGATCCATCTATTCACCATGATATATGAAGGATCAATCTTCTGTTTCTTCACTAATGCAGCATACATCCAATTGAGCTCCAGCGTTGTAATTTTTTCTTCCTTCATTCTTTCAAAAATTCTCTTGCTTATCCAAGTATGAAATATTTGTCGCACAATGTTGCAAACGCCTTGTCTTGTATGTTTGTCTCCAATGGCAATCTTCTTACAAAAGTTCTCCAGTTCCTTGTCTTCTACTATTAGTTTTTCTGGTGCTTTTGGTTCAAATCCTAGCATTGCGCTAATACTCTCATAAGAAATATGTCTCCTCTCATTCTTTAAGCGGAATGAGAGGAATGTTGCCTCATCTCCATGTGCATTCACCACTCTTGACTCATACTTCATGGTCACAAGCATCTCCAACGCTATGTCAATCCTATGATTCACCGACTCTCCAATTGCAAACTTCCTCCACCCCACATTTTCCAACAATTTATATATGTTAGAGTATGAGACCAACTTATTCAGTGTGTCATCATGGAATGTTGCATTTTCCATGAGACTATCCTTGAGATTATTGAGCCTCAACTCCTCCTCTTTGGTGATGATGGTGAAGCTGTAGGGTGTAATCTTCGGCTCATATGGTGGCGGTGCAGTTGATCGTGTTGATCGTCGGGGTGGAACTGGTGGCGCGCCGGCTCATCCACGGGGTTCCGTGAACCGCATGGAGGTGCACCCAGGGGCTCGCATGCCACCTAGTAGCAGCATGTCCCGTCTTGGCTCGATGATGACCTCCTCCATGGGTTAAGGCGGCCCGGAAATCGAGTGCCTCTGTGATGAGCTTGCCAACGGCATGCTAGATACCGACGACCTTGTCTTCCTCCTTCAGAATGGGTTAACCTTGCTAAACATGGTTGCACACAACTACCAACACACACCAGAGGTTTCTGGCTGGTGGAAGAACACAATATTGAAGAGTGGAGAAAACTATGATTTTTGGCGAATTTTCGGTTGATTTTTGGACAACTATTGAAGCTCGAATTAGTTAGGTATTTCTGGTGAAGAGCAGGGATGAAATCAAGAATATGAACTAAGAACTCATTGAACAACTTACCTATGAAAGGTGTTGGCGCTCTTAATTGACACACTTTTAGTGTTGTTTATGTAGCGGTTTAATGCTTATTCTTATACTAACCCCGCCACTTGGCATTGAAATAACCCCATTTCCACTTGTGTCTTGTATTTTGGAGTGTATTGTGTTCTTGTAGGAAACTCGACACATTTGGACTATTTCTGGTGATTCGTCGTGGAGGAGGATTGTGACGATCCACAACGAATCGACACGGTAAAGGAGGATTTGCTGGCGACACGCCAGGCGAAGGAGCATGGTGGCGGCGCCGTCTCGAGCAAGATAAACAGGGAAGGAAGAATTAGGTTTAGTGTTCTTGTTGTTCGATATCCCTTTCTCAGGTTGCTTGCTAGTCTATTAAGGCACATAACTCTTACACAGGCTTACCGGCCCAATTACCAGGAGCGCAGGCCCGTTAGAAGATTACACGGCCTCAGGCCCATGAGGTAGTCGTGACATCCCCTCCTCCTAAAGCTGCAACTTGTCCTCGAGTTGCTTCAGCACGATACTGGCGGTGCAGCATGTAGAGAGGTTCCAAGTTGCCCACTCCTGTGTCCTGTTTTTCCATTGCATCAACACAAAAGGGATAGCAGCATTACCCACGCGATGAAGACAGAAGTTGAGTACCTTGTCTGGCTGGAAATCTTCATCAGAATGCAGAAGTTGAAGCTGATCATCATTGTTTACAGTTGTGTTTGGCGGCAATGCTTTCTTCAACTGGGAAACATGTATGACAGGGTGGATCTTGCTTGATTGAGGCAGCTGTAGTTTGTAGGCAACCTTGCCCACTCGTTGTATGATCAAATATGGTCCAAAGTACTTGAATGACAATTTGTTGTTTGTACGCCTGTTGACACCATTTTTTGACACGTGTGAAAGCCGACGTCATTACTGTTGCCGATGGAACTCAGAATGGCCGATGGGTGCTAAAAGGAAGTTGATTAAGAATAAAGAAAGGTGTGATTAGCATCGTTGCCGGATTATTTTAATCGATAAATGGAGGCAAGACATATAGAAGCTAGGAAAGAGTCTGCACGTACAAGAGAATCGGCAGGAAGACTATGATCCGATTCGAAAGCATGAAAGCCGATCTGATTTGCATGCAGCGACAGTTCTATCGCATGCATGACAGAGAGAAGGAAATAATATAGTACTATTCAGCAAGGTTGCACGTAGACATACATGATTACTTTATTCACGAGATTGCATTGATTAAAAGGAGGCATGCAATCCATGTCACGAAAAGAGCAGGCTAATCGGTTTTAGTTGAAGGAAATCGCTCAATGAGCTGGGGTCTGCACTTGGTGTGTATGCTGATCGGCTTTGAAGAATATAGTAGAGATGACCGATACGTGCAAACAAAGAATGATTTTGGAATAAAGAAATCGGAAGTGTTGCCAAAAAGGAATGACCGATGTGTACATGCAAGGTGATTAAAAGAGTTGACCAAAAAGTATGACATCGGCTTGGTAGAATAAAAAGAGACATAAGACTCTACGTAACAGCATTTTTCATTATTTTATTCACCAACTATGAAGAAATCAGCAAAGAGGAAAATCGGAAGTACTAATCGGCAAAGGTAGTCCGATGGCTGGTCAAATTGGTTGGAATAAAGCAAGCAAAGAAGGAAAGAGACAGCACGAGTGCATGCCGGGGAGAGTCCAGGCTAATCACGTCAGATCAGATGGATCGGAGGAGCTTTATTTGCCACGATTCTACACAAGGAAAAATAGAGTCCATGTATCTTAATTTAGCTTTTGTTTAGATATTTCTTTCTTAGCAAGTTTGTGTCTGCCGTGACTGACTGGGGTATCCAGGGTATAAATATACGCCCCTGGTTATTGTAAACGTTTTATCACAGCATCAATAAATAAACCCTTTTACTTCCAGTACCTTTACTTTTCCGTACCGGCGGCTTCGCCATCCTTTTTATTTTCTTCACGAGTTCTTTCAAGTTCGTCGGGCTGCATCGCCTCGATCTACGACTTGCTTGTAAGTTTCGCTTTTACCGAGTAATTTCTAGGCTTTAACCTCCGGGCGCATCGCTGAGGTTTCGTCTAGATTTATTCAACAGTTATTGATATCTGCTAGATCTGCAAGTTTCATATCAATTCTTGTTGTTCTAGTTTTTATCACCAATTTATCCTGTTTAGATCGAGATTGTTGTCGGCTCATTATCAAGCTATCTGTCCGGTATATCATCAGCAGTTATAGCCGACTAGATCTGTTTCTAAACATTGCTTACAAAGTCTCGGTTAATTTGTTAGCCGTTTCTTTTTCGTTTATTGCGTCTACACTGATTATATGTGCAAACTCGATTATAGCCGACCGCTTGCACAAAGCGTCGCACGCCGATTTCATCAAGAGGCCAGTCTCGGCAACCAACCGATTCGGCTAGTATTTTACCACATATTCTTCCTTGTCAATCAACAGGTCAGATTTGTGGCAGAACCGCTCAAATTAATCCGGCTTAAGTGCGTTAACCTTCCATTGGTCGTCACGCAATTAAATCGGAGTAATCTGACAGTCTGTCGGGTCGAGCCCGATGCAACCACGAACAGTTACCTCGATCGAAACGAGTCATACAAATACCCACTCGAAGGTGGATCCCAGAGATTACAATAATCCACAAGTATTAAATAGGTCCCACTTGAGGTAATTTATTACAAACCAAGTTCAATGCATAAGTAACTGTTATTTCAGAGTTTTGAAAGCAGCGGAAAACAACTAATTTTATTCGAATGGGATGATGTCACATGAAGCCGTCGTGACATCACTCAGAAGCATCCTCGTCCCACATGACAGTCCAACCAGGAGGAAGGGTGGTTGGCCAGGTAAGACCTGCAACCATCTCCTCAAGAGCACTACCTGAAAAATAAATCCACAAGCAAGGCTGAGTATACTAATACTCAGCAAGACCGTCGGGTGACAGCTACATCACCAACTTCTAGATATGCAAGGCTTTTGGCTGGTGGGTTTGTTTTGCCAAAGAGCGACTAATAGTGGGTCCTTACTTTCAATATTTTAGCATCAAGTTCTAGTTGAGTTAACCATTCTAGGTAAGCAACCTGTACTAACCAAGCAAGTGGAGCAAGCAATTAAACAAGCAACCAGTTTATCATCATCATGTTCCACTTTCATTACTCGGTGCGGCAAGAGATCAAGTAGTCTCATTAGCTGTGAGAAACAGACAGTTCGAACCGATTTTAACCTTGCAAGGTGGATACTAAACACACGGAAAAGCATCAACCCCGAGGGTCAACACTAACCAGGCCGTTCCCATGTCTTCCGGGTTTGCTAATCCGAGCCCACTCCCCTTGGACACAAGCCTTAGCCGGTCATACTTCGCGGCCGTAGCCGGCCGGCCTCGGTCTTGAGCCATGTGTCAGCGACAGGGGGATAAATCCCAGGGCAAGCAGGACAAGGCCACGCCCCCTTCCGAACAGGTACTAAACTTACCGGTCCCATGCCCAAACAAGTGCTTAGTGCTTTCAAACACTTGACCAACATCGCCGGCACACTTCGACCTTAGCAACTTTTCATAAACAGACGGGGCATCTACATGAGTAAAGCAGTTGATTCCTATATCTCGCGAGTGACAGGAAATCACTCGACTTTTACCGTGTCCTTAAAGCATGGCAACTATGGACCTATCATACTAGTATTGCACAGCATAGGTACCTAGGATCATGCAACTAGGGTTTCAATCAATGCCCGAAACGTAATGCACAAGCATAGAGTACAAATCATAGTTGCAAGATTCGAAACATGGGATATGCTCCGGGGCTTGCCTTAATCTCGAGCTAAGTTAGTATTGACTCTTCCGAACTTGGTTCGGGTCTTGACTTGTTTGCGACGACGGCATTCAGCTTCTTCTCGGTTGTCCTTCTTGCGCCGGGATCGGCTTGTGGCTTCCGTCAGCGAGAGTCGTTCCTATACAGGATGCAATGCATAAGAGAATGATGTTATATCGAGCATCGTGTTTCACACGATAAACCCGGGGTGTATTGATTGGCACATTCACCTGGACAAACTTTGTCTAACCTTCCCTTTCTTTAACAAAGGTTGTAATTACTCACTAAAGGATTTGGAGTTTGCTGATGGTGATTGTGTACACATCATGTTCTCAAGTTTGTTGTTAGCATTGGACAGCAAGGTGTGTGGTGGTGACATGTAATTAAAATATTTCATTAATTTAAACATGTGATTCCTTCTTTTATTTAGCCGTTTACACATCAAACTTTAACAGTTTATTCTGGTAGTTTGGTGTATTATTTTCATGTGAGAAAATTACAGTGTGCTGTCTATATCAACATGGATTTACTGACCAAAAACCAACTCAAAATCATTTATACATCTACCACAATAAATCAAAGAATACCAGCACACTAACATCAAGAATAAATCCTAGTAAATCACATTATCATCAATTGGTCCTTAGAAAATTACCAGAGCCTATACTAGTCTAGACAAGTTCACATGCCAAAGGGTAGCCTAAAAAGATCAAAGGATCTTGCTGTTTGAATTAGCCAAGATTAAATAAAAGAGCTTGCTAGCCAGCTCTAACTAAGCACTAATTTTTACCAGACATGCATCAAGATATTAGAGAACTACTGTGAGCAGTTTGGGCTCATTAGTTGAATAGATCAATTATTACAAATCATAGATCCAGACGTGAGCTGACAGATTAATTAAATCAGAAGTCAAAATCTATTGTGTAACTTTGTGCCAAATTTTTACAGCAAGCTGGAAACTACTCAGTGCATAACATATCGAACAATCAGCACAAACAAAGCAGTAGATTTCAATCTATGTACAAATTTATATTTGATCAGATTTGAACTTAATTTAAAATCTACAAAGAAAACACCTATACATGCTTTCTAGGAAAGGTAGAGCACAGTACCAGGAGTACAACAAAATTTGGTTTACATTTTCTTGAGTTTTCTGCGATTTTTAACGGATTTTAGAAGTTCACAGACTAGATCTAAAAACTTAAACTCGATCCTTACGGACAGGTCCCTGGAAACTTGCAGAAACAGCCCTGAAAAGAACTCGAGCCTTGCAATATGGTCCCTGGGTGGACCGGTGGCGCTCCGGCCTAAATTCCGGCGAGGTGAGGGTCGGACTCGGCCGGGAAAGGGCATGGGAATGCTTAGGGGCTCACCGGGGCTCGGTTTGATGCGGGATTTGGGTCCGGAGATGGTCGGAGGTGGGGTTCCCGTGGAAGGGCAGATCTCCGGCCGGCTCTGCTCTTGCTCCGGCGAGCTTGGTGGCGATGGCGCTCGGCTAGGCCGGGGAAGCTTGAGTAGCACCGAGGGGGCGCTCTTGGGCACCTGGACGGCGACGGGAGTGAGCGGACGGGGCGGCACTCCGGCGGCCTTGCGGCGGGATGGCAATGGTGGGGCAAGAGCTCTAGGGAGGGGGTGGCCTTTTATAGGCGGCCAGCGGGAGGCACGGACGGCGGGTCTGGAGGTCCGAAGCTCCACGTGGAGGGGGTGTCCGGCGGGGCGGCTTGGCGTGCACGGTTGCTTGGTCGGGAGGCGGGCGTGGCGCGGCGGTGCCGGGCGGCGCTATCCCTGGCCGGTCGGGGCACGCTGCACAGCGGTTGGGCGACGGCCTGGCACGGGGCTGGCGGCCGCGGCGCTCTGCCGCGTGGCAAGCAGGGGCGCGGCGCCGGAGGCGCGGTCGGAGGCTGGCGGGGCACAGGGGAGCCGATCGGGCGTGGGCGTGGGCCATCGTGGACAGCGCGTGGACGTCGAGGCACGTGGAGGGCAAGGCCTGACGGCGGTCGGAACACTTAGGCGCAGTGCGCCGCGTGGAAGAAGCCGCGGTCGGCTGGAACGCGCAGGCGCTCGGGAGTGCCGGCATTTCGTCGAGCAGTTGGCGTGCGTCTGTTGGACCTCCAATATCTCCAAAATTTTAAACTGAACTCAAAAATCTCCAAATACAAAAGTTGTGTCCCTCAGTACCCTCTACAACGTTCGTAAAGGGCGACCATAGGAAAACAGCTTGGTTTGGGCTGGAGCGCGCGACGAAGACAGCATGAACTTCTGTGTCGGTCTGGGTGAACTTCTGGGGTTCGACTGATTTCGACTGAGTTTTTAGGAATGTTGCACTCAAAATCTCATCGTGCCCCAATTGACAAAGTCGTGTCCCATGAAAATGTAAACAACTTTTGTATTGGCACATTTTTTAGTTCTTAAGTGAAAATTCGAATTTGAACCATGCCAACCGAGAAAGGTCAAAGTTCACCGAGTTGCCAGGAGTTCATTCAACTTAACCCTCTTCCCAAGCAAATTTAAAATGCTTAGGGTGTGAATACTTGATGGAGAACATGACCAAGGGCAAGTACAAACACCAATGATTCAACTTAGAGAGAAGTTCATGAAAAGTTATATATGGAAATCCAAATGGCAAGCCTCAACTTTTGGGAAAAACTGCTGCTGTCCAGACTTAGAAAATTTTCTAAGTGTTGGCTGAAAAACAGGTTTGACTGCTGTTTGACCATGATTTAGAGCATCTTCCACTCAAAATTTTGAAAACCACCAATTAACAAAGTTGTTCCTTATAAAATTTAGGACAACTCTCTTATTGACAGATTTTCAAGTTTTTAAGCGAAATTAAGCTCTAAAGGTTCGGTACATGGAATTTTAATCCATTATTTCAGGCGTTGACTTTGGTCATAACCACAAGTTTAATTGTCTAATAAGCCTTAATGAGGTGATTACACATCAGAGATGTCACAAGATTGACTGGCACGCCCCGGTTTTCAAGGCCACGCCTTTGCTTTTGTGTTAGCGCATCTGTCTCCGCCTGATTTTTGCGTCAACACACTTTTGGCACGCCCGGTGGGACGCGAAATTTTTAGGCCCATGGATCCATACCAGATGTTACCATACTTGATTCAAACATCTATGTACCATCCTGTGTTCTCCCAACTGATGTATCAATGTCAAGGGAATTTCCAAGTACAGTGTTCTCCTTAAGCGTTTTGGCCAACCAGTCCCCAAGCCCAGCCATCGTATTGGCCACAATACATGGAGAACTATCAGCTGCAGCCTGCTCCTTTGGTATCTCAGGCAATGATTACCCATTTGCAAGCCCCAGTTCAAATGCAACAAGTGGAAAATTATTAAATTCAGTAAACTCCTCAGGCCTCTTGGCCGATGAGTTCTTATTCAAATTGGTCGTATCAGGAGCAGTATCAGGAAAATCATTAGCAATATGTTCCTCATCAGGTTACACAACCGATAGCTCCAATTCCTCAGATATCGGTCCAAAGCTTGCAAGTAGAAGATTATCAGTCACATCATGCTCAAGCGTTGGTTCAAGATCAATTGGAACAAACATAAGATGACCTTGAGCAGGATCAGAAGGAAGCTTTGGAGAGGGCTGTCGAGGAATATAAATTGGCATGCCTCAAGACATTTAGTTTTACTAAAGGAGGTGTGACCCAAGTTTGTAATTTTCCAAATCCTAAGGAGTCCACAATTGAAGAGCAATATGAAGAGTTGGTTTCTGAAGTAATCAAGGGTTCAGAGCGCGATATTGGAGATATTTCCAAGGAATCTTTTTCAGTGGATATGGATGGAGCTATCAATTATGAGAATAAAGAAGGTCCTCTTGATTTATTGACTTCAGATCAGCAACAAGAAAGTGTCCAATATCAAGATTTGGAGGTTCGATCAGTTACAAGTCAGTTAAAACTACAATCGGTCGAAATTCTGCCGTTAGTACACTCGGAGTTGCAAATAAGATATCAACAATTTACACAATCATCAGATCAATTGCAACAAACAGAAGAATTGGCTTTGCTGTAGGCAGTCGAGCATAGGCTACTTGGAGTTTATTTTCCTTGGGAGTTAGTTGGGAAAACAGAACAAAAAAAGATTTTATCAATTGATTATAGCTGGCCACCAAGGAGCTTTGTTCAGAAGCATTTGCCAATTGCAGCTTATTTGCTATGGGAATCGAGAGGAAAAGCTGCTGTCAAAGTTGTTCTGAAAATTTATCTATTATCTAGATCGGCTTTCGCTTGGTTTCTCTCATTACCTGCAAGTTCAGTTATACGATGGGCCGATTTGGAAAAACGATTCCGTGAGTACTTATTTGCTGAGACACAAGATAAAAGGCTTACACTTTATGTTCAGAGGGATGAGCAATTCCGATTGATATTTCAAGTTCATTAACCAAAAGGAGTAATCTTGGACTCATCGGTTTGTTAAAGTTAATTATGATATAATACTCCAATAAAGGATCACCGATTTAGTTGTTTGAGAAAAGGCCTGATAGTGAAAGTAAGAATCGGCTTTAAAATATAGGCAGCCGATAACCAACCAATTAGATATACAAGCACACTGGTAATATTTTTTCCATTGGCTATCAACGCATAAATAATTATGTTTCAAGTATTTGTAACCTGAGGGGATGTAGTGTGCTCTGATTTAAAACCCGGAGGGCAGATGCTGACTACTGAGAAGCCAATGGTCGAGATACTAGCTGGTGTAGGAATTTCTTGGTTAAAGTATACACATCGGCTGGGTGTGTGTTTAATTCTTGGCTGGCAAAACATGGAATTAACACTTTGCTTATTGCCGATTTTGTTAATCTGAATACTATCATCGGCTATGTGCTTTACTACTGTACATAAAATAGTTAGGGGAGGGCGGCCGATGATGGTTATTTGTCAAGACGAGCGTGGATATTGGATAATGAGCAAAAAGCTTATACACAACCATGAAATTTTTGCAAGCAGATTTTCATTGACTTCATGGAAAAAGATAAAAAGGGGAACCCGATATGAAGTTGGTCTAAGCTGTGTTGTCAGTAAAAGGCAGAGAGCGTATTTCAGAAAAACACTTTAATTTCCTCTGATTGGAGCCAAGATCGGACAAAGTCGATGCGTTATCTCCGGATTATGTGGAACTTGCCGTAAGAATACTTTGGCCAATATATATTTAAAGAATTTATGAAAGGAGGAAGCCGATGAAGTCATGGTTATGAGGGCAACTGAAAGAGTATGATAAAAGATATTGGTTGCATACATGACTATTTCTTTCTATTGATCGGAGTCAGGCTATTTGTTAATTGTTTAATCAGCAACCTAAGGGTTGTTAGTATGGACTTGTTGATAACAACAATACAGCTGATGCATTGAATTTTGATGATCGGTGTCCAGATAAGTAAATATTCTTATTTTTATGCCTTAACCATGGGAAAATCGGCTAAGTGGTTTTCGGTGTGTCATACACTTGCATATGTGACTAGACGTTGACGATCTTCAACGGATTATGATAGATAGGGAATTATTTTAGTCAGCACATAAGAAGCATTAGCATTATAAGAGATTATCGGCTGGCCGCATATTATATTCGGCTCTAGATAAAATAGCCAATTGGGAAAATGAAAGAAGCCCATCCGATTCGCATACAGCCGATCTAAGGACCCGGTGTGTCCGAGGACCGGTGGATGGTCGCTTCCTGGTGTGATGAGTGATTGACAACGTGGTGTGGATTGAAATTTCCCTTGGCTCAAGTATTGCAGGTGTAGAATGCGGCTTGATTGCATTGGTGCAGGTGAAGAACAGGCGCGAAAGGTCTTAGCCATGGCGGCCTCCGAGGAGTGGAGAGATAAGTAGGCTTGGTTTGAGGGACCCGGTGGCCAGATGGATCAAGTGCGGTTCACATGCTGGCAAGAACGAGCAAGGGGACGTGGTTCCGGTGCGAGGTAGCGGCTCACAACCGAAGCTCGTACGCGGATGAGAAGCCGGCGCAAGGTAGCGACTAACAACCGAAGTTTGCGCGCGGGGTTTGGTGATTTGGCCACAAAATCATCGGTGGACGGTTTCCCTTGGTTTGGGCCTCAAAACCAAGGCCGAGGACCCGACGTAGCGACGGCCCGGCGTGCCAGCCAGGGGCGGTCCAACCGCTCCCCAGGGGCGGTGTGACCAGTCCCACCTGGGCAGGTCGCCCGTGAGCGTCGAGGAGCTTCGATCCGGAGGACACGCGGCGTGATCGCAAGGCTTGCGTCGGAGGGAAGCTAGCTTGCGGTGGAAGGTGTCCCAGCCGGAAAAATCTTCGCGAAAAATGTCACATTCTGCCCTGAGGGGTATGTATCACTTAGGGATAGTTTAGTCTTTCGAGCACCACCATTTGGACTATATAATAGACCCCCTAGGGGTGGTGGCTGTTATCTCTTTTAGGTATTTTCATTTGGCTTGTTTAGTTTTTCCCTTCCCTTCATCCTCTCCACATAGAACTATTTTGAATCATTCATAGTTTGTATAGGTGAATTCATGGTTGTTTGATTGAGCTTAATCTCCTTATCTTTGTGCCATGATTTGAATTCCTGAGCTCCTTTTCTTTTTCCCATTTTCGGAGGTATTTTCGGAGCCATTTTTGGGGGATTTTCGTTCTTCACTTTCTAGCCCGTTTTGTCTCAGATTTCTTTGGGGGAATCATGCATGAGTGCCTTGTGCCTCTTTTCCTGGTGATCCCTTGCCCCCAAACGCCGAGAATCGGTTTAGATTGGAAGTTTTCGGGATGAACTCGTGGAGGGTGTGTTCTTCGCTAGATTTGAAATTTCCGAAGTTCTAGGGAGTTAGAGGCCGAGATTTTTGGGGCATAGCCTCTCCTTGAGGTGAAGTTTCGTCTCAAGACTCCAAGCCGTTTGGGACATCCGTTCTCGAGTTGACCTTTTTCCCGTGCTGTCTCGCAAGACCGGTGCGACCGCCCTCGGATACTGGTGTGACCGCCCCTGGCTGAAGGGCCAGGCAAGGGTGGTGCAACCGCCCCTGGAGAGAGGTGCAACCACCCCTGGCTGAGAGTTGCTGATTCGTGTGGTTTTCGTTCGATTCGTGTTGGATTTGTTCGATTCGTGCTCCGCTGTATTGATCTTGTTCCTAGGGTCAGTAGCCTCACAGTAGCTACGTGATCTTGGCAAGATCGGTTGGTAGGCTTTGGAGTTGAGTTGGAAGTAGCCGGATTGGTTGGAAAGAATTTTTATCGGCTCCCATTCACTCCCCCCCTCTCTGGTCGCCGATTCGGTCCTTCAATTGGTATCAGAGCCGGTTACGAGTCTTTGCGACTCTAACCAGTCTAAGATCCAAAGATGGCGTACCAAGATCGGGGTTCCGGGCCTCCGCACTTCGATGGGAAGAACTACCCGAACTGGGTTGCGCGTATGGGCGCTTTCTTGCGATGCAAAGGAAAGTTGCTGTGGGATGTGACGAAAGATGAAAACTATGTCAATCCCACCAACTTAGATGCCCAGGATGCAAAGGATAAGTTTGAGGCAAATGCTAGGGCTGTCGACTACTTGTTCCGTGCTTGTCTGCCGAGGAGTTTGAGCGAGTTTTGGGCGAGGACCTAGCTAGCCAGATCTGGCAGAAGCTCAAGGTAGCCCATGGTGATGATAGCCATGTGAAGGCTAGGCTTTTCTCGGTTTATCGTAGAGAATACGAGAACTTTGAGCAGTTGGATGGTGAGTCGTCGATGCGATGTTTCAGCGCTTTACCGCCATAGTCAACAACATGAAAGCCAACATTGCCGCACTCCCATACACGGATCATGACAGAGCTTTGAAGCTCTAGCTTTCCCTTGATCGGTCCGTGTGGGGTGCCAAGGTTGAGGCGATCATGGAGTCGGCTAACTATGAAACCTTGAGAGTTGATGAGCTTTTCTCGAAGTTGAAATCTTCAGAGGTTGATAGACGGTTTCTTGCCAAGGCTAAGAGTCCGACTGATCCCCATAGTCTGGCTCTAGTCGGTGGCTCTGGTTATGGACAGGCTAACACTTCGAGACACTTTGCTTTGTCTTCTCTTGTGTCTCTTCCAGATGAAGAATATGAGGTGCTGAGCGAGGAGGATCTCGCATTGCTCACGAGGAGGTTCGAGAGGATGTACCAGAACCGCAAGGGTGCGAGGCGTGCCGGGAGTACGTGCTACAGATGCGGGAAGATGGGCCACTTCATCGCCAAGTGCCCCGAGGAAATCAAGAAACACAAGCACCGCCCGCGAGATGAGCACAAGCACCGCTCCAAGGACAAGCACCACTCCAAGCACAAGAACAAGGAGGAGAACACCGACACCTCGTCAAGCTCAAGCAGCGAGGAAGAAGACCGCGGCCACCGCAAGGAGAAGAAGCACAAGAACCGCAACTTCAACGGGCTTTCTGGGGTCGCTATGAACTTCTGCACCATGGCTCACGGCTCCAACAACAAGAACATCTCCGACTACGACTCCGACTCCGACTCCGAGGATGAGGTATTGACTGATCCCACCTCTTTGCGTAAGGAGATTGCTAGATTAGAGCAGTTGGTCGATAATCGCGATGATGTGCTTAGGAAGACCAACAAGGAGAAGAGAGAGTTTAGGTCTTTGCTAGGAGAGTCAAAGGAAAGAATAGCTGAGCTTGAGGCCTTACATTCTGAGACTGGAAAGAAGGCGATGGATTTTGAGTCTGTGCTTAGCGAGTCTAGCAAGAAAGTGGCTGAGCTTGAAACTGAGTTGGCAAGTGCTAGAGCTGAGATAGGTGTGTTGAAAGATGCTCCTATTGTTTCTGATGAGATTGAATGCTCTTTCTGTGATGTGCATCTTGCTGATTTGGTAGCTCTTAAGGAGAAACACATGACATGCCTAGATGATTTAGAAGATGCTAGGGTTGAGATTGCTGAGTTGAAGTCTAGACCTTCTTTGCTAGGTGCTTGTACTTCTTGTCCTGTTTTACATGCTCAGTTGCTTAAATCTCGTACCATGATCAGTTCGCTTGAAGCTCAATTGAAAGCTCCTATTGCAAACTCTTGTTCGGCTTGCGATGTTGTTGCTTTGAGGAATGTTGAGCTGGCGCAATCTGTTGATCGTTTGCAAGATGAAAATGATGAGTTGCGTCAATGTTTGGGTTGGTTGTCGGGTCGTGAGCCACAGCTTAAGATGTTGATTGCTGGGTTCAAGAGAGCTGATGGTCGTGGTCTGGGTTCTGAGAAGGTTGGTGAGAGCAGTGGTGAGAGAGAGAGAGAACCTGAGAGCTCCATCACAAACATTCTCACAAACCCACCAAAAACCATTCTCAAGAACACCTTCACATCCAAACCCAACCACCTGTTGAACAAGCTTGACACCACTCCAGATCCTCCCAAGTTTCCCCCAAAGACAAGCGACTTCCAAAAGAGAGTGACCTTTGTTAAGAGTGGGGTTTACCAGCCGAGAGAGAAGCCACAGCCGAGAGAAACCCCAAAGCCAAAGCCAGTCCGCTTCCATTGTGGTCATTGTGGAAGGGATGGTCACCTAGAGGAGTTTTGCTGGAGAAAGAAGAGGGAGGTGAGACGAGAGAAGGAGATGGGGAACAGGTACAGGTACCACTCTTCCCGTAGTGTGCCTGTGTCTCGTTCACCCTTGCCTAGGAGAGAGGGCTTTGTGCGTACAGCTCCTTCGTTTGGTAGTCGTGGTGTTCCAGCTAGTTGTGAGTTTGCTAGGCGGCCTCCGGTTCGTGGTTAGTTTGGTTCAGGGAGGTTCGACCATAGCTTCGAGGCGAGGAGACAGTCTAGGCCACGTTTTCCCCCGCGTGGTGCTAGAGGTCCGATGGTGAGAGACGAGAGGGTACCACGTAGTGACGTTGATTTTGCTAACCCCTCTTTTGAGCAGATGGCCCGACACTGGTTTAACTCCTTCTGTGCTAACCCCAGTGTCGAGTCATTCGCTCGTTCTCGTTCTCGCTTTTGATTGTGCAGGTGTGAGGTATGGAGAACATGAGCTTGGTGACTCTTGGTCTTTTGCATGATCAAGGTTTGATGGTTCTCCACACCTTTTTGGATGGCCCCGATGTGGCCCTTGTACACTATGTATCGTGAGTATATCCCTTGTACACTCTTGTGTTCATCTGTGTATATTTAGCTTGCTTTGTGCCTGTATCATGATTTTTATGTTTTGTGTAGCATATTGTACATTTGTTTATCTGGTATCCTTTTAGTTGGTATCTTTTGTTGCATCCTGCTCATTTGAGATTTCTCTTCCTTTTTATGATGGAGCTTTCCATTTGCTTTTGTACACCTTTTCTAGTTTTTCTAGGTGTCTTTGATTGAGGGGAAGCTCGGCTTTATTTAATGGGGAGTATTTGCTCGACTTGATTTGGAAAGGAGAGGATCTTGCTTAGAGCTTTTGGATAGCATGAGTTTGTGAGGTTGCTGAGTTGGCACTTTGGTTGTGCATTTCATGGGAGTTTGAAGTTTGCACCTGAACCTTGGATTTGCATTTCAGTTGCACATTCCAAGGGGAGCTGATGATTGAACCTGAACCTTGGATTTGCATTTCGGTTGCACATTCCAAGGGGACCTTGTAGTTTGAACTTGAACCTTGGATTTGCATTTTGGTTGCACATTCCAGGGGGAGCTTTGTATTTGTGCTATGATCGCGTTTGTGTATTGAGTTTGAGCTTGCCCATGTTTGTACCCAAAACCAGCTTGCAGACATTTTACTAAGCCACTTGACCAAGTTACCTTCACCCGCTTGCGAGGAGAACTTGGTGTGTGTGCAGTTTTCTGAGCTGAGTTTTGGAGGCTTCTCTTGTAGCATATGTATATTATTGTACCATCTTTGTATCTTGATGTACATTTTTTCTTGCTTTTGTATCTTGATTTCATCTTTTGTATCATATCTTATGATGAGATTCTCCTATATGCAATGATTGGTACAACTTGCTACATTTTAGAGTTTAGGCAGGCTGGCTAGGGATTGATTGTATGGATGGCTATGCTCTTGATGGTTTTGATATATATTCTATTGAGATAGTCGCTTTTTGAATTAAAATGATAAACTGAACTTAAATCCTTCACCCATGAGTAAATGCCTTTGCATGTCTTGTTTGAGTCGAAATGGCTATATCTTGCTTAAGATCATGCTAGGGTGTGCTATTCTTTTCAATTGGGTCAAAGACCTGTGTCATTGTAAATGTTTAGCCCATGCTTTATCTTGTGGAGGAGCATAAGCTTCTTTTTGTCGCAAAGACATTTCATGTACCATGCTTAATTTGAAAAACTTGAAACATGAGATGTCTATGCATGAAAGAAGAAAGATGAGAAAAAGATATATTTACAGAAAATTATGCTCATGTCTCTATGCTTTCACCATTGCACACACTTGCACATATGGGTGCTAAGCGGTTGCATGTTGTTTACCGGAGAAGTCTCCCATGAGAAGTGAACACATGGCTCCGTGCTTTGACATGACATGAGGTAGAACTTGGGCGTTTATGATGATCTTTTGTCAAGAATGCGTGTCCTTTCATGATTTTGGTGAGACGGAGTTCATTTTTGCTTGAACAATCCATGGTTAGGACTTTGCTCATGTGGTGACATTTTTGATAAAACTCCACAACTTGCTCATGGCTTTGTCAATTGGATATATATCTTCACCTTCTTGATGGCAATGCCCGTGTGACATGATGAACTATCTTGTTTGCCTCTTCTCTAACTTGTAGCATTTTGTATTACTCATTATATATTTGAGAAGCGTGTAGTTGCATTTTGTACACTTTTCCTTGATGTGTGCATTGTCAACAAGGGGGAGAATTTCTGGAGCTTTTTGCAAGGGGGAGGATTTGCTGAATTGATGAGAAAGATTTTGTGCTAAAATTGTTGGATTTGTGTAAGAGATCGAAAATTTTGCCCAAGTGAGAGTTTTTGAAATTTTGTGAAGTTTCTGAGAGTTTGAGCATTGGAATATCTTGCTGGGCACATTTGGAAGGTTTTCAAGTTGGAACGGCATCGTTGCGAGTTTGTTTGTGCAATTTTGGCATTTTCAAGTTTGGTCATCTGCCTTGGGTGGTTTAACCGCCCCTGTGCTGAGTGCACAAGAGTTGTGAAAGTTTGGTCCATTTTCGAGTGTTTTTCGCACGCACAAGTTCACTTATTCAGGGAGAGTTGCATCTTTGCAGGGGGAGTGTTTTGGATGTCCTGAAAAGTGATTTGGTGGTTTTGAGATTTGTGATTTGTGCTTTGTGCTTTTGCTCTTTTGCCGATGGTGTTGAGCCCTTTCGCTTCTTCTTGAAGGGTCGGCGTTTCTGGAGCTTTCTCTTGCAGAGTGACTTTGTTCTCGGCTTGTTCTTGCTTTTAGTCACTTGCTTGAGTCTTGTTTTCGATTTCTTTTATATTTTCTTCATATCATTGGTTACTATGTGTGTGTTGTCAATGCACTCATCAAGGGGGAGATTGAGGACCCGGTGTGTCCGAGGACCGGTGGATGGTCGCTTCCTGGTGTGATGAGTGATTGACAACGTGGTGTGGATTGACGTTTCCCTTGGCTCAAGTATTGCAGGTGTAGAATGCGGCTTGATTGCATTGGTGCAGGAGAAGAACAGGCGCGAAAGGTTTTAGCCATGGCGGCCTCCGAGGAGCGGAGAGACAAGTAGGCTTGGTTCGAGGGACCCGGTGGCCGGTGGATCAAGTGCGGTTCACATGCTGGCAAGAACGAGCAAGGGGACGTGGTTCCGGTGCGAGGTAGCGGCTCACGACCGAAGCTCGTACGCGGACGAGAAGCCGGCGCAAGGTGGCGGCTAACAACCGAAGTTTGCGCGCGGGGTTTGGTGATTTGGCCACAAAATCATCGGTGGACGGTTTCCCTTGGTTTGGGCCTCAAAACCAAGGACCTAGGACTCAACGAGGCGAGATTGGGCAACTGGGCTGAGGTGACCAGCCAGGGGCGGTTTAACTGCTCCCCAGGGGCGGTTTAATCGCCTCCCCCTGGGCCGGCCCAAAAACGGCGTCGAGGAGCTTCGATCCGGAGGACACGCGGCGTGACTGCAAGGCTTGCGTCGGAGGGAAGCTAGCTTGCAGTGGAAGGTGCCCGAGCCGGAAAATATCTGAGAACCGAATGTCAAATTTGCCCCTGAGGGGTATGTATCACTTAGGGGTAGTTTAGTCTTTAGAGCAGCACCACTTGGACTACTAATAGCCCCTCCCAGGGCTGGTGGCTGCCATCTCTATGGTCATCCTTTAGTTATCTCTTTAGTTCTCTTTGTTTTTCTCCTTTGGACTAGTTTCCCCTTCATCCCCTCCACCTAGAACTATTTCGAATCCTTGGTAGTTTGTATAGGTGAATTCATGGTTATGTGATGGAGTTTGTGCTGCTCATCTTTGTGCCATGATTTGATTCCACGAGCTCCTTTTTCCTTTTCTATTTTCGTGGGTATTTTCGGAGCTATTTTTGGGGGATTTTCGTTCTTCTCTTTCTAGGGCGTTTTCTCTCAGATTTCTTTGGGGGATTCACGTATGAGTGCCTTGTGCCTCTTTTGCTGGTGATCCCTTGCCCCCAAACGCCGGGAATCGCTTTGGATTTCAGATTTTCGGGATGAACTCGGGGTGGAAGTGTTCTTCACAAGATCTGAGATTCCGGGAGTTCTAGAGTGTTTGAGGCCCACTGAAGGTGTACATCATCTCCCCAAAGTGTCGTCTCAAGAGCTCAAGCCGTTTGGGAGATCGACTCACGAGTTGACTTTTTCCTGAGAGCTCCCAGATTGACCGCCCCCAGGAGGTTAAACCGCCCCCCTAGGCGGTTAAACCGCCCCTAGGGAGGTCTAACCGCCTCTGGCTGGGTAGAGAAGGTTTTTCCTCGTTTCGGTTCATTTTGTGTTCGTTTTGATCGATTCGAGTTCCGCTGCGTGTTTCTTGCTCCTAGGGTCAGTAGCTTGACAGTGGCTACGTGATCTTGGCAAGATCGCTTTCGGAGGCGTTGGAGTTGATTTGGGAGAATAGCCGGATTGGTTGGAAAGAATTTTTATCGGCTCCCATTCACTCCCCCCCCCCCCCTCTCTGGTCGCCGATTCGGTCCTTCAATTGGTATCAGAGCCGGTTACGGGTCTTTGCGACTCTAACCAGTCTAAGATCCAAAGATGGCGTACCAAGATCGGGGTTCCGGGCCTTCACACTTCGATGGGAAGAACTACCCGAACTGGGTTGCGCGTATGGGCGCTTTCTTGCGAGGCAAAGGAAAGTTGCTGTGGGATGTGACGAAAGATGAAAACTATGTCAATCCCACCAACTTAGATGCCCAGGATGCAAGAGATAAATTCGAGGCAAACGCTAGGGCTGTCGACTACTTGTTTCGTGCTTTGTCGGCTGAGGAATTTGAGAGAGTTTTGGGCGAGGACCTAGCTAGCCAGATCTGGCTAAAGCTCAAGGTAGCCCATGGTGGTGATAGTCATGTTAAGGCTAGGCTTTTCTCGGTTTATCGTAGAGAGTACGAGAACTTTGAGCAGTTGGATGGTGAGTCGGTCGATGCGATGTTTCAGCGCTTTACCGCCATAGTCAACAACATGAAAGCCAACATTGCCGCACTCCCATACACGGATCATGACAGAGCTTTGAAGCTCTTGATTTCCCTTGATCGGTCCGTGTGGGGTGCCAAGGTTGAGGCGATCATGGAGTCGGCTAACTATGAAACCTTGAGAGTTGATGAGCTTTTCTCGAAGTTGAAATCTTTAGAGGTTGATAGACGGTTTCTTGCCAAGGCTAAGAGTCCGACTGATCCCCATAGTCTGGCTCTAGTCGGTGGCTCTGGTTATGGACAGGCTAACGCTTCGAGACACTTTGCTTTGTCTTCTCTTGTGTCTCTTCCAGATGAAGAATATGAGGTGCTGAGCGAGGAGGATCTCGCATTGCTCACGAGGAGGTTCGAGCGGATGTACCAGAACTGCAAGGGTTCGAGGCGTGCCGGGAGTACGTGCTACAGATGCGGGAAGATGGTCCACTTCATCGCCAAGTGCCCCGAGGAAATCAAGAAACACAAGTACCGCCCGCGAGATGAGCACAAGCACCGCTCCAAGGACAAGCACCACTCCAAGCACAAGAACAAGGAGGAGAACACCGACACCTCGTCAAGCTCAAGCAGCGAGGAAGAAGACCGCGGCCACCGCAAGGAGAAGAAGCACAAGAACCGCAACTTCAACGGGCTTTTTGGGGTCGCTATGAACTTCTGCACCATGGCTCACGGCTCCAACAACAAGAACATCTCCGACTACGACTCTGACTCTGACTCCGAGGATGAGGTATTGACTGATCCGACCTCTTTGCGTAAGGAGATTGCTAGATTAGAGCAGTTGGTCGATAATCGCGATGATGTGCTTAGGAAGACCAACAAGGAGAAGAGAGAGTTTAGGTCTTTGCTAGGAGAGTCAAAGGAAAGAATAGCTGAGCTTGAGGCCTTACATTCTGAGACTGGAAAGAAGGCGATGGATTTTGAGTCTGTGCTTAGCGAGTCTAGCAAGAAAGTGGCTGAGCTTGAAACTGAGTTGGCAAGTGCTAGAGCTGAGATAGGTGTGTTAAAAGATGCTCCTATTGTTTCTGATGAGATTGAATGCTCTTTCTGTGATGTGCATCTTGCTGATTTGGTAGCTCTTAAGGAGAAACACATGACATGCCTAGATGATCTAGAAGATGCTAGGGTTGAGATTGCTGAGTTGAAGTCTAGACCTTCTTTGCTAGGTGCTTGTACTTCTTGTCCTATTTTACATGCTCAGTTGCTTGAATCTTGTACCATGATCAGTTCGCTTGAAGCTCAATTGAAATCTCCTATTGCAAACTCTTGTTCGGCTTGCGATGTTGTTGCTTTGAGGAATGTTGAGCTGGCGCAATCTGTTGATCGTTTGCAAGATGAAAATGATGAGTTGCGTCAATGTTTGGGTTGGTTGTTGGGTCGCGAGCCACAGCTTAAGATGTTGATTGCTGGGTTCAAGAGAGCTAATGGTCATGGTCTGGGTTCTGAGAAGGTTGGTGAGAGCAGTGGTGAGAGAGAGAGAACCTGAGAGCTCCATCACAAACATTCCCACAAACCCTGGCTGAGAGTTGCTGATCGTGTGGTTTTCGTTCGATTCGTGTTGGATTTGTTCGATTCGTGCTCCGCTGTGTTGATCTTGTTCCTAGGGTCAGTAGCCTCACAGTAGCTACGTGATCTTGGCAAGATCGGTTGGTAGGCTTTGGAGTTGAGTTGGGATTAGCCGGATTCGTGAGAGAAATTTTTATCGGCTCCCATTCACTCCCCCCCTCTCTGGTCGCCTAATCGGTCCTTCACGATCTGATTTGCAGATGACAGGTCCATCTTGTTCAAGGGTGGAGGAATATTTTACTGCCAAATGATGGGATATTTTAGTTGGAATATCAGCCATTGGAAACGATCGATAAGAAGTGTTGGCCATAAGTACTATCAGCCTAATACTGACGGATGATCAATGCAACAAGGACAGCCGATGTAACAATGTTATCGGCTCTGTGATGATCAAGATGCTAGTTGAGGGAGCATTAAAAAATTAATATATACTCAGGGAACTTAAGAAGCCAGTGTTGATTGCTAATATGCTGAGGGAATTTTCACACAAATATTATCAGTTACAAGGAATCAAATTTACTGGTACTGCTAATTGCTTTCTCGCCGACGACGGTTTGTTGCAGCAGTGCGGAACAAACACTATATGGCCTCAGGGGGGCAGTTAGTTGCAGAGCTATTAGTACCATGACAGTCTGCAAGTGAGCTTGACTCGTTGATCGATTTGGCAAAGCTATTGCTTCTTAATATACCAACTGATGGAGCAAATCGATATATCGGCTGATAAAAAAAGAGGAGGAATTCGGCACCTGAAACATTGAGGACCCGGTGTGTCCGAGGACCGGTGGATGGTCGCTTCCTGGTGTGATGAGTGATTGACAACGTCGTGTGGATTGACGTTTCCCTTGGCTCAAGTATTGCAGGTAAAGAATGCGGCTTGATTGCATTGGTGCAGGTGAAGAACAGGCGCGAAAGGTCTTAGCCATGGCGGCCTCCGAGGAGTGGAGAGACAAGTAGGCTTGGTTCGAGGGACCCGGTGGCCAGATGGATCAAGTGCGGTTCACATGCTGGCAAGAACGAGCAAGGGGACGTGGTTTCAGTGCGAGGTAGCGGCTCACAACCGAAGCTCGTACGCGGATGAGAAGCCGGCGCAAGGTAGCGGCTAACAACCAAAGTTTGCGCGCGGGGTTTGGTGATTTGGCCACAAATCATCGGTGGACGGTTTCCCTTGGTTTGGGCCTCAAAACCAAGGCCGAGGACTCGATGTAGCGACGGCCCGGCCTGCCAGCCAGGGGCGGTCCAACCGCCCCGCAGGGCGGTGTGACCGGTCCCACCTGGGCAGGTCGCCCGTGTGCGTCGAGGAGCTTCGATCCGGAGGACACGCGGCGTGATCGCAAGGCTTGCATCGGAGGAAAGCTAGCTTGCGGTGGAAGGTGTCCCAGCCGGAAAAATCTTCACGGAAAATGTCATATTCGCCCCTGAGGGGTATGTATCGCTTAGGGGTAGTTTAGTCTTTCGAGCACCACCATTTGGACTATATAATAGACCCCCTAGGGGTGGTGGCTGTGATCTCTCTAGTTATTTTTCATTTGGCTTGTTTAGTTTTCCTCTTCCCTTCATCCTCTCCACCTAGAACTAATTTGAATCATTCATAGTTTGTATAGGTGAATTCATGGTTGTTTGATTGAGCTTAATCTCCTTATCTCTGTGCCATGATTTGAATTCCCGAGCTCCTTTTCTTTTTCCCATTTTCGGCGGTATTTTCGGAGCCATTTTTGGGGGATTTTCGTTCTTCACTTTCTAGCCCGTTTCCTCTCGGATTTCTTTGGGGGAATCACGCATGAGTGCCTTGTGCCTCTTTTCTTGGTGATCCCTTGCCCCCAAACGCCGGGAATCGGTTTAGATTTGAAGTTTTCGGGATGAACTCGTGGAGGGTGTGTTCTTCGCTAGATTTGAAATTCCCGGAGTTCTAGGGAGTTAGAGGCCGAGATTTTTGGGGCATAGCCTCTCCTTGAGGTGTATATCATCTACCCAAAGTTTCGTCTCAAAACTCAAAGCCATTTGGGAGATCCGTTCTCGAGTTGACCTTTGTCCCGTGCTGTCTTGCAAGACCGGTGCGACCGCCCTCGGATACCGGTGTGACCGCCCCTGGCTGAAGGGCCAGGCAAGGGCGGTGCAACCGCCCCTGGAGAGAGGTGCAACCGCCCCTGGCTGAGAGTTGCTGATTCGTGTGGTTTTCGTTCGATTCTTGTTGGAGTTGTTCGATTCGTGTTCCGCTGCGTTGATCTTGTTCCAAGGGTCAGTAGCCTCACAGTAGCTACGTGATCTTGGCAAGATCGGTTGGTAGGCTTTGGAGTTGAGTTGGGAGTAGCCGGATTCGTGAGAGAAATTTTTATCGGCTCCCATTCACTCCCCCCCTCTCTGGTCGCCTAATCGGTCCTTCAATTGGTATCAGAGCTGGTTACGGGTCTTTGCGACTCTAACCAGTCTAAGATCCAAAGATGGCGTACTAAGATCAGGGTTCCGGGCCTCCGCACTTCGATGGGAAGAACTACCCAAACTGGGTTGCGCGTATGGGCGCTTTCTTGCGAGGCATAGGAAAGTTGTTGTGGGATGTGACCAAAGATGAAAACTATGTCAATCCCACCAACTTAGATGCCCAAGATGCAAAGGATAAGTTTGAGGCAAATGCTAGAGCTGTTGACTACTTGTTCCGTGCTTTGTCTGTCGAGGAGTTTGAGCGAGTTTTGGGCGAGTACCTAGCTAGCCAGATCTGGCAGAAGCTCAAGGTAGCCCACGGTGGTGATAGCCATGTGAAGGCTAGGCTTTTCTCGATGTATCGCAGAGAGTATGAGAATTTTGCTCATTTGCCTGGAGAGTCTATTGATGCTTTGTTTCAGCGTTTCACTTCCATTGTCAACAACATGAAAGCCAACATTACCGTACTCCCATACTCGGATCATGACAGAGCTATCAAGCTCTTGCAAGCACTTGATAGATCCGTGTGGGGTGCCAATGTTGAGGCGATCATGGAGTCGGCAAACTATGAAACTTTGTCTGTTGATGAGCTTTTCTCGAAGTTGAAGTCTTCTGAGGTTGACAGACAGCTGCTTGCCAAGGCTAAGACTCCCAGACACTTTGCTTTGTCTTCTCTTGTGTCTCTTCCAGATGAGGAATATGAGGTGCTGAGCGAGGAGGATCTCGCGTTGCTCACGAGGAGGTTCGAGCGGATGTACCAGAACCACAAGGGTTCTAGGCGTGCCGGGAGTACGTGCTACAGATACGGGAAGATGGGCCACTTCATCGCCGAGTGCCCCGAGGAGATCAAGAACGACTAAAACCACAAGCACCGCCCGCGAGACGACCACAAGCACCGTCCCAAGGACGAGTACCGCTCCAAGCACAAGAACAAGGAAGAAAGAAGGTCGAAGAACAAGCACAGTGGACACAAGAAGAACCGATCTCGAGCGATGGTGGCAGATGCGAACGACATCGACAGAAGCTCCACCAACACATCGTCGAGCTCGAGCAGCGAAGATGAAGATCGCGGCCACCGCAAGGATAAGAAGAACCTGAACCACAACTTCAACGGCATCTCCTTCGCCGCCATCGACTGCTGCACCATGGCACACGACTCCGTGAAGAGCAAGGACGACTCCGACTCTGACTCCGAGGATGAGGTATTGACCGATCCCACCTCTTTGCGTAAGGAGATTGCTAGACTAGAGCAGTTGGTCGATAACCGTAATGATGTGCTTAGGAAGACCAACAAGGAGAAGAGAGAGTTCAGGTCTTTGCTAGGAGAGTCCAAGAATAGAGTAGCTGAGCTTGAGACCTTGCTTTCTGAGACTGGAAAGAAGGCGATGGAGTTTGAGTCTTTGCTTTGCGAGTCTAGGGAGAGAGCAGCTAAGCTTGAGTCGGAGATTGCTGTGTTGAAAGATGCTCCTCTTGTGTCTGATGAAATTGAATGCTCATTCTGTGATGTGCATCTTGCTGATCTGGTTGTTCTGAAGGAGAAACACATGAAATGCTTAGATGAACTAGAAGGTGCTAGGGTTGAGCTTGCTGAGTTAAAGTCTAGATCATCTTTGCTAGGTGCTTGTGCTTGTACTTCTTGTCCTGCTTTGCATGCTCAGTTGCTTGAATCTCGTACCATGATTAGTTCGCTTGAAGCTCAATTGAAATCTCCTATTGCAAATTCCTGTTCTGCTTGTGATGTTGTCGCTTTGAAGAATGTTGAGCTAGAACAATGTGTAAATCGCTTGCAAGATGAGAATGATGAGTTGCGACAGTGTTTGGGTTGGTTGTCGGGTCGCGAGCCTCAGCTTAAGATGTTGATTGCTGGTTTTAAGAGAGCTGATGGTCGTGGTCTCGGTTCTGAGAAAGTTGGTGAGAGTAGTGGTGAGAAAGAGAGAGAGCCTGAAAACTCCACCACAAACATTCCCACAAACCCACCGAAAGCCATTCTCAAGAACACCTTCACACCCAAACCAAACCACTTGCTAAACAAGCTTGACACCCCTCCAGATCCTCCCAAGTTTCCACCAAAGACAAACAACTTCCAGAGGAGAGTGACCTTTGTGAGGAGTGGGGTTTACCAGCCGAGAGAGAGGCCACAGCCGAGAGAAACCACAAAGCCCAAGCCAGTCCGCTTCCATTGTGAGCATTGTGGAAGGGATGGACACCTTGAGGAATTTTGCTGGAGGAAGAAGAGGGAGGTGAGAAGAGAGAAGGAGATGGGGAACAGGGACAGGTACTACTCTTCTCGTAGTGTGCCTGTGTGTCGTTCACCCTTGCCTAGAGGAGAGGCCTTTGTGCGCACAGTTCCTTCATTTGGCAGTTGTGGTGTTCCAGCTAGTCGTGAGTTTGCTAGGCGGCCTCCGGTTGGTAGTCAGTTTGGTTCAGGGAGGTTCGACCGTAGCTTCGAGGCGAGGAGAGAGTCTAGGCCACGTTTTCCCCCGCTTAGTGCTAGAGGTTCGATGGTGAGAGACGAGAGGGTTTCACGTGGTAGAGTTGATTTTGCTAACCCTCCTTTGAGCAGATGGCCCGACACTGGTTTGACTCGTTTTGTGCTAACCCCAGTGTCGAGTCATTCGCTCATTCTCGTTCTCGTTTTTGATTGTGTAGGTGGGAGGCTTGGAGAACTTTTGGTTGATGGACTCTGGCTGTTCGAGACATATGACAGGTAATAGGAAGTGGTTCTCCAGTCTCACCCCGGTGGTGTCCAGGCAGTACATCACTTTCGGGGATAAGGGCAGAGGTCGAGTGTTGTCTGAGGGTGCTATTCAGGTGAGTGACAATTTTATGTTGAAGCGAGTTGCTCTTGTCAAGAATCTTGGTTTTAATTTGCTTTCAGTTTCTCAGCTTCTTGATGAGGGTTATGAGGTTCGGTTTAAGAGTGGTGATTCTCAAATTCTTGATTCTCGAGGTGACCTTGTGTGTATGATCATTCCCGAGGGACAGATTTTTCGTGCTGATTTTTCTCGATCTTTTGGTCCTTCACGGTGTTTGATCGCTGGTACTTCTTCTGAGCTTTGAAAGTGGCATAGGAGATTGGGTCATGTGAGCTTTGATTTACTCACACGCTTGAGTGCTCTTGACCTTATCCGAGGATTGCCCAAGCTCAAGTTCGAGAAAGATTTGGTTTGTGCACCTTGTAGGCATGGTAAAATGGTTGCTGCTTCCCATCCACCTTTGACAGATGTTATGACTGAGCGTCCAGGGGAGCTTTTGCATATGGACTTGGTTGGTCCCGCTCGCGTTCGTTCATTTGGTGGGAAGTGGTATGTTCTTGTGGTTGTGGATGACTTTTCTCGGTATGCTTGGGTGTTCTTTTTGGCGTCGAAGGATGAGACATTTGATTTTGTTCGAGATCTGATTTTGAGGTTGAAAAACGAGAGTAATGGTGGTGCCATGAGAGCTATACGCAGTGACAATGGTACGGAATTTAAGAACACTCGTTTTGATGCTTTTTGTCGTGATCTTGGTCTCGAACATCAATACTCTTCGCCATATGTTGCTTGTCAAAATGGAGTTGTTGAAAGGAAAAATCGGACACTTTGTGAGATGGCTAGGACGATGCTAGATGAGCATAGGACTCCTAGGAAATATTGGGCAGAAGCAGTGAACACAGCTTGTTATGTTTCGAATCGGATTTTCCTTCGTGCTTTCAAGAAGAAAACTTGCTATGAGCTTTTCCATGGTCGTTTCCCCCGTGTGAGTCACTTTTGGGTTTTTGGTTGCAAGTGTTTCATTCTGAAGAAAGGAAATTTGGACAAGTTTGAGTCTCGTTCGATGGATGGAATTTTTCTTGGTTATGCTAATCACTCTCGAGCATATCGTGTGCTCAATCTTGAGACTAACCAAATCATGGAGACTTGCGAAGTCACCTTCGACGAGACCATTCTGTGTAGCTCTTCTGTCTTTGAGTGTGCAGGTGATGATGAATTGGGACAGTCCATCTTTGAGGAAGAACAGCTTGATGATGAAGATGATGAAGAGAACCATGCACTGTGTGGAGATCGTGTACCTTCTACTTCCACTACTACTACGACGTTCGACGACGGCCCCACTGCTACACCTTCGTCGAGTCGTGCACATGATCGATTTCAAGTGGAAGCTGATGTTGAGGGGGAGGCAATCTCGAGGCGAGAAGCTCCCCGGCTGGTACAGAGGGATCATCCACCTTCGAAGATCATCGGGAACTTGGATGAACGTACTACACGGTCGAGGTCACAAAACATCTCTCATTTCGCTCATTCTGCTTTTGTTGCGTCTTTCGAGCCCAAAAATGTTGGACACGCTTTATCTGATTCTGATTCGGTCAATGCCATGCATGAAGAGCTTGAAAACTTTGAGAGAAACCAAGTGTGGGAGTTAGTTGAACCACCTCCAAATTGTCATCCTATACGAACCAAGTGGGTCTTCAAAAACAAGAGGGATGAGGGCGGTGAGATTGTGAGAAACAAAGTGAGGCTGGTTGCTCAGGGGTTTTCGCAGCAGGAGGGGATAGATTATGAGGAGACAATTGCTCCTGTTGCCCATTTGGAGGCAATTCAGATCCTTCTAGAATTTGCAGTTGCTAAAGGGTTCAAATTGTACCAAATGGACGTGAAGAGTGCCTTCTTAAATGGGGTGATCGAGGAAGTAGTGTATGTGAGGCAGCCCCCGGGTTTTGAGAGTGAGAGATACCCACACCGAGTGTACAAACTCCACCAAGCTTTATATGGCCTAAAGCAAGCACCGAGAGCGTGGTATGGAAGGTTGAGGGGGTTCTTGCTTAGCAAGGGGTTTGTGATGGGAAAGGTTGATAAGACGCCCTTCTTGTTGAGAAATGGCAATGATATTTTAATCGTTCAGATTTACGTGGATGATATCATTTTTGGTGGCCCTTCTCACGATCTTGTTGCCAAGTTTGCAGACGATATGAGCAGGGAATTTGAGATGTCGATGATGGGGGAGTTGCAGTTCTTTCTCGGGCTGCAGATCAAGCAAACCAAGGATGGGACGTTCGTGTACCAAAGCAAGTACACCAAGGACATTCTCAAGAAATTCGATATGAGCGACTCCAAGCCAATGACAACGCCGATGAGTACGACTACAGCTTTGGATGCGGATGAGGACGGAGAACCAGTGGACCAGAAGGAGTACCGGAGCATGATAGGCTCCCTTCTCTACTTGACGGCGACGAGGCCGGACATACAGTTCAGCGTGTGTCTGTGCGCTCATTTTCAGGCTTCACCGAGGACTTCACATCGTCAGGCCGTCAAGCGGATTTTCAGGTATCTCAAGTTTACTCCTGAGCTGGGTCTTTGGTATTTTGCTGATTCCTCACTTGCACTTCATGGTTTTTCTGATGCGGATTTTGCTGGGTGTCGTGTTGATCGCAAGTCTACTTCTGGTCAGTGTCAGTTTCTTTGTTCGTCTCTTGTGTCTTGGTCTTCTCGCAAGCAGTCTAGTGTAGCCCAATCCACCACAGAGGCCGAGTATGTTGCTGCTGCTAGCTGTTGTTCTCAGTTGCTTTGGATCACCTACACCTTGAGAGATTTTGGATTAGACATGCCCCATGTTCCACTTTTTTGTGATAGCACCAGTGCCATCAGCGTAGCCAAAAATCCCGTGCTTCATTCCAAAACCAAACACATAGAAGTGAGGTACCACTTTCTGAGAGATCATGTGGAGAAAGGAGACATTGAGCTTGCCCATGTTTCTACCCGAAACCAGCTTGCAGACATTTTCACTAAGCCACTTGACCAAGCTACCTTCACCCGCTTGCAAGGAGAACTTGGTGTGTGTGCGGTTTTCTGAGCTGAGTTTTGGAGGCTTCTCTTGTAGCATATGTATACTATTGTACCATCTTTGTATCTTGATGTACACTTTCTATTTTTGTATCTTGATGTACACTTTCTGTTTTTGTATCTTGATGTATAGTTTTCATCTCTGCATTTTGTGATATATCATGCTGCATTTGTATCATATTCTAGGATGAGCTTCTCCTATATGCAGTGATTGCTACAACTTGCTACATTTTAGAGTTTAGGCAGGCTGGCTAGGGATTGATTGTATGGATGTCTATGCTCTTGATGGTCTTGATATATATTCCTTTGAGATAGTCACTTTTTGAATTAAAATGACAAACTAAACTTAAACTCTTATCACCCATGAGTAAATGCCTTTGCATGTCTTGTTTGAGCCGAAATGGCTATATTTTGCTTAAGGTCATGCTAGGATGATATTCTTTTCATTTGGGTCAAAGATCTTTGTCATTGTAAATGTTTAGCCCATGTTTATATCATGGAGGAGCATAAGCTTCTTTTTGTCGCAAAGACATTTCATGTACCATGTTTAATTTGAAAAACTTGAAAAATGAGATGTCTATGCATGAAAGAAGAAAGATGAGAAAAAGATTTATTTGAAAATATTTATGCTCATGTCTCTATGCTTTCACCATTGCACACACTTGCATACATGGGTGCTAAGCGGTTTGTTGGCACTCCTTAGCCTAACTAAAATCCGCAAGCGCACGGAGTCCGATGTAGCCTTTCACTAGGGGAGTAAGAACCTGGATATCGAATCCAAGGAACGGTAGACGCGACTAGCCTAGAACTTTTCTAACCGGACCCACCAAGGAGCAAAAGGATAAATGGGTAGAGAGCTTGACTTTAGTTAGCTACTCATTACCCCAGACAAACTATCGATACCTAACCTGATCTGCTTCGATGGCTAGAATGGGAAGAACTCAGAACGGGATGACAGAGGGGTTCTTCCGGGCTCAGCACTACTGTTATGAGTACACCCGAACGTGGTGGAGTACAAAGGACAGACACGGCTGTCACCACCTGCCGCCTACCACTGCAGTTCCGTGGGGTGCAACACAACCTGAGGTGACTAGCCAGCACAGGCACCACGCCTAAGCTTTCAGTCACTGACCTCCACCCAACGCGAAGGGCTATAGAGGAAACCCCCAACAAGAGTCGCTGTCACTCGCGCAGACTCAGGTATCCGCAGATCAAGATAAATATGATAACTTGCTGAAAGTAAGTTGTAAACTAGCAAGGTACTAAAGGCAAGAGACCGAGGACTTACTGAAGATAACTCTTGAATATATTCCTCGGGGGCGGAAATGTTGAGACGAGACCGAGAGAGAAATCCCGGACTCTCTCTACAAAGCTCGGCTGTCACCCGAGCAACTCACCCACTCTCTCCCTACTCTAATTCTAAAGATGAGAGCAAAAACCCACTAAGCTACTCTTCTCTCCTTTGGATGGTTTGATGGATGCTTTCTCAAGGTGAAGGAGGGTCCCTTTTATAGTCTTCAAGGGCGGTTGCAGGCGTCAGGATTAAGCTAACCCTCTGCTTAACTGCCACGCAAAGGGGGACAGGTGGCGGCCTCTGGGGGAGGCCGGCCGGCCTAGGCCAGGCCGATCGGCCTGGCCTGGCTGCCCCGTGGCACCGCCTTCTTCAGGGATGCTCTAGATTGCTCCCTGAGGTCGGTAACGGTTGCTTTGGATTAAAACTGTCTGAGAATCCAATGTTGGTGGGCCCTTCAATCCATGCAAATGTAGCTTAGGCCTTTCGGTTTCTTGGATCAAACCGACGTTGATCGCACGTCTCATGATCATTTATGTTGTGTTTGTGATCTCCTGGATCAGTGATGTGGCAAGTGGCCACAGAAGGGGGCCGGTCGGCCTGGCATAGGCCGGCCGGACTGGCTTTGTGCCCAATGTGGCTCAACTTTTGCTTGCTTGCTCCTGCACTCACAAATTATACAAAACTTATGGAACTCATTAGAATTAATCAATTTTACTTTGTTATGAGCAAGATGAGCCTGAAATGTGACTGAATGTTGGTGGTGAAACCGTATCGTAACGACCACCAACACGCCCCCCTACCTGAACTTTGCTAGTCCCTTAGCAAAGAATGAATTAAACCACCGGGACTTAGCAAGATCAGGGTCATGAACTCAAGGTATACACAAGTCATATCTCTGAGTTTTCTTTCATACCTTGGATTCTGGTGGCTAACACCCTCATCTTCATCAATTGAGTCTTAGAACAACTCATTGATTGGTCGAGCACTTCTTCCTCCTGGCATTTGGAGTTTTTGATAATTTTATAAAGAAAACGAGGCATTCCCTTGTTATTTCTCAACATCTCTCGATCACTCATAGGGTTTGGATCCTCACCTGGGCTTAAAATCAAGCCTCTCTATGTTATAAGGTGGAGCTTTTGAGATGTTGCTCACTCTTCTTTATTTATTTTGCAAGATCGAAGAACTTGTCTAATCATTCCTACTACTCATACATCTTGGCCAAGTGCATGTGTACTTGGATGTTTGAGTCCTTGTTCCAGCATCTTTCATCTTTCCCCTTTCTCTTTCTCTTTTTTTTTCTCTAAAGATAAGGAGTGTATCATTCCTTTCTTCATTCATATTTTTTTTAGGGGGATGAAGAGCTTATGACAATTTGGACTTTATTGATGCTCGTGTACGTGGATGGCCATGATGAACAAGATAGCACGAACGTGAAGGCAAGTAATTCGAGCAAGCTCAAAATTTAGAAGGTAGCAATGTAGAAGTTTCAACTTGAACTTGTTATATGGCTTTGGATAGGACATTTCAAGTTGATGATAACAAGGGTTGCCTTAAGTTTTATTTTCAAAAACAATCTCCAAAACCTCGAATCAGAAGGCTCAACTTCTCAAATCATCATATCATAAGAATCAATTAACGAGAATCAGGCAATCCTATCAAAAAGTTCCAAGGAAATGAAATACTCTGAAATATCACAAGTATATCCAAGGTGCCATGCGCAGGGGTTCACTTTCATGAGTTTTGATCAAGTTTTAAAATTATTTAGCCAGGAGTTTTAGATCAAAATCATGAAAAGATCAAATGTAGGGGTTGCAAACCGTGTCCTGGAGTCGAGTCGACGACGATGGCCACAGGCCCAGGCCGATCGGCCCAGTAGAGGCCGGCCGGCCTGGCCTTGTAGCCGGCGTCCCGATTTAGGTTCCTCGTTTATGTGATTCACGAGATTACGCAGTGGGCACGGGATCTCCTCGAGCGACTGCAGTAGGGGGCCGGCCGGCCTGGCATTATGCCAGGTCCAGTCCTGCCTTAGCCAGCGACCAGTACACCTCCTGTACATCAGTGTTTCTGCGTGCTTCACTGAAATATCAGTCCGAGGGGTTGGTTGGCACACAAGTGTGCACCAACCATTCATTTTTTTTCTTTTATATGAGTCACTTCATTCAAATAAATAAATTTATTTTATTCCAAACTGAAGGGAAACAAACATGGGGGTGCTGAATACAAAGGGAAATTTGAATAAAATGAATCAAAAGGAAATTTAAATAAGCACCCAAGAATCTAAACTAATCCTAGCCCTAACTACTCCTCCTTCGGGCGATAGAGGTGTTCATTGCCGGTGGCCTTCGTGAGGCGCTTGACCGTAGAGGTCATTGCCTTGCGAAGGATCTCGATCTTGTCGTCGGCCTCCATCTGCCCGATCACCGCCTCCGCCACGCGCTCGTCCATGTTATTGACCTTGAGTTGCAGCGCGGCTAGCTTCCTCCTCAGCTCCTCCACGTCCTCCTCCTCCTCCTCATCGGACCACTCCATCTGCCCGGGAGGTCCTTGGATCGGAGGGGGCATCATGAAGCGCTTCCTCCCCTCGTCGGGCTTCTTAGGGGCTAAGAAGAGCCCCTTCCCGATGCCTGGCCCTTCCCGGCGTCGAGGGCTAGGACTTCCTGGAGTGTACTGCGGTGAATACCCCGGCGAGGTGGAGATGAACAGCGGCATGATCTCCTTCTTGAGCGGAGAGGAGACGAGGCGCTTCTCGATGGCCTTCTTTGGGGACAAAAGTCCCGTAGTTGGCCTTCGGGGCGTCTTGGGCAATGAACTCCCCTGACCCTCCTCCTTAGGATCACAGAGGGAGGCTCTGCCCAAAGGCGAGCCAGAGAGGCGGCGAGGGGAGGCCGGCCGGCCTGCTCCAGGCCGATCGGCCTAGGAAAGGGGCCGCCGGGCCTCCGGCTGCGCGGCGACGGTTTCGACGAACGCCGCCCTCTCGATGATCCTGACGCTGCTGGTGTTGGAGGAGCTGGGTGTCCCTTTCAAGGACTTGGATGGGGAATGGCTGCCTTGAGAGACCGAGTTGGAATCTTGGTGGCTTGATTGGGAGGCCATGGCTTGGATTTCTCAAAGGAGGGGAAGTTTCTGGAGAAGGGAGGCTCGAGAGTTCTGAGGGAGAAGAAGAGAGGGGGCCTTTCGTTTTAAAACAACGCTCCTCTTTACAAAATCCCACGAATTCTCGGAAACGATAGTACGGAGACCCATTCAAACAAGGAGCATTCCGAGACGAGCCAGGGCTGGGCCGGTCGGCCTGGGTGAGGCCGGCCGGCCTGGCTCTGTCTCGAGGGCCTCTGAAATTTTTCATGTGTGCTCCCCTTGCTCTCCTACCAGAAATTCTTTAGGATTTGGCTAGAAAAAGTTTAAGGGAAAGAAAATGAAAATAGAAAAGGGAAATCTATCCTAGATAAGGGCCATTTTTAGGTCCTGCCTGGACCTGGATTAGGTATCTCGGTTAGCTCGTAGACGTCCATCTCTTTGAGCTCCGGCATTTCGGATTCGAGAAATATTTTCAATCTTTGGCCATTGGCCTTGAAAGTATTTCCGTCATTATCCTGGAGGGTTATCACGCCATGATCGGCGGCATATAGGACTTTAAAAGGACCTTCCCACTTACTTCTAAGCTTACCATGACCAAACAAGCGAATACAAGAGTTGAAGAGTAATACCTGATCTCCCGCTTTGAAATGCTTGATCTTGATGCGCTTGTCAAGCCATCTCTTTGTTCTCTCTTTATATAGCTTGGCGTTGTGGTAGGCCTTTTCCCTCCATTCATCCAGTTCAGCCAATTGCATTCTTCTTTTGAGTCCGGCTGTCTGGAGATCCATATTCCACCTCTTGATCGCCCAATGGGACTTGAATTCTAGCTCAACCGGTAAGTGGCATGTCTAGCCATATACCAGTTGGTAGGGAGTCATCCCTATCGGTGTTTTGAATGTTGTTCTATATGCCCAAAGTGCTTCCGGTAGCTTTCGCTTCCACCCCGTCCCCATTGCATTGACCGTCATTTGCAGAATGTTCTTGATTTGTTTGTTTGATGTTTCTGCTTGCTCGCTGGTCTGGGGTGATAAGGTGTAGCCACTCGGTGGTCCACTCCTAAGTCGCTTAGGCACTTCCGGAACGTCTTGTCGATGAAGTGTGATCCTCCATCACTGATCACGACTCGGGGTACTCCAAAACGGGGAAAGATGATCTCTTCGAACATCTTCCTTGAATTCTTCGAGTCGGCTGCCGTGCACGGAAGTGCCTCCACCCATTTGGAAACATAGTCGACTACCACCAGGATATATTCACACTGCTCGGATGCAGGGAAAGGACCCGTAAAGTCTATTCCCCACACGTCGAAAATCTCCAACTGGAGGTTATTTTGCAGTGGCATAGCATCACGGGCGTTGATATTCCCGTGTTTCTGACACCTGGCACATCTTCGTACGAATTCCTTAGCATCTCCATACATGGTCGGCCAGAAGAATCCACTCTGGCAGACCATTGCATGGGTTCGGAAAATTCCGTAGTGTCCTCCGTACGGTGATGAATGGCAGCGATTAAGGATCTTGTGTGTTTCCTCGTGAGGGATGCATCGTCGGAGTAATCTGTCAGCACAAACCTTGAACAGATAGGGTTCATCCCAAAGGTGAAATCTGCTGATGTAGATTAACTTCTTTTTGTCTTCTCCTGGAGGCACATACCCAATCACCATGAAGTTTACCAAATTTGCGTACCATGGACTGGATGTGGTGACCTTGAGGAGAGTATCATCTCTGAGATAGTCATTGATCGGAAGATCCGACCCTTGAACCTGCATTCTTGAGAGATGATCTGCCACACAATTATGTGTCCCCTTCTTGTCTCGTATTTCTAAATCAAACTCTTGAAGGAGCAGAATCCAACGGATGAGTCGTGGCTTGGCATCTTTCTTGGTCAAGAGGTACTTTAGTGCAGCATGGTCTGTGTATACTATCACTTTGGCACCAACCAAGTAAGATCTGAACTTGTCCATGGCAAACACCACTGCCAGGAGTTCCTTCTCCGTTGTCACATAGTTTAACTACGCTCCGGTCAATGTCTTGCTTGCATAAGATATAGCGTAATGCTTTTTATCCTTGCATTGACCGAGCACTGCCCCGACTGCATAGTCGCTAGCGTCGCACATGATCTCGAATGGAAGATTCCAATCGGGCGGTTGTATGATGGGAGCTGAGATAAGTGCCTTCTTGAGGGTGTAGAAGGCGAGAAGGCAATCATCGTCGAAGTTGAAGGGTGCTTCTTTAGCCAGAAGGCTTGTAAGAGGTCTGGCTACCCAAGAGAAATCTTTGATGAATCTTCGGTAAAAGCCAGCATGACCCAGAAAACTTCTATTCCTCTTTCTGACACCTTGTGTCCCAGCACAATTCCTTCTCTGACCATGAAGTGGCACTTTCCCAATTTAGGATAAGGTGATGCTCTTCGCACCTCTTGAGGACTCTTTCCAAGTGCTCAAGACAGTTGTCGAAGGTTTTACCATAGACGGTAAAGTCATCCATGAATACTTCCATGATCTGTTTGATCAAGTCATAGTATATCGCCATCATACACCGCTGAAATGAAGCAGGTGCATTGCATAGGCCGAAAGACATCCGCCGGCAAGCGAACGTTCCGTAGGGGCAGGTGAAGGTAGTCTTGCTCTGGTCATCGGGATGAATAGGAATTTGATGATAACTAGAGTATCCATCAAGGAAGCAGAAAAATGAGTGGTTTGCCAACCGCTCAAGCATCTCGTCGATGAAGGGGAGAGGAAAGTGATCTTTACGGGTAGCTTTGTTAAGCTTCCTGTAATCGATGCACATCCTCCATCCAGTAACGGTCCTCTGAGGGATAAGTTCGTTCTTCTCGTTCTGGATAACTGTCATTCCACGCTTCTTCGGCACAACTTGAACTGGGCTAACCCATTCACTGTCTTGCACGGGGTAGATTATACCCGCGTGCAGAAGCTTCAACACTTCTTTCTTGACTACCTCCCTCATCGCATCATTCAGCCGTCTTTGATGTTCTCTAGATGGCGTATGGTCCGGCTCCATAGGTATGCGATGGGTGCATAAGCTGGGGTTGATCCCCTTCAAGTCCTGTAGAGAATACCCGAAGATAGACCGGTGTTTCTCTAGGACTGTGATAAGCTGCCGAGTCTCATTCTCTGTCAGTTTGTCACTGATGACGACTGGCGAGCGTCGGTCATTGTGGAGTAAAGCGTATCTAAGTCCAGGAGGCAGCGGCTTCAACTCAGGAGGGGGTGTTGTGGCTTTTCTTCCTCGTCGAGTTTTATAAAACCGTCCGTTTCTGCCTCTTGGATGAAATGGTTAGCCTCTTCAGCCTGTGAGGACTGAGCTTGCTCTTCTTGAGTGGAGCTAACTGCTTTTTCTACTGGGTCTGTCTCGGATCAGGCCTCTGCGATAGTGTTCACTGACCGCACAAGGCTGACCGGGATGATCTCTTTACCAACCTTGAACTGTATCGTTGCTCGATCATGGTTCGGGTTGGCAAGGTGCTCTAGTGGCTGTCCGATCAGGAAGAAGTTATCGCCTCTAGGGATATCGAAAATGTGGAAGTCTAGGAAAATTCTGTTGCGTCCCATGTGTACAGGCACAACACGGATGATCCCTCTGCATTCCATCATTTGGCCATCGATCCACTTGAGGTGCTTACGGGAGAAGGACCGGGGTTCGTCTGGTTGCACTCGTGATGCGAGTGCACTTGATATGATATTACTCCCGACCTTCGGGACGTAGGCAACTTCCTGAGAGTCAGTTCCCTCAATAGCACAATGGAGTACTCTGAAGTTGCGGGTGGTTCGGATGATGTCTTCGCAACTTTCAATTTCCTCCGTCCATTCCTTGCTCATGATCGCAGATAAACCCTCGATCTGCGGTACGGCTTCTGGAATGAACGCCTTAGACCTTGAACTTGCGCACACTTGTTCCATGGGCATACGTGATGTATTGCCGACCTCCAAGTACTCTTCTTCTGTAAAGAGCTCGGGAATGAAGTGCGGCAGATCGTCAAGAATATTTTCTTGGTCTGAGGACTTGGGGTGTTCGAGCACTTCCTCTATGATCGGAGGAGGCGGATCAAATGTGAGGGCGAGAAGTGGCTGTTTGTCTGTGGGGGTTGTTGATGGTGTTGGTGGGTCGTCGAAAATGCCAGTGTACTCGGTAGAGTTGAGAACTTTTTCCAAGATCTCTCGTACCTCATCCACTGTCTTGTATAGCACTGACCCTGCGGAGGTGATGTTCAAGAACTGTGCACTCTCCGGCTTCAATGCACCAACAAAATGCTGCATAAGCATTTCCTCTGGAATGTTATGCGGTGGCCCTGAGTTGGCCAATTTTATGAACCGCTCCCACGTGGCTCCAAGTGACTCATCGCCTTGCTGATATGTCATCAACTCAACTCTGAGCTTCAAGATCTTGGAGACAGGGTAAAAGAACAGACAAAACTCGTCCTTCAACTTGATCCAATCTCCGCTAAATCCCCTTGCAGTCCAGTCGTACCAAGATTTTGCATTTCCCATCAGAGAAAATGGGAAAAGTTTCCATCGTATAGTGTCTTGGTTTACGCCGGGTATAATAAGAAGAGAGCAATTCTCTTCAAAAACCTGCAAGTGAGCATAGGGACTTTCGTCCTTCGTTCCACCGAAAGACTGTGCACGAACCATGGCAACGAGACTGGGACGGATCTTGAAGCCATGAGGTGGTATGGGGTGGCAAGATGAAGGCGGTTCCAAATACTCGCTAGATGGAACCGTCGGGTAACTAGGAGAAAACTCCATGTGGTAGATGGTTATGGCGGTAAAGGTGTACGGCTAAAAAGATCCTACAATAGTGTTGCTACCGTTCCTCGGCAACGATGCCAGAAAAGCTTGTTGGCACTCCTTAGCCTAACTAAAATCCGCAAGTGCACGGAGTGCAATGTAGCCTTTCACCAGGGGAGTAAGAACCTGGATATCGAATCCAAGGAACGGGAGACGCGACTAGCCTAGAACTTTTCTAACCGGACCCACCAAGGAGCAAAAGGATAAATGGGTAGAGAGCTTGACTTTAGTTAGCTACTCATTACCCCAGACAAACTATCGATACCTCACCTGATCTGCTTCGACGGCTAGAACGGGAAGAACTCAGAACGGGATGAGAGAGGGGTTCTTCCAGGCTCAGCACTACTGTTATGAGTACACCCGAACATGGTGGAGTACAAAGGACGGACAGGGCTGTCACCACCTGCCGCCTACCACTGCAGTTTCGTGGGGTGCAACACAACCTGAGGTGACTAGCCAGCACAGGCACCACGCCTAAGCTTTCAGTCACTGACCTCCACCCAACGCGAAGGGCTATAGAGGAAACCCCAAACAAGAGTCGCTGTCACTCTGTTGGCACTCCTTAGCGTCACGTTTTAGCAACGCTCAAGAGCGCGTAGATATATGTCATTGTCTGCAAAATTAATTCTGCAAGCGCACAGAATATATCTCGTTGTAGCACTTCACCTTGGGTGTAACCCCAGGATATCGTATTTATATTTCCGTAGGGAAGCAGATGGTTAAAGTGTATTGAAGAATGAAATGATATATCTTGCCAGAAATGTCAAGCCACAAACCCAGGGGCACAAACTCTAGGTTTGGGTGGATAATGGTCAAGTTAATGACCGGATAGAAGGTCTGAAAGACCAGCGACACACGGAGCACCTATTTCTAAAGAAAAGGAAAGACGTTAGGAGAGACCGGACCTAGACTCTTTCTAACTCAGAGCAAAAGGCACTCTAGCCTTAGCCTAGACCCTAGCTTAGATACCGGGAACAGAGCTCGCTTCGACGGCTAGAACGGGAGAACCTCAGAACGGGATGAGAGAGGGGGTTCTCCGGGCTCAGCACTACTGTTATGAGTACACCCGAACGTGGTGGACTACGAAGGACGGACAGGGCTGTCACCACCTGCCGCCTACCACTGCAGTTCCGTGGGGTGCAACACACTTCCTAGTTAATCAACAAGCCAGACACCATGTCTGCACTCAATGATTAAGATTTCTCTTGAGGCCTGTCAAGAGAAATCCCCATCTTCCCTAAGGCGTCTTACGGCCCGGTCAAGGCGAGCAAACCCGCGAGATAAAGCCCGATAGAGCTAAACTAAACTCTACACTAAAACTAAAGGGGAAAGGACTTTGCTCTAAAGAGAGCAAGATCTTTACTCTAAAAGAAGAGCAAGAGAGAAATATAAAAGATAACTTAAGCTCTGAAGTAAGAAAGTAATTATATAAATAAACTCTTTAAAAGAAGGAAAGGATACAAGAGCTTTACCAGAACTCCGAAGACTCCGAAGATCCGAGCTAAGCTCGACTCGACTCTACTCCCAACTCTAATCCTAATCTAAGAAATGAAAAAGGTACTAGAGCTCCCTTCAAGTAAAGACTTGAGATATGTGGTGTGTGTCTTCCCAAGGTGAATGAGCTGCCTTTTATAGCCTCCAGGGGGTGGATGTCAGCGTCATTAGCACGCCAAGGATCTGCTTAGGCTTCACGCGAAGGAGGAGACGTGGCGGCCACAGAGGGAGGCCGGTCGGCCTGGGCTAGGCCGGCCACTTGGCACCGTCCTCTGCATGGACGTCCTGATGCTCTCCCAAGGTCGGTAACTGTTGCGTTTAGTTGAAGCTTGTCCGAGAATCCTAGGATGTGGGCCCTTCAATCCATGTGCTTTCACCTCTAGGCCTTCCGGGTCCTTGGATCAAACCGACTTTGTTTGCACAGTGCTTGATCATCCTAGGCACTTGGCATGGCTTGTGGATCAGTGACGTGGCCAGACCTGGCCAGGGGAGGCCGGTCGGCCTTGGCTAGGCTGGCCAGCCTGGCCCTGTGCCAGGTTTGGCCTTTGTTTCTCCTGGTTCATCCTGTAAGCACAACTCATCCAAAACTTGTTGAATTTGTTAGTAAAAATACTTTTATGCATGGAATATGGTATGATCATCCTCATTTTACCGAAATGTTGATGGTCACTACGGGGTTATAATGGCCGTCAACACGCCAACGAACTCAAATACACAAGAGTAAAGGATTAAGCACGAGGCACTTAGAGGGCATAAACAGAGCAACTTTTCATCATTCCAGAGGTTCTCAACCATAATTCCATACATAAAGACAATCTTTTGGAGCTTTTATTTTATTTATTATTTTTATTATTTATTTTATATATATATATTTTTTAGCATTTTATTTTATCATAGCACGGCAAGGCAAGGCAAGGCAAGGCAAAGGCAAGGCAAGGCAACGGCAAGGCAACGGCAAGGCTAACGGCAAGGCAAGGCAACGGCGACGGCTTTCGATCATACCTGAGACTCCCCCAAGCTTCGATGAAGCTCGCTGGTAGTACTGGTTGGGGTCGTAGTGCTTGTAGTCGAAGAAGCCGTGAATGTCGGTCTGGAGGGATGTGGTCATCCCCCCAGTTCTGCTGCCTGAGATCGGTGTTGTGTGCAACTTCATCTCTGAGTTGCTGCTGTTGGAGCGTCATCGTCTCCAGCCTGGTATTAAGATCAGCGATCCCCCGGAAGACCGGGTTCTCGTAGTCATACCTGGCGGAGGCGGATGGTCCGACCTGCGGGCCGTATCCTGCCGTTCCTTGATGGTAGTCAAATGCCTCCTCAAAACTCATGTTGGCAGTGGGGTTCTCCGTCGGCTGCTGGTAGTCGTACTCGGGCTGCTGCTGGTAGCGGTACTCGGGCTGAGGTGCGGTAGAAGTTCCGGCTTCACCGTCATGCCTGGCTCGCCTGCCACGTGTTGTAAGGCCTGCAACACTGTGGCGAGCGGGTTCCCTCCTTCTAAGCTGCATGGTTAGACTTCTCACTGATCTCAGCGACAAAGCTGGGCATGGAAGCTCGACTTCGTTGATGAAACCAGGATAACACATGAAAAGAGTATGGCCAGGGCCCTCGCGCATCAAGTGACCCTGGATAAAATGGTCTAAACCAATGCAAGACTGATATTCTTATGTAGTGGGAAGGAAAGTGACTTGAGCGCCCTGCAAAGCACCAACATGAGTGGCAATGCGGGTGACTAGCGAGGTTATGTCAATTGTGGCTCGGCCAGTGACTAACCGCTGCCAGTTATCAAGCATGCTCATGACCGGCGAGAAACGAATTTTCTTGACCATGGCATAAAGGCACTATAAATCAGGCAAGAGGCAAAGACACAAATCAGCGCATGGGTGGACCACCATAGCGATCCACTTCGCCAGAAAACGAAGAGTGGGGTTTTGGATGGCGGTGATGCTATTTTTTCTCGAGGATGGCTCGCCTGTGATGCTATCCCACCATGCGGCACGGTTGTACTGGTGGTTAGTCACCAACAGGTTGGCATCAATGATGCATCTCTTGTTGAAACCAAGAGCCTCACCGAGTTGCTTCGGGGTCAAGATAAAATCCTCGTTGAAAAACCGAAAGCAAATATTTGTCTTGTTGGGACGAATTTCGATTTTCAAACTCATCAAAAACTCCATAGTAAGAAAGTGTGAACCTGTTTCCGAGACGGGGTAGAAGTTTTGCCATCCGGCATTGTTGAAAGCCCGTTCCATGTCTCCTCCGAGACCGGTCTTGATCAGCAGCATGGGGTCGAAGTACTTGGCATGTGTGTAGTAGCGGCCCTAGAGCTGGTCCAGCACCGTTCTCTCTTCTTCGGTACGAGCAATGATGTGCTCGACCCGAGTCATGATCCAGATGCGGAGCCTGTTCCTAGGCACCTCCTCTTCCTGGGACTCTGTGTCTCGTCGAGTTGAGTCGACAGACATAGTGTCCCGGGAAGTGGATGATCCCTGAGAGCGGCGAGAGCTCGAAGAGCTGAGCTTGGTCACGACTCCTCGTGCCATCTGACGTGCCCTTGTCCACATGATTCCTGCAAAAGGTTAGTCTCACAATACCCAAAGGAAATCAGGGGTTAGACAGTCAGAGGTTAGGCGTTCTTGTGGGAGATTTATCACCACAACTCGGTTAGTCGTTCTTGTGGGGTAAGAACCACCACAAACGTTCTCGTTCAACCGGCAGGGGTTTGTTCTCACAAGAATTCAAGAATGGATTTTAGCAGAATCTTCTTGTGGTTTTAAACTCTAACCTTACTTAGAGATTTTCGAAATTCAAGCGAGGGATAAGGGAAACGCTCAGGATGCACGCATACCTGTGCTTGGGGCGTCTTCCTTCTGAGCTGGGCACCAACTTTTATAGAGGCGCAGCAGGGGGAGGCCAGCTGGCCTGAGGCAGGCCGTTCGGCCTGCACATGGCGCCGGTCGTGCCCATCCTGTGCGTCGGTGGTCACGGTCCTGTGCCTGGTGCTCCGGTAGGTGAGGATGGGACAGCAACGGTGGACTGAGGCCGGCCGGCCTGCCTGGGGCCGTTCGGCCTGGGGTTGTGCCCAATTTTCTCTATCCTCTCGTGTCGTGTCCTCCCACATGTTCTTGTTCCTTGTTTGCTGTGATCTGGCCATTGAAAATTACAGGTGGGGCCGGCCGGCCTAGGTGGGGCCGGCCGGCCTGAAATTTGGCTGAAAGTTTTTTTTTATATGCTACCTAATGCACAAATGAAATATGAATGCAAGCTTCAAAAATTAAACATGCTGTGCTGAATGAAAAGAATTGAAATGAAAAACCTATTCTGTATGCAATGCAAGGATACGTACCATATACCTTATGGCGAGGGCTCGAGTTTTTCGTCCTGAGCGGAACTCTCCGAATCCTTGTTCGGGACTGCTTTTACCCGCCATTCCTTTCGGACGGGACGGGACTTGGATTCAACCTCCTTATCGCGCTTTGCTTGCTCCTCCAGTGCTTTGGTTCTCGATATCCTTCACCGTGCATGATAGCGATCATGCCTCTTCTTTTCTTTGGCAACGAAGGCTTCCACCATCTTCATGAGCGTTTCTACGCTCGGCATCTTGGACTTTCGAGGCATGACTTCTTCGACCATATTGACTTGATGGGGGATCTCCTTAGGACGGAAAGAGAAACTCTCGGTCCCTCCGTTAATCCTAAGTTGAATGGTCCCACGTCCCACGTCGATATTTGCATTCGCAGTACATAAGAACGGTCTCCCAAGAATGAGAGAGTTCGTTGCTCCGGCTTCCGTATCTAGGACGATGAAATCCACAGGGATGAAGAAATCCCTGATCTTCACCGGAACATTTTCTGTGACTCCATGGGGGTAGCGGATCGATGGATCCGCTAGCTGCAAACACATGGGTGTAGAGACAAGCGATATATGTTTAAGGTGGTCAAAGACTACCTTGGGCATTACGCGGACGCTCGCCCCCAAGTCACATAGGGCATTGTCGAAGTCATGGCCTCCAATTGAGCATGATATTGTGGGGCAGCCAGGATCTTTCATCTTGAGGTGGGGCCCGAGTATAGCAGAGCTACATTCCTCGGTCAGCTGTACCATCTCCCTTGTGGGTAGAGTCCGCTTGTTGCTAAGTATATCCTTGATGTACTTGGCATATGTCGGGACCTGCAAAGCGTCAAGTAGTGGGATATTGATGTATACCTTCTTGATTACCTCGACGAACTTGTCGAATTGTTCGTCGGCCACGGGTCTTCTCCTCCGTTCTGGGAACGGGAGGAAAGTGGGATCTCGGCTGTAGCTTGAGGCTTGTGGTGCCTCGTTTCCCTCCTTTGAGACAGGGGTGGTTTCCTCGTCGTCTTCCACTTCGGCGGCCGCCTCGGCTTGGCTAGCTTCCTTCTGTCGAGTACCTGCATCCTGTGGATTGTGTGGATCCCGCGTGGACTTGCCAGTCCGCGTGGTCACCGCACTAACATTTTCCTTGAAAGGAACCTCCGGTTGCCTGGGTAACTTTCCTGCATTTGGGTTAGGACAGGATGCAACCAGCTAAGCAACTTGAGTTTCAATCATTTTATTGAAGCTCATTTTATTGAGGCCATCGACTCCATAACTTTATCATTGGCAAGAAATTTCTTGCTAATGCTATCGTTAATTTGTTTTTGGCCATACCAGATGTCCTTTAGCGACGGTTGAAACCCGTTGTTAGAGCCATTACCTTGTTGTTGGCCGAAGGGGAGATTGGGCTTGGAATTCCAACCTTGTTGAGGACGGAAGCCTGAATTGTTGTTATTTCCAATGAAATAGGCTTCTTCTTGTGTCGTCGGGCAAGTGTCGCCCGAGTGTCTGCTTCTCCACACGTTTCACATGTGATTTTCTCCTCCATGATCTGATTCATCTCCTTGCCAGGAGATTCCATCTTCTTCAAGAGAAGGTCCATCTTAGCGGCCAGCATATCAACGGAGTCAATTTGATGTACTCCCTTGCAGGGAGCTTGTCTTTCTCCTATCCAGCTCTGGTGAGTGGATATTTTCTCGATTAGCGCCTTCGCTGCGTCTACATCCAACGAGAGAAAAGCTCCTCCCGCGGCTGCATCCAACATCTCTTGCGATCGTCGGCTCAGGCTGTGGAAGAAGTTCTGGATAATCAGCCAATCTTCCACACCATGGTGGGGGCAGGCTGCAATATACCCTTGCAGCCGCTCCCAAGCTTCGGGAATTGTCTCTCCGTCTAGCTGCTGAAAGCTAGTGATTTTTCCTCGGAGGGCATTGGTCTTGCCCACCGGAAAGTACTTGGCCAGAAATGCGTCTGCGCACGTCTGCTAGCGTCCTTCGAATGATGCCTTGTTGGCGTAAAACCACTCCTTTGCTTTCCCAAGCAAGGAGAATGGGAAGAGTTGAAGGCGGATGTTGTTGATCGGTGTGCCATCGGGGTTAATAGTACTGCACACCTCCAGAAAATTCCAAAGGTGAGCGTTCGCATCCTCAATCGCCTTTCCGCAGAAAGGGCTGGCCTGAACCATGTTTACCAGGCCATTCCTCAGCTCAAATGCACCTTCCTGTGCGTTTGACAGTCCCGGGAAGTTGCTGCTTGACGGGGCTGAGAACTCACAGAGCGTCTTCTTAGCTTGAGCCATAATCTCTGGAGACTCTAGGGCTGAAGAAAACGACGAATCTGAATCTGATTCGGACTCGGAGTCGGATGACGACTCGAGTATATTGCTTGAGCTGAGTGAAATCTGAGGAGGTACGATTCTCTTTCGCACTACTCTTCCAATGCGTTCTGGATTTGGATCAAAGTTTGGTGGTAGGTTGAAACCAGTCATGCACTACCCTGCAAAACACATCAAAAATAGACGAATGTTTGTAGTGGTGAGGTCACTAAGGTTAGTGGTTTGGTAAATCTGTAAAGATAATCAAATGATTCAACAATAACTTTAGCCAATTGCTTCCCCGGCAACGGCGTCAGAAATGCTTGTTGGCACTCCTTAGCGTCACGTTTTAGCAACGCTCAAGAGCGCGTAGATATATGTCGTTGTATGCAAAATTAATTCTGCAAGCGCACAGAATATATCTCGTTGTAGCACTTCACCTTGGGTGTAACCCCAGGGTATCGTATTTATATTTCCACAGGGAAGCAGATGGTTAAAGTGTATTGAAGAATGAAATGATATATCTTGCCAGAAATATCAAGCCACAAACCCAGGGGCACAAACTCTAGGTTTGGGTGGATAATGGTCAAGTTAATGACCGGATAGAAGGTCTGAAAGACCAGCGACACACGGAGCACCTATTTCTAAACAAAAGGAAAGACGTTAGGAGAGACCGGACCTAGACTCTTTCTAACTCACAGCAAAAGGCACTCTAGCCTTAGCCTAGACCCTAGCTTAGAACGGGAGAACCTCTATACGGGATGAGAGAGGGGGTTCTCCGGGCTCAGCACTACTGTTATGAGTACACCCGAACGTGGTGGACTACGAAGGACGGACAGGGCTGTCACCACCTGCCGCCTACCACTGCAGTTCCGTGGGGTGCAACACACTTCCTAGTTAATCAACAAGCCAGACACCACGTCTGCACTCGATGATTAAGATTTCTCTTGAGGCCTGTCAAGAGATGCAGTTCCGTGGGGTGCAACACACTTCCTAGTTAATCAACAAGCCAGACACCACGTCTGCACTCGATGATTAAGATTTCTCTTGAGGCCTGTCAAGAGAAATCCCCGTCTTCCCTAAGGCGTCTTACGGCCCGGTCAAGGCGAGCAAACCCGCGTGATAAAGCCCGGTAGAGCTAAACTAAACTCTACACTAAAACTAAAGGGGAAAGGACTTTGCGCTAAAGAGAGCAAGATCTTTACTCTAAAAGAAGAGCAAGAGAGAAATATAAAAGATAACTTAAGCTCTGAAATAAGAAAGTAATTATATAAATAAACTCTTCAAAAGAAGGAAAGGATACAAGAGCTTTACCAGAACTCCGAAGACTCCGAAGATCCGAGCTAAGCTCGACTCGACTCTACTCCCAACTCTAATCCTAATCTAAGAAATGAAAAAGATACTAGAGCTCCCTTCAAGTAAAGACTTGAGATATGTTGTGTGTGTCTTCCCAAGGTGAATGAGCTGCCTTTTATAGCCTCCAGGGGGTGGATGTCAGCGTCATTAGCACGCCAAGGATCTGCTTAGGCTTCACGCGAAGGAGGAGACGTGGCGGCCACAGAGGGAGGCCGGTCGGCCTGGGCTAGGCCGACCGGCCTGGCCCTGGTGCCACTTGGCATCGTCCTCTGAATGGACGGTCCTGATGCTCTCCCAAGGTTGGTAACAGTTGCGTTTAGATGAAGCTTGTCCGAGAATCCTAGGATGTGGGCCCTTCAATCCATGTGCTTTCACCTCTAGGCCTTCCGGGTCCTTGGATCAAACCGACTTTGTTTGCACGGTGCTTGATCATCCTGGGCACTTGGCATGGCTTGTGGATCAGTGACGTGGCCAGACCTGGCCAGGGGAGGCCGGTCGGCCTGGGCTACGCCGGCCGGCCTGGCCCTGTGCCAGGTTTGGCCTTTGTTTCTCCTGGTTCATCCTGTAAGCACAACTCATCCAAAACTTATGGAATTTGTTAGTAAAAATACTTTTATGCATGGAATATGGTATGATCATCCTCATTTTACCGAAATGTTGACGGTCACTACGGGGTTATAATGGCCATCAACACACTCGCGCAGACTCAGGTACCCGCAGATCAAGATAAATTCGATAACTTGCTGAAACTAAGTTGTAAACTAGCGAGGTACTAAAGGCAAGAGACCGAGGACTTACTGAAGATATCTCTTGAATATATTCCTCGGGGGCAGAAATGTTGAGACGAGACCGAGAGAGAAATCCTGGACTCTCTCTACAAAGCTCTGCTGTCACCCGAGCAACTCACCCACTCTCTCCCTACTCTAATTCTAAAGATGAGAGCAAAAACCCACTAAGCTACTCTTCTCTCCTTTGGATGGTTTGATGGATGCTTTCTCAAGGTGAAGGAGGGTCCCTTTTATAGTCTTCAAGGGCAGTCGCAGGCGTCAGGATTAAGCTAACCCTCTGCTTAACTGCCACGCGAAGGGGGACAGGTGGCGGCCTCTGGGGGAGGCCGGCCGGCCTAGGCCAGGCCGATCGGCCTGGCCTGGCTGCCCCGTGGCACCGCCTTCTTCAGGGACGCTCTGGATTGCTCCCTGAGGTCGGTAACGGTTGCTTTGGATTAAAGCTGTCTGAGAATCCAATGTTGGTGGGCCCTTCAATCCATGCAAATGTAGCTTAGGCCTTTCGGTTTCTTGGATCAAACCGACGTTGATCGCACGTCTCATGATCATTTATGTTGTGTTTGTGATCTCCTGGATCAGTGACGTAGCAAGTGGCCACAGAAGGGGGCCGGTCGGCCTGGCATAGGCCGGCCGGCCTGGCTTTGTGCCCAATGTGGCTCAGCTTTTGCTTGCTTGCTCCTGCACTCACAAATTATACAAAACTTGTGGAACTCATTAGAATTAATCAATTTTACTTTGTTATGAGCAAGATGAGCCTGAAATGTGACGGAATGTTGGTGGTGAAACCGTATCGTAACGACCACCAACACGGTTGCATGTTGTTTGCCGGAGAAGTCTCCCATGAGAAGTGAACACATGGCTCCGTGCTTTGACATGACATGAGATAGATTTTGGGCGTTTATAATGATCTTTTGTCAAGAATGCTTGTTCTATCATGATCTTGGTGAGATGAAGTTTATTTTTGCTCAAATGGCCCATGTTTAGGACTTTGCTCATGAGGTGAAACTTTTGGAAAAATTGCACAAATTGATCATGGCTTTGTCAAATGGCTATATATCTTCACTTTCTTGCCGGCAATGCCCTTATGATGCTGTGACCTGTCTAGTTTGCCTGTTCTCTAACTTGTAGAATTTTGTATCGCTCATTGCCTACTTGAGAAGCCTAGAGTTGAAATTTTTGCATTTTTGCCTTGATTTGTGCATTGTCAATAGGGGGAGAGTTTGAGCATTGGAATACATTGCTGGGCACTTATGGAAGGTTTTTGAGTTGAAACGACATCATTGCGAGCATTTTTTTGTGACTTGCATTTTTTGCCTTGACTGGGCAGGGCGGTGTGACCGCCCCTGCAGGGCGGTGTGACCGGTCCTGAAGCAAGGGCGGTGCAACCGGCTCTCCAGGGCAATCCAACCGGCCCTGTGCAGTGGCACGAGGTTTTGTGGGATTTGATCCATTTTCGATTGCATTTTCGCACGCACAAGTTCACTTGTTCAGGGGGAGTTTGCATCAATGCAGGGGGAGTGCTTTGAGTATTCTGAAAAGTGATTTGGAGATTCGTGACTTGTGTTTTGTGATTTGCTCTTTTGCCGATGGTGTTGAGCCCTTTCACTTCTTCTTGAAGGGTCGGCGTTTCTGGAGCTTTCTCTTGCGAAGTGACTTTGTTTCGGCTTGTCTTTGCTTTTAGTCACTTGCTTGAGTCTTGTTTTCGATCTCTTTTCTATTTTCTTTTTCTATCTATGGTTACTATGTGTGTGTTGTCAATGCACTCATCAAGGGGGAGATTGAGGACCCGGTGTGTCCGAGGACCGGTGGATGGTCGCTTCCTAGTGTGATGAGTGATTGACAACGTGGTGTGGATTGACGTTTCCCTTGGCTCAAGCATTGCAGGTGTAGAATGCGGCATGATTGCATTGGTGCAGGTGAAGAACAGGCGCGAAAGGTCTTAGCCATGGCGGCCTCCGAGGAGTGGAGAGACAAGTAGGCTTGGTTCGAGGGACCCGGTGGCCAGATGGATCAAGTACGGTTCACATGCTGGCAAGAACGAGCAAGGGGACGTGGTTCCAGTGTGAGATAGTGGCTCACAACCAAAGCTCGTATGCGGACGAGAAGCCGGCGCAAGGTAGCGGCTAACAACCGAAGTTTGCGCGCGGGGTTTGGTGATTTGGCCACAAAATCATCGGTGGACGGTTTCCCTTGGTTTGGGCCTCAAAACCAAGGCCGAGGACTCGACGTAGCGACGGCCCGGCCTGCCAGCCAGGGGCGGTCCAACCGCCCCCCAGGGGCGGTGTGACCGGTCCCACCTGGGCAGGTCGCCCGTGAGCGTCGAGGAGCTTCGATCCGGAGGACACGCGGCGTGATCTCAAGGCTTGCATCGGAGGAAAGCTAGCTTGCAGTGGAAGGTGTCCCAGCAGGAAAAATCTTCACAGAAAATGTCATATTCGCCCCTGAGGGGTATGTATCGCTTAGGGGTAGTTTAGTCTTTCGAGCACCAGCATTTGGACTATATAATAGACCCCCTAGGGGTGGTGGCTGTGATCTCTCTAGTTATTTTTCATTTGGCTTGTTTAGTTTTCCTCTTCCCTTCATCCTCTCCACCTAGAACTAATTTGAATCATTCATAGTTTGTATAGGTGAATTCATGGTTGTTTGATTGAGCTTAATCTCCTTATCTTTGTGCCATGATTTGAATTCCCGAGCTCCTTTTCTTTTTCCCATTTTCGGAGGTATTTTCGGAGCCATTTTTGGGGGATTTTCGTTCGTCACTTTCTATCCCGTTTTCTCTCGGATTTCTTTGGGGGAATCACGCATGAGTGCCTTGTGCCTCTTTTCTTGGTGATCCCTTGCCCCCAAACGCCAGGAATCGGTTTAGATTTGAAGTTTTCGGGATGAACTCGTGGAGGGTGTGTTCTTTGCTAGATTTGAAATTCCCGGAGTTCTAGGGAGTTAGAGGCCGAGATTTTTGGGGCATAGCCTCTCCTTGAGAGGTGTATATCATCTACCCAAAGTTTCGTCTCAAAACTCCAAGCCGTTTGGGAGATCCGTTCTCGAGTTGACCTTTTTCCCGTGCTGTCTGGCAAGACCGGTGCGACCGCCCTCGGATACCGGTGTGACCGCCCCTGGCTGTAGGGCCAGGCAAGGGCGGTGCAACCGCCCCTGGAGAGAGGTGCGACCGCCCCTGGCTCAGAGTTGCTGATTCGTGTGGTTTTCGTTAGATTCTTGTTGGAGTTGTTCGATTCGTGTTCCGCTGCGTTGATCTTGTTCCTAAGGTCAGTAGCCTCACAGTAGCTACGTGATCTTGACAAGATCGGTTGGTAGGCTTTGGTGTTGAGTTGGGAGTAGCCGGATTCGTGAGAGAAATTTTTATCGGCTCCCATTCACTCCCCCCCCTCTCCGGTCGCCTAATCGGTCCTTCAAACATGCTTGAATCGGATGTGCGCTTGATTAAATTAAAGTATGGGAAATATGTCCTAGTTGATCACAAGACAAGATGGTTATACGGTCAATTGGGCCCTCTGATGGATAATTCTTCAGTAAGGATTTTTCAAAAGCCGATATAGTATTGGACTCGGTTTCCTGTGATTGATTCGGATCATTAGAAATCTGAATAAAAAATTGCTGAATCGGACATCGTTAATCGGATATGAATAGCATGGTGGCTGAATTATTTTATTATTAATAATAGAAGATGTGGAGCCAATGGGTAAACGTGCTTGCCGATGGACGATGGCCGATGAGATAGTAGTTTTGGCGATGAACCATGAGCTTACTAGTTGAGAATTCATCCGTGAACAAACAAATTTGCATCATGGCCGGATTATTGATATCAATAATGGAAGCAGGACAAATGAAGGGGATTCGTACGTGTGTATCTATGTCCCAATCGGTTTGTCCAGATTAGCAAGAAGGCCACGATATTCTAAGGGAAACAATAGAGATGGCAGTGATGACCGATGGATTTGGGGCCATGCAGATGGTGCAATAATTAATTGATCTAATATTTGGCCAGGGAAACAACACGTATGAGAAAAAGAAGAAAATTGACATGTATATGCAAGTATTAAATATGGTGGCCGGTTTGACTAAAAAGGCATGACGAAACAAGTGCGTGGAAGTAAAAATGATTAGGATAAAGAGAAGTAGGCGGATTGTGTTTTTACTGTCAAATCGGATGAAGCTTGGTGCTGCAATCAAAAATCGGAGATATGAAGCAATCAGCAATTGGAAAAAAGCAATCGGTAATTGATAAATCCGATGCGTGGTCACATACATGCGAGGCTGATTGAGGATATCGGTTGTTTGATGATGGCTGCTAAATGCCGATGGTCAGCCAGCGTGGACGATGGAGCCGATGTTCAGTCGACTGTCCCCTGCGGCCAATCGTCGGTCAATATTATTTTAATTATGGTCCAATTGATGGTTAATATTGAAGGATGATTGATTGATATAGTATTCTCTACATAAATCGGTCAAAAGAAAGAGATGATTTATATTAAGTGGAGTCATAGAAATTCGGAGATGCTGGCCGATGATGAATTAAAAGAAATATTGGATTGAACTAAAATATCAGCCCATGTATGGTCGTACAGTGCATTGGCTAATGGAGAGTCATAGAAATTTTTTTAATGGCTAATGGATTCACTGGTAGACATTTAAGAAAGTATCAGACTTTACAACACAAAGGAGTTCATCGGCTGGCCATGTATTATTTTAACCAGACTCACAGATTAGTTGGTTTTGGTTTGTTGTGCATCGGATGTTTCTGGGAACAGCCTACTTGTGAACCGATATTCCCTATGGAGTCTCGATGTTACCTAGATCGATTTGGAGGGAGTCAGTTGATGGAATTATCAACTTGTTGAACAGTACAAGGCCAAAGGAATGGCCAGTTTTTTCTGCCTCACAATGGATCTGCTGACGTTATTGCATTAATAAATCGGCAACAAAAAAGGTCCGATATTGGCTTACGAGAATAAAACGCATAGCTGGTGCATGTCAACAAAGGAGTTTAGGTCCATGCTTACCAGAAATTATTTTAATTGAGTCGTCAGTATAACTTGGAGGAGATGGATTAATATTGGTGCTAGTTGGAGAAGCTAACACATAGTAATGACGAGAGAGAAAGTTTAATATACAAATCCATTTGTTTAATGAAATCGGACACATATCATACATATCTATGCAAGTAGGTGTTCAGGGGCCAATTAAGGAGAGATTAATAAGAATTGGACCAGTCAGGGAGAATAAAATATACCTATTGGTGAATTTGTGTAATCCCTCATTCAGCTCAAGGATCGGATGTTGAGGAGCCAATATGGAGATTGTTATAGCCTGGGCAGTCGAATAGAAAAAAAAGGGTTCAATGGAATCAGGAAGAAATCGGCAGGGAAGAAATTAGCTGATGATCGATAGATGATCCGATTTGCATGAAGCCTATCTGATTCGCATACGGCAAGTCCATCCGATCCGATTTGATATGTTCGAGGAAAGTAATATTATATGGTTTGGCCGAATTGCACAAGGTGATCGGACTATCTTTAGAAGGATACACGAGGGCTTATACTTAAAGATGGAAAACTACAGTATAGAAAAGGAACAACCGATGGGAGGCTAATCGGCTAGCAACTAAACAAGTCAGGTTGGATTTCATATGCTAGAAAGATAAATACCTCAAAATAAAGAATGATTGTCGGAGTATTTTTGGTGCCAAAATCGGTCATTAAGCACATCAGCAGACCACCGATGGATTGAATAATGTCCTGCGTACCTGAACTAGCGAGAAGAAAAGGAGGCCAGGATTAGACTTTGGCTGGCAATACTATTTTAATGAAGAAGCCGATGCTACTAAAAGAATTTTTTTTGAATGACTCGTTGCAATACTTTTAAATGGAAGCAGTGGCTATTCTATGAAGTCAAGGAATCATTGACCAAGGATAAAATTCTTTTGTAGAAGGATTATCATCATCGGCTCATTAAAGTAGCCGTCAAAATGTCCATTGGAGTTCATTCAATTGATTTAAAGATGTCGGGGAATTCTAGAAGATTTTGTCATGATCGGCCGGAGGCAACGAGAGGAGTGCGGCAATGACACGGTGCTACAGGTTGATGGGAATGCCGATAGCATGAGACAATGTTGTAACTACCAGATGTAACCTACCTCGACGCTTTGTACCTGGAAACATCATCGTTCAGAAGGCATTGGTTAGAGAAGAAGCTAATCGACAAAGGGCCGATGCACACCCTTTTCGTGTTGATACAATCTGACTGGCTTACTAGGAGATCTCTTTAATTGGCGGTAGTGTACGTGGATATTTACCAAAGAAAAATAATCAGCAGAGAAGGCTAGGTGATGTCTAATTGAAAATCGGTAAAATTGGCCTGTACAAAAATCAGGCATATGGGTTGCGTAAAAATTGGCTAGGTGATAAAGATGCTTGAAGGGGGACATCGATTATGAAAAGCAGTAATGGAGAAATTTGGCTGTCAGGTATAGAGGCATTGACTTAGAAAGTTTCGAAGCATGAATCCTTCATACTCCGAAACTGGGGGGCCTGTGTTGACACCGTTTTTTGACACGTGTGAAAGCCGACGTCATTACTGTTGCCGATGGAACTCAGAATGACCGATGGGTGCTAAAAGAAAGTTGATTAAGAATAAAGAAATGTGTGATTAGCATCGTTGCCGGATTATTTTAATCGATAAATGGAGGCAAGACATATAGAAGATAGGAAAGAGTCTGCACGTACAAGAGAATCGGCAGGAAGACTCTATGATCCGATTCGAAAGCATGAAAGCCGATCTGATTTGCATGCAGCGACAGTTCTATCGCATGCATGATAGAGAGAAGGAAATAATATAGTACTATTCAGTAAGGTTGCACGTAGACATGCATGATTACTTTATTCAGGAGATTGCATTGATTAAAAGGAGGCATGCAATCCATGTCACGAAAAGAGCAGGCTAATCGGTTTTAGTTGAAGGAAATCGGTCAATGAGCTGGTGTCTGCACTTGGTGTGTATGCTGATCGGCTTTGAAGAATATAGTAGAGATGACCGACATGTGCAAACAATGAGTGATTTTGGAATAAAGAAATAGGAAGTGTTGCCAAAAAGGAATGACCGATGTGTACATGCAAGGTGATTAAAAGATTTGACCAAAAAGTATGTCATCGGCTTGGTAGAATAAAAAGAGACATAAGACTCTACGTAACAGCATTTTTCATTATTTTATTCACCAACAATGAAGAAATCAGCAAAGAGGAAAATCGGAAGTACTAATCGGCAAAGGTAGTCCGATGGCTGGTCAAGTTGGTTGGAATAAAGAAAGCAAAGAAGGAAAGAGACAGCACGAGTGCATGCCGGGGAGAGTCCAGGCTAATCACGTTAGATCGGATGGATCGGAGGAGCTTTATTTGCCTGGATTCTACACAAGGAAAAATAGAGTCCATGCATCTTAATTTAGCTTTTGTTTAGATATTTCTTTCTTAGCAAGTTTGTGTATGTCGTGACCGACTGGGGTATCCAGGGTATAAATATACGCCCCTGGTTATTGTAAACGTTTTATCACATCATCAATAAACAAACCCTTTTACTTCCAGAACCTTTACTTTTCCGTACCGGCGGCTTCGCCATCCTTTTTATTTTCTTCATGAGTTCTTTCCAGTTCGTCGGGCTGCATCGCCTCGATCTCTGGCTTGCTTGTAAGTTCTGCTTTTACCGAGTAATTTCTAGGCTTTAACCTCCAGGCGCATCGCTGAGGTTTCGTCTAGATTTATTCAACAGTTATCGATATCTGCTAGATCTGCAAGTTTCATATCAATTCTTGTTGTTCTAGTTTTTATCACCAATTTATCCTGTTTAGATCTAGATTGTTATGGGCTCATTATCAAGCTATCTGTCCGGTATATCATCAGCATTTATAGCTGACTAGATCTGTTTCTAAACATTGCTTACAAAGTCTCGGTTAATTTGTTAGCTATTTCTTTTTCGTTTATTGCATCTACACTGATTATCTGCGCAAACTCGATTACAGCCGACCGCTTGCACAAAGCGTCGCACGCCGATTTCATCAAGAGGCCAGTCTCGGCAACCAGCCGATTCGGCTAGTATTTTACCACATATTCTTCCTTGTCAATCAACAGGTCAGATTGACTGGCACGCCCCAGTTTTCAAGGCCATGCCTTTGCTCGTGTGTTAGCGCAAATGTCCCCGCCTGATTTTTGCGTCAACAACGTCTCATAACAGATTGCTGTATATAAGGCTGGAGCTTGAGGTAGACCCAATCACCAATTGCAAATTCACGCTCTTGTCTGTGCTTATCAGCTTGTAGTTTCATTTGCTGCTGGGCTCGCAGAAGATTATGCTGAATCACATCTATCATTTGAGCACGTTCCTTCAACCGATCATCTAGTTCTACAGTAGTGGCAGATGCAGAAATACCAAAGTGGCGAGGGAGGGTGACCATACAGTACTTCAAAAGGAGTCTTGCCTTGGGCAGAATGATATGTTGTGTTGTACCAATATTCCGCTAAAGATAGCCAGTCTGACCATTTAGTTGGACATGCTTGAATCATGCATCTGAGATATGTCTCTAAGTACTCGTTGAGTCTTTCTGTCTGTCCATTGGTTTGTGGGTGATAAGCAGAGCTCATGTTCAGGGTAGTTTCAGAGAGGCGAAATAGCTCTTGCCATAGTGTGCTAGTGAAAACTCTATCTCTATCAGAGATGATGGTTTGTGGCAAGCCATGAAGTTTATAGATGTTGTCTACGAATTTATGGGCTACAGATAGAGCAGTAATGGGATGGGACAGAGGAATAAAATGGGCATATTTTGATAGTTTGTTGATGACTACCAGTATAGCATTGTAGGACTTGGACCTCGGCAAACCCTCTATGAAATCCATACTTATTGTGTGCCAGAGAGCAGTTGGAACAGGTAGTGGATTTAGCATACCTGGCAGTTTGCTATGTTCAGTCTTTGTGTTTGCTATGTTCAGTCTTTGCCTTAGCACATATGTCACAGCTGGAGACAAAGTCCTTGATATGTTGATTCATGCCAGGCCAAGAAAATAGGGCTTTAACCTTATGGTATGTGGCAGTAATGCCGCTGTGTCCACCAATTCCACTGGTATGCAAGGCAGTCATGATAGCCTGGTGAGCTTCCACATGATTCCCCAGCCAAATCCTGTCTTTGTATCGAATAATGCCATTCACCAGTGAATACATGTGACAATCTAGGTGTTTAATTAACTTAATTACCGGCTAAACCTTGTGCCTTAGCCTAATTAGGTGTAATTAAGCCCCACCTAGATTTTCAATTAAGGAAAGTCCACCCAAAACCCTTTGCACCTCGGTGAACTTTGGACCTTTCCTGGTTGGCATGGCTTGAATTCAAATTTTCACTTAAGAACTTGAAAATAGAGCAATACAAAAGTTGTTCAGTTTTTAATGGGACACATTTTTGCCAATTGGCTCATTCCAAGATTTTGAGTGGAAGACCCCTTAAATCTCAGTTGAAGTCAGCAGATCTTCAGAAGTTCACTGCCAGCCGGCACTTAAGTTCACCGGCTTTCATCTTGTTTTTCCCCTCGATCCACTCACTTTTTCCTTCGTCAGCCTTTACAAACTTGTAGCTCCGTCTGGGACACAACTTTGCCTTTTGGAGATTTTGAACTTCAGTTCAAAATTTTGGAGGAATTTGTGTTTGAACAGACGCCCATCAGGTGTTCGACGATATGCCGGCGCTCTCGGGCGCTCGCGCGTTCCAGCTCCGCCGCCCCCGCCACTTGGCGCCCGTCGCCTGACACCAACGTCTAGACTGATCGGGGAGTTATTGCGCCGTGCCACTCCAACCCCAGGTGGGCCCATGCGCGCCCGGACATCCTCTCTGTCCCCCGCCGGTCACCCGACCGCGGGCGAGCCGCCGCTCGCACGGCGCCACGCAACACGCCGCCGTCTGCCGCTGCCCGACCGGCCGCGCAACCGCGTCCCGACCGTGATGTGACCTCCGCGACGCCCGCGCTGCTCCCCAATCCGCGCCCTTGCTTAACCCCGACGCTGCGACCGTCACCCGACCGGCGACCGAGCTCGCCGTGGCCGCCAAGCCATGCGCCGCCCGAGCCTCCACGTGGCCGCTTCGTCACTCCGAGCCGGCGTTCGTACCTCGCCCTCGACAGCCTATAAAAGGCCCGGCACCCCTTTCACGCGAGCCCCCTCCGCCGCTCGCCATTGCCGCTGCCAGGCTGCCGCCACCGCTCCCCGCCGTGCACGCTGCTCCGCCGCCGCTAAGCACCACCAGAGCTAGCCCACGCCATCGCTCCAGCTTCCCAGAGCCCCAGCTGCTCTTCTCCGCCACCGCCGTCGACGGCATTGGTGAAGACAAAGCCACCGCCGCGCTGCTCCGCCGCCCGTCGCCGTCTCTTCATTCAAATAAATTTATTTTATTCAATTGAAAGGGAATAAACATGGGGTGTTGATTACAAAAGGGAAATTTGAAGGAAATAAATCAAAGGAAATTTAAACTAGGCACCCAAAACTAAACTAAACTATTCCTAGCCTAAACTACTCCTCCTTCGGGCCGTAAAGATGCTCGTTGCCAGTCGCCTTTGCGAGGCGCTTGACCTTAGAGGCCATTGCCTTGCGAAGGATCTCAATCTTGTCGTCAGCCTCCATCTGCCCGATCACCGCCTCCGCCACGCGCTCGTCCATGTTATTGACCTTGAGCTGCAGTGCGGCGAGCTTCCTCCTCAGCTCCTCCACGTCCTCCTCCTCCTCTTCCTCGGACCACTCCATCTGCCCGGGAGGTCCTTGGATCGGAGGGGGCATCATGAAGCGCTTCCTCCCCTCGTCGGGCTTCTTAGGGGCTAAGAAGAGCCCCTTCCCGATGCCTGGACCTTCCCGGCGTGGAGGGCTAGGACTTCCCGGAGTGTACTGCGGTGAGTACTCCGGTGAGGTGGAGATGAACAGCGGCACGATCTCCTTCTTGAACGGAGAGGCGACGATGCGCTTCCCGATGGCCTTCTTTGGGGACAAATGTCCCGTAGTTGGCCTTCGGGGTGTCTTCGGCAGTGAACTCCCCTGACCCTCCTCCCGGAGGGAGGCTCTGCCCAAAGGCGAGCCAGAGAGGCAGCGAGGGGAGGCCGGCCGGCCTGCCACAGGCCGATCGGCCTGGGAAGAGGGCCGCCGGGCCTCCGGCTGCGCGACGACGGCTTCGACGAACGCCGCCCTCTCGATGATCCTGACGCTGCTGGTGTTGGAGGAGCTGGGAGTCCCTTTCAAGGATTGGATGGGGAGTGGCTGTCATGGGAGACCGAATTGGAGTCTTGGCGGCTGGACTGAGAGGCCATGGCGTGGATTTCTCAAAGAGGGAGTGCATCTCGGCTTACGAGACCTGGACCTGGACTAGATATCTCGGCTAGCTCGTAGACGTCCATCTCTTTGATTTGAGCTCCGGCATTTCGGATTCGAGAAATATTTTCAATCTTTGGCCATTGGCCTTGAAAGTATTTCTGTCATCATCCTGGAGGGTTATCGCGCCATGATCAGCGGCATCTAAGACTTTAAAAGGACCTTTCCACTTACTTCTAAGCTTACCATGACCAAACAAGCGAACACGGGAGTTAAAGAGTAATACCTGATCTCCTGCTTTTAAATGCTTGATCTTGATGCGCTTGTCATGCCATCTCTTTGTTCTTTCTTTATATAGCTTGGCATTGTGGTAGGCCTTTTCCCTCCATTCATCCAGTTCAGCCAATTGCATTCTTCTTTTGAGTCCGGCTGTCTGGAGATCCATATTCCACCTCTTGATCGCCCAATGGGACTTGAATTCTAGCTCAACCGGTAAGTGGCATGTCTTGCCATATACCAGTTGGTAGGGAGTCATCCCTATCGGTGTTTTGAATGCTATTCTATATGCCCAAAGTGCTTCCGGTAGCTTTCGCTTCCACCCCGTCCCCATTGCATTGACCGTCTTTTGCAGAATGTTCTTGATTTGTTTATTTGATGTTTCTGCTTGCCCGCTGGTCTGGGGGTGATAAGGTGTAGCCACTCGGTGGTCCACTCCTAAGTCGCTTAGGCACTTCCGGAACGTCTTGTCGATGAAGTGTGATCCTCCATCACTGATCACAACTCGGGGTACTCCAAAATGGGGAAAGATGATCTCTTCGAACATCTTCCTTGAATTCTTCGAGTTGGCTGTCGTGCACGGAAGTGCCTCCACCCATTTGGGAACATAGTCGACTGCCACCAGGATATATTCACACTGCTCGGATGCAGGGAAAGGACCCATAAAGTCTATTCCCCACATGTCGAAAATCTCCAACTGGAGGTTATTTTGCAGTGGCATAGCATCACGGGCGTTGATATTCCCGTGTTTCTGATACCTGGCACATCTCCGTACGAATTCCTTAGCGTCTCCATACATGGTCGGCCAGAGGAATCCACTCTGCCAGACCTTTGCATGGGTTTGAAAAATTCCGTAGTGTCCTCTGTACGGTGATGAATGGCAATGATCAAGGATCTTGTGTGTTTCCTCGTGAGGGATGCATCATCGGAGTAATCCGTCAGCACAAACCTTGAACAGACAGGGGTCATCCCAAAGGTGAAATCTGCTGAGGTAGATTGACTTCTTCTTGTCTTCTCCTGGAGGCACATACCCAGTCACCATGAAGTTTACCAAATTTGCGTACCATGGACTGGATGTGGTGACCTTGAGGAGAGTATCATCTCTGAGATAGTCATTGATCGGAAGATCCGACCCTTGAACCTGCATTCTTGAGAGATGATCCGCCACACAATTATGTGTCCCCTTCTTGTCTCGTATTTCTAAATCAAACTCTTGAAGGAGCAGAATCCAACGGATGAGTCGTGGCTTGGCATCTTTCTTGGTCAAGAGGTACTTTAGTGCAGCATGGTCTGTGTATACTATCACTTTGGCACCAACCAAGTAAGATCTGAACTTGTCCATGGCAAACACCACTGCCAGGAGTTCCTTCTCCGTTGTCGCATAGTTTAACTAAGCTCCGGTCAATGTCTTGCTTACATAAGATATAGCGTAATGCTGTTTATCCTTGCATTGACCGAGCACTGCCCCGACTGCATAGTCGCTAGCGTCGCACATGATCTCGAATGGAAGATTCCAATCGGGCGGTTGTATGATGGGAGCTGATATAAGTGCCTTCTTGAGGGTGTAGAAGGCGAGAAGGCAATCATCGTCGAAGTTGAAGGGTGCTTCTTTGGCCAGAAGGCTTGTAAGAGGTCTGGCTACCCGAGAGAAATCTTTGATGAATCTTCGGTAAAAGCCAGCATGACCCAGAAAACTTCGCACACCCTTGACATTCGTCGGGGGTGGTAGTTGCTCAATAACTTCTATTTTTGCCATATCAACTTCTATTCCTCTTTCTGATACCTTGTGTCCCAGCACAATTCCTTCTCTGACCATGAAGTGGCACTTTCCCAATTTAGGATAAGGTGATGCTCTTCGCACCTCTCGAGGACTCTTTCCAAGTGCTCGAGACAGTTGTCGAAGGTTTTACCATAGACGGTAAAGTTATCCATGAATACTTCCATGATCTTTTCGATCAAGTCAGAGAATATCGCCATCATACACCGCTAAAATGAAGCAGGTGCATTGCATAGGCCGAAAGACATCCGCCGGTAAGCGAACGTTCCGTAGGGGCAGGTGAAGGTAGTCTTGCTCTGGTCATCGGGATGAATAGGAATTTGATGATAACCAGAGTATCCATCAAGGAAGCAGAAAAATGAGTGGTTTGCCAACCGCTCAAGCATCTCGTCGATGAAGGGGAGAGGAAAGTGATCTTTACGGGTAGCTTTGTTAAGCTTCCTGTAATCGATGCACATCCTCCATCCAGTAACGGTCCTCTGAGGGATAAGTTTGTTCTTCTCGTTCTGGATAACTATCATTCCACCCTTCTTCGGCACAACTTGAACTGGGCTGACCCATTCACTGTCTTGCATGGGGTAGATTATACCCGCGTGCAGAAGCTTCAACACTTCTTTCTTGACTACCTCCCTCATCGCATCATTCAGCCGTCTTTGATGTTCTCTAGGCGGCGTATGGTCCGGCTTCATAGGTATGTGATGGGTGCATAAGCTGGGGTTTATTCCCTTCAAGTCCTGTAGAGAATACCCGAAGACAGACCGGTGTTTCACTAGGACTGTGATAAGCTGCCGAGTCTCATTCTCTGTCAGTTTGTCACTGATGACGACTGGCGAGCGTCGGTCATTGTGGAGGAAAGCGTATCTAAGTCCAGGAGGCAGCGGCTTCAACTCAGGAGGGGGATGTTGTGGCTTTTCTTCCTCGTCGAGTTTTATAAAACCGTCCATTTCTGCCTCTTAGATGAAATGGTTAGCCTCTTCAGCCTGTGAGGACTGAGCTTGCTCTTCTTGAGCAGAGCTAACTGCTTTTTCCACTGGGTCTGTCTCGGATCAGGCCTCTGCGATAGTGTTCACTGACCGCACAAGGCTGACCGGGATGATCTCTTTACCAACCTTGAACTGTATCATTGCTCGATCATGGTTCGGGTTGGCAAGGTGCTCTATTGGCTATCCGATCAGGAAGAAGTTGTCGCCTCTAGGGATATCAAAAATGTGGAAGTCTAGGAAAATCCTGTTGCGTCCCATGTGTACGGGCACAACACGGATGATTCCTCTGCATTCCATTATTTGGCCGTCGATCCACTTGAGGTGCTTATGGGAGAAGGACCAGGGTTCGTCTGGTTGCACTCGTGATGCGAGTGCACTTGATATGATATTACTCCCGACCTTCGGGTCGTAGGCAACTTCCTGAGAGTCAGTTCCCTCAATAGCGCAATGGAGTACTCTGAAGTTGCGGGTGGTTCGGATGATGTCTTCGCAACTTTCAATTTCCTCCGTCCATTCCTTGCTCATGATCGCAGATAAACCCTCGATCTGCGGTACGGCTTCTGGAATGAACGCCTTAGACCTTGAACTTGTGCACACTTGTTCCATGGGCATACGTGATGTATTGCCGATCTCCAAGTACTCTTCTTCTGTAAAGAGCTCGGGAATGAAGTGCGGCAGATCGTCAAGAATATTTTCTTGGTCTGAGGACTTGGGGTGTTCGAGCACTTCCTCTATGATCAGAGGAGGCGGATCGAATGTGAGGGCGAGGAGTGGCTGTTTGTCTGTGGGGGTTGTTGGTGGTGTTGGTGGGTCGTCGAAAAAGCCAGTTTACTCGGTAGAGTTGAGAACTTTTACCAAGATATCTCGTACCTCATCCACTGTCTTGTATAGCACTGACCCTGCGGAGGTGATGTTCAAGAACTGTGCACTCTCCGGCTTCAATGCACCAACAAAATGCTGCATAAGCATTTCCTCTGGAATGTTATGCGGTGGCCCTGAGTTGGCCAATTTTATGAACCGCTCCCACGTGGCTCCAAGTGACTCATCGCCTTGCTGATATGTCATCAACTCAACTCTGAGCTTCAAGATCTTGGAGACAGGGTAAAAGAACAGACAAAACTCGTCTTTCAACTTGATCCAATCTCCGCTAAATCCCCTTGCAATCCGGTCATACCAAGATTTTGCATTCCCCATCAGAGAAAATGGGAAAAGTTTCCATCGTATAGTGTCTTGGTTTACGCCGAGTATAATAAGAAGAGAGCAATTCTCTTCAAAAACCTGCAAGTGAGCATAGGGACTTTCGTCCTTCGTTCCACCGAAAGACTGCGCACGAACCATGGCAACGAGACTGGGACGGATCTCGAAGCCATGAGGTGGTATGGGGTGGCAAGATGAAGGCGGTTCCAAATACTCACTAGATGGAACCGGCGGGTAACTAGGAGAAAACTCCATGTGGTAGATGGTTATGGGGGTAAAGGTGTACGGCTAAAAAGATCCTACACTAGTGTTGCTACCGTTCCCCGGCAACGGCCTCAGAAAAGCTTGTTGGCACTCCTTAGCCTAACTAAAATCCGCAAGCGCACGGAGTCTGATGTAGCCTTTCACCAGGGGAGTAAGAACCTGGATATCAAATCCAAGGAACGGTAGACGCGACTAGCCTAAACTTTTCCAACCGGACCCACCAAGGAGCAAAAGGATAAATGGGTAGAGAGCTTGACTTTAGTTAGCTACTCGTTACCCCAAACAAACTATCTATATCTAACCTGAACTGCTTCGACGGCTAGAACGGGAAGAACTCAGAACGGGATGAGAGAGGGGTTCTTCCGGGCTCAGCACTACTGTTATGAGTACACCCGAACGTGGTGGAGTACAAAGGATGGACAGGGCTGTCACCACCTGCCGCCTACCACTGCAGTTCCGTGGGATGCAACACAACCTGAGGTGACTAGCCAGCACAGGCACCACGCCTAAGCTTTCAGTCACTGACCTCCACCCAACGCGAAGGGCTATAGAGGAAACCCCAAACAAGAGTCGCTGTCACTCGCGCAGACTCAGGTACCCGCAGATCAAGATAAATACGATAACTTGCTGAAAGTAAGTTGTAAACTAGCGAGGTACTAAAGGCAAGGGACCGAGGACTTACTGAAGATAACTCTTGAATATATTCCTCGGCGGCGGAAATGTTGAGACGAGACCGAGGGAGAAATCCCAGACTCTCTCTACAGAGCTCGGCTGTCACCCGAGCAACTCACCCACTCTCTCCCTACTCTAACTCTAAAGATGAGAGCAAAAACCACTAAGCTACTCTTCTCTCCTTTGGATGGTGTCTTGGAATGGAGAGGGGGTGACCTTTTATAGCCTTCCAAGGTTGGTAGCCAGCTTAACCGTCACGCCAACCACCTGCTTAACCTCCACGCTGAAGCTGGTAGCGTGGAGCTGCAGCAGGAGGCTGGCCGGCCTGGTGTAGGCCGATCGGCCTACACTTGGCACATCTGGCCACCGCCTTCGTCTTGAACGCTCCTGATTGCCTCCTGAGGTCCGTAACGGTTGCGTTCAGTTGAGGCTGTCCAATAATCCGAGGTTGTGGGCCCTCTAATCCATGTGTCTTGTACTCTAGGCCTTTCGGGTCCTTGGATCAAACCGACGTTGATCGCACGTCTCAGGATCATTAGTGATATGTTTGTGATCTCCTGGACCAGGGACGTGGCAAGGGGACACAGGAGGGGGCCGGTCGGCCTAGCATAGGCCGGCCGGCCTGGCTTTGTGCCCAATGTGGCTCATCTTTTGCTTGGTTGCTCCTGCACTCACAAATTATACAAAACTTGTGAAACTCATTAGAAATAATCAATTTCACTTTGTTATGAGCAGGATGAGCCTGAAATGTGACGGAATGTTGGTGGTGAAACCGTATCGTAACGACCACCAACAACTTCCTTGATGAATCCTGCGGCGAGTAGTTTCGCCAGCTCCTTCTTGATCGCCTCTCGCTTGTCGGTTGCGATCCGTCGCAACCGTTGCCTCCTGGGTATATCTTTGGGATCGACGTTAAGGCTGTGTTCGATCAGGTTCCTTGGCACTCCTGGCATATCTGTAGGTTTCCATGCAAAGATGTCGTGGTTGGCTTGCAGAATCCGGACGAGCTCGCCTTCCTATTTCGGGGTTAAGCCGGCCCCGATCTTGGTGGTCTTCGACTGGTCTCCTTCCAGTAGTGGTGCGTCCTTGGTCGCCACGTCTTCAGGGACAACCGCCTTGTGTGGTCCAGGCTCCTTGCTGGGGACCTCGTACTCTGACTGCTTCAGCTTCTGAGCTGCTGCGAAGATCTGGGCCATAGCGTTGGGTACCTGAGTGGTAGCCGCAAACTCCACAGCCTCTCTGTCGCAGTTGTATGATCGTCGCAAATCGCCGCAGATAGAGATGACATCTCTGGGTCCTGGCATATTGAGGACGAGGTAGACATAGTGTGGTATGGCCATGAACTTGGCCAAAGCCGGACGTCCGAGGATCGCTTGATACGAAGTCTCGAAGTCCGCCACCTCGAACTTGATGTATTCCGTCCTGTAGTTCTCCTGTGTGCCGAATGTGACTGGTAATGTGACTTGACCGAGGGGAAGACTGCCATTACCAGGGACAATGCCGTAGAACGGGGAATCGGTGGGAGTCAACATTTTTTCAATGTCGAGTCCCATCATCTTCAAGGTGCCAAAGAATAGCACGTTCAGCCCTGCCCCGCCGTCGATGAGCACCTTGGTGAGTTGTGATCCTGCCAACGTGGGGTCCAGGACGAGTGGCAATTGCCCTGGTTCGTCGTAGCTGTTCCATTGATCTGCCCTGGAGAAGGTGATTGGAACCTCCGAGTACTTTAGGTATCTTGGAACGGCTGGCTCAATTGCCATTATGTGCCGTAGAGCGATCTTATGCTTCCTCCGAGTGGGGAATCCATAGTCGCCACCCATGATGACCATGAGTACATTCTTGGGCTTCTGGAACTTGTTCGTCTGGTCCTCCTCGTCTTCGTCATCTTTGTTCTTGCTATAGGATCGAGTGGTTCCCTTGCCATCTTCTTCTTGGCCTTGTTCTCTTGATCCTTCTCGGCGTATATGCGTTGGAGATCGTAGCATTGGCCCATAGTGTGCTTATGCTTCGGGTGCATTGGGCACGGCCTGTCCATGATCTTCTCAACGTCGCTCTTGCCGGGGCAGTTCTTCTTTTGGCTTCGCATGCCAGTCTCCAGAGTTGCGACTGTGTCGTCTGGCTTGCGCTTGTCTTCTTGCCCTGCTGGCCTTTGGGAGGGCCATATTTCTCGAGGTCGCGGTCTTCTTGCTCAGACCACATCTCGACTTGGTCACGCAGGGCGTCCAGAGTCCTTGGTCGATGCAGGCCAAATTGCCTGTCAAAGAACCTGTTGGTGATGCCGTTCTGGAACAAGTCGATGCAGTCGCGGTCAGAGTCGTCCACCACCAGAGTCTTGATTTCCATGAAGCGACGCATGTAGCTGCGCGCGCTTTCTCCTTTGTGCTGTTTGCACATGGCGAGGTCGTGTCGAGTCTTGGGGCGATTGTATGTGCCTTGGAAATTTGACATGAAGATCTTCTTCAGGCGTCCCCAGGAGTCGATGGAGCGTCGTGGCAAGTTTTCAAACCATGTGAGTGGAGCGGGCTCGAGTGCCATTAGGAAGTATCTGCACTTGATGGCAGTGTTGCCACCCGCGCACTCGATAGCCGTAGAGTAGATGCGCAACCACGACTCAGGGGAGGTCTTGCCGTCATACTTCTCGAAGCCGACTGGTTTGAATGGTTGTGGGTAAACCGCCATCCGGATGTCCCTGGAGAACATTGGGTACTCGTCGTCTTCCTCCTTGTATCCCCGGGCTTCATCACGCCTCTTGGATTCAAGGATGGAGCGTGCGTCGCGGTTGACACTGTGTGCCGGCCCATGGGATGATGTAGCAGCGTCGTTGCGATAAGTGCGTCCGCCTCGTTGACGATCATCTTCTGGTCGGTGTGGAAGAAATGCTATAACTCTGAAAGTTATTTTGTCCATGTGAAACAACGTATTTTTCTTCCAACCTGGCATTATGATTTTACAATAGCAGTAAATTCGTAAGTAGTATGCCAACTATTTGAGTTTATAAATAACATGAAGTTATACAAAATTTATGTGTTTTCTTGAAGAATCACATTTTTTGCCACGTAGGTATTTTTTCAATTCAAGAAGAATATGTATAACCTCAATATAGAAAATATTTTTATGTGATGCATAAATCATAGAATTGGAAGGAAAATAAGGTACATTCCTGAAGTGATGTTAGGATCAGGGGAGATGCATTGAAACAAAGAAGTTTCATTCTCACTCCTTAACCATACATAAATTGATTTTTCTACATAAGGTGCATTGTTAGTTATATTCATGAAGAATTTGGTTATGCTCACGAAGAGAGAACAATTACTTTTTGGTCCATACTAGAAGTTTAGCAATATTTTAAGAATATTTCCCAGAATAGAAGGGCAAATTGAATATATTAGTGTTTCTTACCTCTGTATAGGTTTTTCTCACCTTATCTTAAGCCCACTTGCTTGTAGCAATTTTTACCTGAAGTAATAACTTTAATCTCATGAAATAAATAAAGAATTATATGCTGAATATTGTAAATAATTGCTTTGAATTGCCTATTTGATATTTATTTGAAACGAATTTTCTACTAAAAGCCTCAAATAACCATGAAGGTTATGGTAATTGTGCATTTCTACCATGAAGGTAGAATGGAAATTGAATTTTGATGAAGCACTTTAACTAGTAATGTACATGCTTGTTAATTGAACTCAGAAGATTCAATTTAGTATAGAAATTGTATATTATTCAACGATGTACTAAATACATAAGCCCTGTAACTTGAAGTTTATTCAACCCAAGCCATATTATTGTACAATGAATATTACAACTATGTGGATTTCATATCATACTCTGTATATCCTAGCAGTATAATTTAATTCTATGGTGTATTTGAAATAGATCATATATCATGCTTGAAGCATAGCATCACCTGAAGTGCAATACGATATGAAAAAGGAAGAAATTGAGGCATAGAGACATATGAAGAATGTGGATAAACTTGAAAAATCTAATAGGCATATCCCTAATCTTGTAGTATTGTTGTTTTAGAGTTGTATCCTGTTAGATTGATGGACAAACTAATGCGCAAGTTGGCTTGTAGCTGTGGTCATTATAATGACTAAGTCGGTAGCTCTGCGCATAGCTTTCGTAATCCATATATACCACTTGTCACTGAGAATGACTTGTTAATAGTTTTTCCACAATAATGTGAGAACCTGCATGTTACTATATTATTAGCCTTTGTATGGATATTATATTAAAATTCCGCTTTATGTTGGCTAGAAGCCACAATACTATTGTTTTCATTGTATTAGCTCGCATGCTATACATACTCAAGCTTCTCCTGTTGAGTAGTAACTCTCACTGTTAAGATGGTCAGCCAACCATCACAACGTACTATCAATCAGCTTGCACGCTGACCCAATTTGTGCATTTCATGTAGATGTACAATATGACTAGAAGTCATCAAGAAGGTTGAGATCAGGGGGAGCAAACCAATTTGAAATCGGAACAATAGTGATTTTATTCAATCAATTAGAAATTGAATGACTCAATTAGAATGAGTCTGCGGACAAATAAAAGATGAACCTGCTAGTTCATTGTGTGGAAAACTATTTCGTATTTATGGGTTCAAAATTTTAAGGCATATGGGGAATTCTTGAATGAATAAGCAATTAAAAGAAATTTCGTGTAGATTTAATGTTGCAAACTATAAACGTGAAGTTTATTTTTCTGAATTACTTAAAGTATATCGTATGAGTATTTGAATCGAAATATTTTAGGCTAAATAAAGAAGTTAGACAATAAAATAGTCTTGTAGACTTTTTAGAACTGCAAATTTGTAGGTATGCAAAACATACCAAATTGCATAATATACAAATAAAGTCTAGCTCACTGCATAACAAACAACCCCTAAATTTTGAAATTAGCTGCGTGAAAAATTATTAATTTCACCATATTAGCATACATGGGCATTAACTTGAAGTTTAAAAATATGGATCTGAAATTCCATTATGTAAAGCTCATGTGGATATTATTGGAAGTATGCTATTATTTATGAAGATGTAATACCGGCATTAGGGGGAGAGAAGGCCTATATGAATGCCTTATATTGAATGGAATAATGATCTTCATAAAATATTCTTGAAAGCTTGAAGCATGAATAAAAACACGCACTAAATCATACTCGCATGAAGCTGAGTATAATGCCAGAATATTTAAATGTGAGGAAGCTCATGAAGGGCACCACCTGATGTGGAAACACACTTGAAGTGAAACTCTTTGAAGGAATTTATCCTAGTGAGAATGTGCACATAATGAATACTCACAAATAGGAATCCAAAAATTAGGAGAAACAATCTGAAATTATTAACCGGAAGTTAAGTTTACTTGTAGTAAACATGATGCTATGTGTGGTATATCCTTGGTATTTAATAGTATACTCACCATAGCAAATGACTGTATCATTAATTTAAAATCTACGGGGACGCTTGTTGTTTTTGGATTAAATGAACTTGCCATACAAATTTTACTGAAACCTCCATAGAACTCCGGAAAGAAGACCATCATGGTCAAATACCTCACAAATTAAGAATGGTCATCATGAAGATGAAAGCCTAACACTACAAAGCGCGCGCACTATTTTGTGTTTGGATAGCAGATATTATTTGACTATATCATAGTCTTATCCTGAAGATATGGGAGAAAAGAATAAATGTCGACCACATTACCTCTATCATTGCAAATATTTCTCTAATGAGAATATGGATCCACGAATAAAGTCCATGGCAGAGTTGCATGAAGCACTCATATCGGGTCACTGAAAAGATGCAATTGAGGTTAAACCATTATGAAAATATATGAACCTGCAAGTTCAAATTAGATAAGTCATTATGTAATAATGATATGGTGAAATGCAATGGTTTATTGATCTTTTAAAGACTAACAAACTCTCATTATGTTTGAGTGAATATTCTGCTATTTATCTGGCAAATGGAAAGAAAGAATAAATTAAATATTAAGCAGTTAATTGGTGGATTCGAAAAATCCATACGTGATCCTTGAAGGACTCATCATTCTTCGAAGGAATTAAAATTAAATCTCATATCAAGTATTAAATGTCTAAGGTAGATAATATTTCTGAATGAATATTAAAATCTATAGAAGAGCTAAATCCTGGAAGGAAATAAAGTCACAGAATGACTTATTGTGAGTAACACTTTTCAAATATATAGTTCAATAACTTAAATTTAAAGGATTATGTGAATCACTTCTCCCGTGCATGAGAGAATTTCTCATAGAAGAGAAATAATATTCTCAAAGAATTAGAAATTTCTAGAAGGACTTATTAGTCATTTCCTGAATGAACACCAATAATCTTGAAGATATGAATTAACTTTATACAGACCCAAATAAATTATGAATGAAGTGAGGATCATATGGTCCTGAATGTACCATTTAAGCACTTGTGCATAGCTATCTATTATTGATAGTAAGTATTCTCACATACCACATAAGGTATATTGGTGATTGGCAATTTGAATTATCCCCTCAAATGCCAAAGTGAAGACTGATTTATCTATAATGGAATAAGCCATCTATGAAGATCTGGTGAATAGATAATTGGTTATAAACTAGAATCCACTTAGATAGAGTTGATGTTATTTCAAATATGAATATTAGTTTGAAATCAAATATCTAGAAGATATGTGAATTGAAACTTATTAGCCCCATATTCCTCTGAAAGGATAAAGTTTATTTTGTGTTGCACAATTAATAAGTGGTTATTAATGCTTGAAGCATTGCTCTTTATCATAGTTAAGTCTTTGAAGGATTAATTATTGTACTCATACACATTTATGTAGAATGTAACTAAGACATTATTGAACACTGAAGTTTAAAGGATGTCGACATGAGGGGAGCATATTTTTTATCATGCTGTTACTCAGAAGGAATCAACTTGATGATTAATTTTTGAATTTACCATGAAGGTATACCATTTGATTATTTAAGATCATTAGTGCAAGAATCATGAAGTTCATGCATTAATCTTGAAGATTCATCACTATTTATGAAGAATAGTAAATATAAAATTGTGTATAACCAGAAGGTTTAATATTGTACTCTTTTTCCCTTTGTGAGTTTTTACTTGAAGGTTTCTCACGTAAGGTTTTTGACGAGGCAACATGTGCATTACAATTGCGGTTGATATGTACTCTTTTCTCTAAGAACCATTTTTCCCGCTGGGTTTTCAGATGGAGTTTTTGATGAGGCATATGCATTCGCGGTAATCGCCCAAGGGAGAGTGTTGTAAAACAACCGGACTTTCCAAGATGGAAAGGAGGACTAGAAGTCCTAGTGCTTGTCCGGTTGCTTGTGGGCTCTTACCATAATCTCTAGCCTTAGTTTGGACTATATAATCGGAGGAGCACCCCCTATTGTAACACATCGATTTGAGGAATAAAGAGAAGCTCCACCTATATTGTCTCTTGTCTACTTTATACTTGTTCTTATGTGCTTGTCGTGAGAGGCGTGAGAGGGAGAAGATCCAACCGTTGACGACGTGTTTCACAACAGTCTCCACCAAGCGAATGAAGGGATGCTCCATGAAAAATTATACTATTTCTCTACGACTGCTCATGGGTTGTGTTAATGATTTTCTAGTGCCCAAGCGATTTTCAAATATGATATTGTTAAACCTGTAAATCAGTGACATGATTCACATTGATACAAGCCAACCCTTCGCACCTTATATTGTATTAGTAGGGTGGCACATGTCACATGCACGTGATACAAAAAGAAAAATAGAATAAAAATTTTAATTTTAAAAGAAATAAATTTGAAACCATTACATTCGATTCAAATTCTCACAAATAACATCGCACATTAAAATTATTTAATAGCATCAAAAAAATTTATATATTAATACATCAAAAGCCTTGACCTCCGGCGGAAAAGGAAGGGAATTTTGTAGCATCAAATCTTAAACAATGAAATAAATTTCCATGATATAGATATCCGTGAGCACCTCAAAATCGCAGCCAACTTCTTGATGATGAGGATGCCGAAGGTTTCTCTCCTCATCGCCGGCGGCATGGAGAAGTGATGCCATGTACTCAACGACACCGGACAATGCCACAACGCGAAGCATGCTCCGCTTTTAGGCGACAAGTTTGGACACTACGAGTGCCGCGGTCACCCTTGCGCCACACTCGGTGCCGGCGCCCTCACAAAGAAATATGAATCAAGGGAGAGATGTTGTGTTTTGAGAAAGAGAAGGGGGCGCCTTATGTAGGAGGCAGCAGGGCTAAGAAGACGAACCTAGATGCCCACAACTATGGTAAATAATCAATTCCCTGATTGACTCCCACAACTATGGTAAGCAATGAAATCCTTAATAGATGTCTATAACTATGGTAACCAATTAAGTTTTAAAAGGAAGTAGATACCCCATTGCGTAGATGTCGTTCCTTTTTTCTGAAAGGAACATTGACCCTTGATTGACGGATTTTATGGCAATCAAGTTTTAAAAGGAAGCATCCTGACTCCTGAGAGACGTTGGATAGGACACAGGCTGATCCTAGTTAAATGTAATTTTACGTGTTTATCTTCATTACTATTTGTCTAATTTTCTCTAAATTTCCATTAGTTTTTTTGCCTAGAAACGGGGCTGCAGCACGGGCAGCCCGGGTCGTAGGTTGTTGGCGCTGTTAAATGACACACTTTTAGTGCCATCTATGTAATGTTTTTGGACTAATCTTTATACTAACCCCGTCACTTGGCATTGTGTTGACGCCGTTTTTTGACACGTCTCGGACCGACATCAAGAAGGAGAGAAGAGAAAATTCTGAATCGGAATCAGATGCTGTGGGGCAGGAGTCAGAATCGGAGCACGCAAATCAGGAGATGTCCGATTCGGAGAGTTACTTCATGGGCTTAATTGGGCCAAATTGGGCCGTTCTTTGTATCTTTTAGATAGTAGTATTTTAATACATTACAGGTAGTAATAATTAGGAAGTTTCTTTCTTTTGCGTCAAGTTTGATCATGTCGTAATCGACTAGGAGTTTGTAATTCTAGGGTACAAATATAAACCCTGAGGGTCATAGAAAAGGTTCATATACATCAATACAACAAAACCTTTACTACTTGCAATTTACTTTCAGTCGGCGACTTTGCCAAAGCCTTTTCCTTTTTGAGTTTTTCGAGGTAAGTTGAGGCGATTTTGATCCCCAAGATCTGCTCGTGAATTCAAGTTCTCCTGGGCAAGTTGAGGCGATTTCGATCCCCAAGGCTTGCTCGTGAGTTCTACCCCTACTGAGTAATTTCTAAGCTTTAGCATCCGGGGCATCGTTGTTGCTTCGTTTAGATTTATTCGACAGTTATCGGTATCAGCTAAATCTACAAGTTTTTTCTTGTTATTTTGTCGGTGATATTATCTCCGGCAGTCTTCCACGGGGTAGCCCACGGAAGTGATTTATAATGTAGGGAAGATCGCAAAGATCGGAAGCAAGATGGTTAGGATGGACAGACACAAGGGTTTATACAGGTTCGGGCCGTCGACTCGACGTAATACCCTACGTCCTGTTTTGGGGTGTTGTATTGCGTAAATTGTGAGATGAGATGTGTTCGGTTGTGGTGTAGTTGCTGTCTAGTTGTTTTGGAGGGGGTCCCTGCCCGCCTTATATATCGGGGGGCAGGGTTACAAGTCGGTTTGTATCCGATCCTATCTCTAAGAATCCTTTCCTTCTTTACAATAATTCCTATTCCAACTAGGACTTCTCCTTCCAGATCCTTCCTCCGTGTGCCGACTTGTCCCGCACGTCTTCAGGTCCAGAACGGTGGGCTGGGCTGCCCCCTTTTGGTGGGCTGCCAGGCTTGCTCGTGAGGTACCTGGGTACCATATCCCCCACAGTAGCCCCCGAGCACTTCTTGGCCGATCGTTGGCTATAATTGTTCCATCTTTTCTTGCATGATTCGAGTGCTCCAAGTTGTCTAAGATCTCATCCGAGTGGTTTCAAGGAAGATCCGAGTGGTTTCAAGGAAGATCCGAGTGGTTTCAAGGAAGATCCGAGTGCCTGCTTGGACGTTCCTGAAAATAATTCTTCAATTACAGTCAAAATGAGGGGAAGGAGTGCTCTTTTTCACGACGCGACAGCAAAGTGAATACACTTAGCCCCCGGGCTTTGGGCAATTTTAGTATGAAATTGGCCAAAGGTCTTCAACTTTTATCCATCTGTATCTTGATCTTCAATGGTGTGCACCTCCAGGTGCACCCATTGGGTGTAGCCCCCGAGCCTTGAGTAGAATAGAATATTCTGGTCGAGGGTCAAAAATAAATATTATGAATCTCTTTTTGAACTTGATCCATCAATGGTGTGCACCTCCAGGTGCACCCATTGGGTGTAGCCCCCGAGTCTTGTTACGACTCAGCATGATCGTGTCAAGACTGAAAGCCATGAATTCCGACTGATTTTTTCAGCGCCCATGCCTCTGGACATGGATTTTAGATAATCTTTTCCTTCAGGGGCTTTTTTGTTTCCCCTTTATAAGGATTTTGTCCTCAAGTTCTTTGAACTCGGCATGACTCCCGAGTCGTGTCCCACGACTCAGCTTGACCATATGGTAAGCCATCTTCTCACAAGATTTATACTTGTCAGCATTTGACCCAGATTTCTGAGTCAATTTAGCGATAGTATCGCATGCCTTACGTAAAAATCAATTGCAAGGATGCAATATTAATTGCAAAATCGAGTCTGGTCGTCGACTAATTTTAGCCTCACGACCGAGTGGTTTCTGCCCCTGAACCCTAGCTCAGGAACCCACAAATTTATTATCGTAACAGAACCGAAAGGTCGTGCTATATTTCAGCCCATTTAGGCCCATTATTCCTAAAAGTCCGTTGCGTCCCTAACGGTCGCTTTACGGAAGGCGAGATATCGCGAGATATCGCGATTCCCTGCCGCATCTTTGAATTCAAAGCGACGGGACGTGCCTGCGTCGGTTGAGTTCCCGAGACAAGCGCCGCGCCGCGCGCGGGAGGAACGGTTTATTCCTTTATAAGCCATCCCCGCCGCATTCTTCTTCCTTTACTTGCCATTTGCCTTCCCCGACGCTCCAGTTCCCTTTGCGCCAGAGCAAACCCTAGATCTGCTCCCGCAGCTTTCTTCCTCGCTCTTCAGCACCGCTCGTAGTCATGGCGCCCAAGAGGAAGGAAGCCTCGAAGCGGAAGGAGAAGTCGCCGGCCAGGGCCCGGTCGTCCAAGGCCAAGGGCACCGCCGAGGTCGCCGTGGATCGCGCCGCCGAGTGGAGGGAATCCATCACCACCACCAGGCGCCTCGAGCAGCACGTCGTCGACGGCGTCCTCCCTGACCAGCAAACCGCCGAGTGGCGCGCCGCCGCCGGTGAGTCTTTCCCCACCCCAAACTCTTCTGATTTGGTGGTGTTTGAATCCTTCTTTCTCCGTGGTTTTGGCGTGCCCGCGCATTCTTTCCTCCGCGGGCTGCTGCATTACTATGGGATCTGCCTCTGCGCATTGAATCCCAACTCCATCCTTCACATCGCATTTTCATCAACCTCTGTGAGGCCTATCTTGGGATAGAGCCTCACTTCAATCTTTTCATTCATCTTTTTCTTCTTAAGCCTTATCCTCGAACCGACTGCCCACAAGTAGTCGGGGGCGCCGGACTCCAACTCCGCGAGGGTCGAACTCGGGAGTATTTTGATATCCCTTTCCTTACCTCCAATAAGGGGTGGCAGTCCGAGTGGTTTTACGTAGGAAACCACTCGCCTGCCATCTCTCCAGAAATTGATTCTCGTCCTGTTCCCTCCCAATCCTGGACCGCTCTTCCCAAGGAGAGTGAAATGGATCAGGTTCGGGAGCTCCTGGGTCTTATTTCCCAGTTGAAGGACAATGGGTTGTCTGCCGTCGGTGTGGCAGCCAACTTTGTTCTGCGCCGGGTCCAGCCACTCAAGCAGCGGGCTCACCCGGCGTATGAATATTACGCCGAGGGGGACAACACGCGCGAAGCCCCCGAGCGCGTCGACAAAGTCCAAGCCGCCGCTCGGCTTGGCAAATTCTTCGCACCCGGAACGTCCCTGAGGACCACTGACTGTCCTCCGGCGTTCAACTTGGGAAATCCAAGCCCTGAGGTATTTAGTCAATCTGTTCTTGTTTTTATTTCAATTCCACCCATTGGGTGTAATCTCAGAACTGAACCCAATTTTTGCAGGGTCGAGTTGCCTTTGTATCCCTCCCTCCTTTGCCTGAGATGCCAAAGGGAGTAGATCAACCTCGTCGACGCAGGGCCGTTGGATCTGAAGAAGCAGTCGGGGAAAGTGAGAGTGATCTGCGCGACTCGGATATCCTCTGTCATCCTCTCCTTCCCCCGATGTGCAATCTCCAAGTGGTGGGAAGGTTGCTCCTGCTCTGAAGAAGCGGAAGATCTCCACTAGGATCGTGTTCAGGGATGCGCCCAGCCGCCGGCAACTCCTTATCTCTGAGTCGTCTGACTCGGAGAAAGATGAAGCTGGCATCGCCGAGTCGTCACTCCACCCGCCAATCACGAGCTCGGAGCAGTCTCCCCTTGCAGTAATGCCTCTGAGTGCTGCAAGTCCGAGGGACCTCCCTTCCCCTACTCGGAAAGGGACGCGCCTGAGAATGCGCATTTCTACTCTGTAAGTACCCTTATCATCTCTTGATTTCCTTTATGTCTTTTTGTTAGTGATCCATATATGCTTTATCCTGTAGCACGCCGTCTGAGGTCCCCTTCTCGGGTCCTCCACCTCAGTCGGCGGTTGAGACCGAAGCCCCAACAATCCAAACTCCAGAGGTGCCGATCCACTCGGCTGATCTTCTCAGCGATCAGCCTGTGGGTCCGCTACCCGAGTCGCAGCGGGAGCCAACCCCGCCACCGCCGAGTCCCACACCAGCATCGCCGACCCCGCCGCCAGTTCCTCAAGGCAGCCCCCAGCGTGCTCCTGCGGTTGAACCGACTGCAGCGGTGGAGGAGCCCCAGACTGCGGCGGTCGAGATTGCTTCTGCGGCGGTCGGCGTTCTGAGTGGTGGTGCTCCCCTGACTCCTCTGGAGGAGTTCCTGTCACTCCATCGTCGCATGGGCCACATAGCCAAGGTACTTCCCGAGCTACTTATCTTGTTGATATCAAATACCGGGTGGTACATTGATTCATATTGTCATCTGACTTGTATTTGCAGAACTTAGCTGCTGATGCCGAGGCCAAAGCCTCGGTTATTCAAGAATTATCTTCTGCAGTTGCTAAGGCTGACTCTTTGGTGGCCCGAGTGGCTGAGCTCGAATCTGCTGCGGTAGAGCGCCAGGCCGAGTTGGAGGAAGCCCAGCGTACCACCCGCGATTTATGCGGGGAGGTAGAGCAGGCTAAGCTCAACGAGGCCCAGGCCGTGCACGAGCTCAGAGGTATGTTCTTCCTTATTTGTTCTTCTGTCAGACGTGAAAATATTGTTCAGATCTAACCTTCTTTAGATTATCGATATCGGACTATGTCCCAATTCGCAGAGCTCACTGCCAAGGTGGCCCGGCTGCAAGGCGAGGCTGAGGCGCTGCGCTCTGAGAAGATAGCGCTGGAGGATGCTATCCGAGTGGTGGCGGAGGAGATCGAGCCGGAGGCGTCATCGTCTTCAGGTTCCATCCTCGACCGCGTTCGGGCGCTCCCCCGCTACTTCCGGCGGCAGCTCTGCTCCATCAGCCAGGCCAGCTGTGGCCATGTCCTGGCGGTGCTCAAGTCGCTATTCCCGGCGTCAGACCTGGAGCCACTCGGCCGCGGGTATGCTGCCAGCACTTCTGAAGACGACGTGGGCAGACTACTCCATGAAGTCGAGCCCATCGCCAATGTCCTGTCCAAGGACGTTGTTGATGACTCGGACGAAGCAGCCCCGTCTGGTGCTGGTGACCCTGCAATGTAAACAAAGTATTTGTAGTATTTGGTCGAACCAGTACTGTTTTTGAACAATGTTTGAATTGTCACTTTTGTATATAAGTTTTTATTGGTCTACAACTCCCTTTCTTTCTGCGCTAGCCTTAATTTCTGAGTGGTTGACCTGTTACGGAGTAGATTAGCCTCGTTGGTCTCAGTCTCATGCCGTAGAGTCTTTGTCGTACGTTTAGAGCTTTGACTTGGCGAGTACTTTCCCTCTCGATTTAAGGTTTGTTCCACTCATACTTTATGTGCGTGACGCGAAAGAGGAAATGCGAGTAGTAGAAATAGATGAAAGATGAAATCAACTTTATTGATAACTCATTGTGAACATGCCGAGTCGTAACTGGGGGTGACTACCCTCCAAAATCACTCGGAAAAAATAAATCTAAAAATAAAAAAGATAAATACATAACTGGATTAGGCGTAGAAACGCTGTAAGTGCTCGATGTTCCATGGGTTTATTGATGTAGGCGTTCTATTGTGTCCAGAGTCAATTGATCCATCCGCGCTTGGATTGTCCTCTAGTAGATCGCGCCGGCGTTTTTCAAACCAAAGGCCAAAGGAGCACCGATCGATGCGACGAACGAGGTCTTTATCTGATCGTTAGGCTCTAGGCCTGTCTGGTAATAGCTTGGATAGCTGTCGAGAAAGCAGAGCAGGGCAGAGCCTGCCGTGGAGTCTGATTCTGCCCCGATGATGGCCGTCTTCTCTGGGTCGTCCAAGTCCAGAGAGATCCTCTTCAGCTCCGTCTCCTTGCTTGGCGCAATGGCTTCTCTTGCTGGCTTCTTGGTGGGGATCTCTAGAGCGTCCTTGTCCACCTCCTGTGATGCAGCCAGTACTTGTTCCATGCGCTTGGACATGTCCAGGGCGGCTGCCGCGTTGAGAGTTTCCTGCTCGCATGTGTATGCGACTCGGACGTCTCCCAAGACGGTGATTATGCCTTTCGGTCCTGGCATCTTGACCTGCAAGTAGACGTAGTGAGGAATCGCCATGAACTTGGCGAGTGCCGGCCTCCCAAGGATGGCGTGGTATGCAGTTTCAAAGTTCGCCACCGTGAACTGCATGTGCTCGGTCCGGTAATTGTTCCGGTCTCCGAAGGTAACGGGCAGTGTGATGTGCCCGAGTGGTTCTGCCCCCTCTCCCGGTATCAAACCGTAGAATGCGGATTGGGGGGGACTCAGGTCGAGAGTAGTCAGGCCGAGCTCCTTCAACGTGTTAGCAAAGAGGATGTTCAGGCCACTGCCACCGTCGACTAGTACCTTAGTGAGCCGAACGTTGCGAATCGTCGGGGCTACCACCAAGGCGTGGGACCCGGGCTTCGGTATGAAGTTTGGATGATCCTCCCGGGTGAATGTGATCGGAATTTCCGACCACTTGAGGTACTCAGGTACCGGTGGCTCCCTCGCGTGCATGACCTGGCGATGGGTGAGCTTCTGCTGACGCTTCGACTCGAACTCTGGTCCGCCATAGATCATGCGGACCACTCGGTCGGCTTCCTGAAAGTCATCGCCGGGCTCGTCGTTTCGCCTGTCGTCTCGCGGGGAACCATCGTTCCTCTTTCTGTATGGGGGGCCTCTGTTGCCCCCGGTGAAGGCTCGTTTGAGCCCGTAGCACTCTCGCGCCGAGTGCTTGTGTTTGTGGTAAGGGCATTGCTCATCGAGCATGCGCTGAAAGTCCTCTGGAGTTACCCGGCCTCTGGACCGGTCCAGGGCGGCGACCATGTCTCCCTCGCTCTTCTTCTTGCGAGGTTGGCTGTCATTGCGTCGATGGTCGTCGTGTCGGTCTTCGTCGTCGCGGCGGTCGCGTTTGCGAGTCGTCTTGTTCTCTTCTTCCCAGCGACTTCTGATCTCGCTGAGCTGTTCTCTTTCCGCGATCTCGGCGTCCGCCCACGTGCTAGCGACCCGGAACATGTCATTGACAGTCGCGGGTGGCTTCCGAGTCCACTTATGGATCAGTCTCCCATCGGAGATGCCGCGCTGGAAAGCTGACATCACCTCTTGATCCGTGACGTCCGTGATGGAGTTGCGCTTTTCTGAGAACCTGCGCACGAAGTCGTGCAGGGTCTCGTTCTTGCGCTGCCTGATCTGACCGAGGAGCCGCTTGCTCCCGGGCCTTTCCCAGGTACCGAGGTAGTTACCGATGAAAAGTTCGGTAAGCTGCTCCCAGTTGTCGATGGCGTCCTGCGGGAGTCCTGCCAGCCAGTTGCGGCAGTCCTTGGTGAGCATGATGGGAAGATAGTTTGCCATCACGTCCTCGTCGCCGCCGGCCGCTTGTACGGCGGTGTAGTAGATCTGAAGCCATTGAGATGGGTCAGATTTCCCGTCGTATTTGTCGATATCCGACAGCTTGAAGCCTCTGGGCCACGTCACGCTTCTCAAGCGCTCGGTGAAAGACTGGAATCCGCCGATCCGACCTCTAGGGCGGGAATCACTCGGACCCGATCCGTCAGTTGCTCTTGGGGTGTGCTGTCCCTCCTGCGATCCCGGTCCCTAGGCGGGGAACGGGTCCTCCGATAGTTCCGAGTCCTGGGTGGAGTTCGGTCATGCCGGTAGGTCCTGTTGCGCGGTGGAGTTCGATCTCTTGGTGGAGTCGGTCGCCTGGGTGGTGGAAGCACTCGTCGTCGACCGCCATTGTTGCCGCGCCTCGGGCTACCGGAGAGGTCAGAGTAGTCTGACTCTGTCGAGTAGCCGCTCCTGTTGGGGTCACGACGGGGATTTCCATGATCCCGATCGTACTCTTGGCGCCGTCGGATTTCCTCGCGATGGCGCTCTTCAGTGCTGTTGGTGATGATGTCCCTCGCATCTCGATCTCTGTTGATCGTGGTGCGGAGGTCTTCATCATGACCCGATCCGCCGCCGGCCCGGTGTCGAGATGAACCGGGTTCAGGAGCGTCGGTGGTCGTTCTGCCTTGCATCTGGTGAACCTGGACGGAGGCGGCCTGCACGAGAGCCCTTACCTTTTCCAGGCCCGGAGTGTTAGGCGGCAGCCGATTGATTTCCTCGTTGATAGTAACGAGGTTCTGGACCGGTGTCTCGTAGACCTCGTGTCCGTTGAACTCGAACGTGCCGTCGCGCATCAAGTTCCGGGCGCTCCTCCGCTCGTGTTGATCCCGTTGGCGACTATGATCTTCAGAGCGAGGCTCCTGGAGTCGAGCAGTGCCAGATCCTGACGCGGCGGCTCCGTGCGGTCGTGCGGCTCTGCGAGTCGCCCGACTGGCATTGCGTCCTCGACGCTGGTTCCTGGCTTCGGTCGTCTCCTCAGCAGGAGTGACCTCATCTTCTGAGACAGGATTGGTTGGCGTTGCTGGCGCCACCATGTAGCAATAGGATCCGACTCCCTCTTGCGCGAGGTAGTCTTCCTCGGACTCGGAGAAGTCGGATGTGGGCGTATAACGCTCCAAACTACTCGGAGTCAATTCTCCGAGTGATCCAAGTAGTTCCGGCTCTGTAGAGGCATCGGACACCGTGTATCCTTCCGGCAGATCGTCCAGGATTGAGGGTCCCAGTAGATCTAACCCGTAGGAGTCGCTCCCAGAGAAGTAATCATCCGACTGGACGATGTCCTTCATCTTTTGCTTCCGAGCAAGCGCGCAAAAGCCAGGGGTCTGAACAGCAATGACTTCAGGGCTCTGGACGCGTGTTGGTTGAGCGTTTACGCTCTGCGATGATTCGGCGACGCGACTCTCAGGAGTCAGATCAGAACCGAGTGATTGTAGATCTGTTCCCGACTGGTCTGGCCTCGCGTTCTGCGATGGACTCAGCGGGGTAGATCCGGCACGATCAGATGCGATCGGACCGGATTGGGCCGTAATGGCCGAAGTCGGCGCCAGAGAGGAGATCTCCGTGGCGACCCTAGCTCCTGCCGCCTGGGTATCCAAGGCGGTGGTGATGACGTCCCCGAACTGGATCTCGACTTTGTCGACGTCCGGGAGGTTGCAGCTGTCCAAGATCTTGACGCGATCCATCGAGCTTACCAGATTGATCTCGGCGATATCCCCTACCTGGCGCGCCACTGTCGGTGATATTATCTCCGGCAGTCTTCCACGGGGTAGCCCACGGAAGTGATTTATAATGTAGGGAAGATCGCAAAGATCGGAAGCAAGATGGTTAGGATGGACAGACACAAGGGTTTATACAGGTTCGGGCCGTCGACTCGACGTAATACCCTACGTCCTGTTTTGGGGTGTTGTATTGCGTAAATTGTGAGATGAGATGTGTTCGGTTGTGGTGTAGTTGCTGTCTAGTTGTTTTGGAGGGGGTCCCTGCCCGCCTTATATATCGGGGGGCAGGGTTACAAGTCGGTTTGTATCCGATCCTATCTCTAAGAATCCTTTCCTTCTTTACAATAATTCCTATTCCAACTAGGACTTCTCCTTCCAGATCCTTCCTCCGTGCGCCGACTTGTCCCGCACGTCTTCAGGTCCAGAACGGTGGGCTGGGCTGGCCCCTTTTGGTGGGCTGCCAGGCTTGCTCGTGAGGTACCTGGGTACCATATCCCCCACATATTTGTAGCATTTATCACCCCTATCCAGCTTAGAACACGATCTAATCGGCTCTGTCAAAGGCTTTATCACCGATTTCATCTAAATAGTTGTTTAACCCTGTTCTAAGTGTTGCTACGCTAAGCTTTATTAGATCGCTTTTATACTTGTCTTTTATTGCTTAGTCTTCAATAGGCTCTTTGCTGTTTGAACATCGGAATCGGCTCTTTCAGCTGTTTCACTACATATCAGAATGGGTACTCTAATATCTGATTTCATTGAAGAGAGAATCGGCTTTCTAGCTGTTTCTTAACCTCTGATTTTATCCTTATCAATCAACAGGTCAGATTGACTGGCACGCCCCGGTTTTCAAGGCCACTCCTTCGCTCGTGTGTTCGCGCATCTGTCAAGTCCTGATTTTTGCATCAACACACTTTTGGCACGCCCGGTGGGACACGAAAAATTTTAAGCCCATGGATTCATATCAGATGTTACCATATATGTTCAAAGTGCCTATGCGCCAGCCTGTGTTCTATCAACCAATGTATCAATGTCAAGGGAATTTTCAGCTGCAAGGTATTCCTCAAGTTTGTTGGCCAATAGCTCCTTACATTCAACCGTCGTATCAGCCATTATGCCAAACACATATACAAGAGGAGTATCAGTCACAGCAAACTCTTCGGACCTCTTGGTCGATGAGTTTATATTCAAATCGATTGGATCAAGAACGACACTGGGAAAATTATCAGCAATATGTTCCTCATCAGGCTATACAACCGATGGCTCCAACTGCTTAGATATCAGTTCATAGTTCGCAAATAGAAGATTATCAGTCGGAGCATTCTCAAGCGTTGGTTCAAGATCAATTAGAATCAATAGAAGATAGCCTTGAGCAAGATCAGAATGAAGCTTTAGAGAAAGCTATTGAGTTATATAGATTGGTATGCCTTAAAACATTCAGTTTTAATAAAAATGGGGTGTAACCCAAATCTGTAATTTTCCGAGACCAGAAGAGTTCATAATTAAAGATCGATATGAAGAATTGACTTCTGAAATAATCAAGGAATTTTCTTCGGCGGGCATGGCTGAAGCTGGCGATTATGTAAATAAGGAAGGTCATCTTGATTCATTGATTCCAAGTCAACAGCAGGAAAATGGTCGATCTCACAATATAGAGTTCGGGTCAATGATGCAAGAGGGATCACAATCTATAAGTGAGCAATCAATGGTTCAATTAATACAAGGATCTGGTGACCAACAGTTTAATCGGGCTGATATGGTGATCTAGACAGTTGATGAGTTTTCAAATCAGTTCAATTTGAAGTCCGAGGATCACACATACATGTACCATAGGCCATATTCTGAAACTGAAGGTCAGATCTTTATGCCATATACCGTGTTACAGAAACTCGGTAAGGGAGAGTATGATTTGGTGAAAACCAATCTGATGCTTAGAAATTTTAAAGGAAAAACCTCTCCAGCCCGGGGGGCACTCTGTGTTGATCTTACGATTGGAAGACAGGTTATTAATTCCGATTTCATCAGAATATCTGATTCTGATTTACAACTGATCCAAGCAGTCGGTCCTGAAGAATTGTTTTAATGGATGAACAAGACGAAGGAAAATTGGGTTATGGATTTACATCGATTGATAAATTAGAAGAATTGATTTAGGAGATGGTAGATCCTAAGTTTAAGATTAAGTTAGTGGCTTTATTATAAGAATATAAAGATTATTTTGCTTGGGATTATTCTGAGATGCCTAGCTTAGATCATTCTGTCGTTGAATATTGGTTGCCAATTAAGCTAGGATTTCGGCCATATCAACAGCCAGCACACCGATGTGATCCTGAAATTCTTAATGATGTTAAGGCCGAAATTACACGATTGATAGATGCCAAGTTCATTAGACAATGCGATATGCAGAATGGATTTCTAACATTGTTCGTGTATACAAGAAAAATAGAAAACTTCGAGTTTGTATTGATTTTCGAAATCTTAAAAAAGCAACCCCGATGGACGGATATCCGATGTCGATTGCCAATTTACAAATCGATGCAGCTACAGGGCACAAGGTTATTATTTTCATGGATGGTAATGTTGGGTACAATCATATTCTGATGGCTATTAAGGATATTCATAAAACTGCTTTTCGGTGTCCTGGGCACATCGGATTATATGAGTGGGTTGTCATGACCTTTGGGCTTAAAAATGCTGGTGGTACGTATTAAAGGGCTATGAAGTATATCTTTCATGAGATCATAGGAAAAATTGTTGAATTTTACATTGATGACGTAGTGTTAAAATCGGAGGGTTATGAAGAACACTTATCCGATTTGTGTCGAACATTGGAATGTACAAGAAAGCATGGTCTTAAGATGAATCCGCTCAAATGTGCATTTGGAGTATTGACTGGACAGTTTCTGGGATTTATGGTTCACGAAAGAGGGACTGAAATTAGCCAGCAGAGTATTAGTTCGATTAACAAGGTTGTTGCTCCGGAAATGAAGAAGGAACTTCAGTCTTTGATTGGCAAGATCAACTTTATTAGAAGATTTATATCTAACCTCTCTGGAAAGATTCAGCCATTTACACCTTTGTTGAAATTAAAAGCCGATCAGAAATTTGTTTAGGGGAAGGAACAACATGAAGCTTTGGACAGGATCAAGAAATACTTAACTTCTCCTCCGATTCTATTTCCGCCTCAGAAAGGTAAGCCGTTTAAATTATATTTATCGGCTGGTGATATTGCTATCAGATCAGCTTTAATTCAAGAGCTTGAAGGAAAATAACGAGTTGTATATTTTGTAAGTAGAAGACTTTTGGATGCTGAGACAAGGTATTCTCCAGTTGAAAAGTTGTGTTGATGCCTGTATTTTTCTTGTATAAAATTAAGGCATTATTTATTATCGACCGAATGCATTGTTGTTAGTAAAGATGATGTGGTCCGATATATGCTATCTCTACCGATTCTGAATGGAAGAATCAAAAAGTGAATTTTGGCTCTTTAAGAGTTTGAGTTACAATATGAATCTGCTAAGGCTATTAAGGGTCAAGTATTGGCTGATTTTGTTGCTCAGCATTGTGGATCGGATGTGGTCATGATCGAACTTGTTCCTTGGACTTCGTTCTTTGATGGATCAACATGTGGGGTTGGATCGGGCATCGGAATTGTGCTTATTTCGCCTCGGGGGGCAACCTTTGATTTTGCTTTGTCGATTGAGAAGACTGCCACCAATAATCAAGCAGAGTATAGAGCTGTTCTCAAAGGTTTACAATTGTTGAGAGAAATCAAGGCCGATGCTGTGGAAATATTTGGAGATTCGATGCTGGTTGTAAAGCAATTGACTGGAGAATATTAATGCAACGATGATATTCTTTTGGGTTATCGTGAAGAATGTATCCAATTATTTAAAGAGTTCAAGATTGTGAAGATTGAAAATATTCCTAAAATCGACAATCATGAGGCTAATCGGTTGGCTCAGATTGCGTCAGGATATCGACTGATTCAGGAAGTAATGGAATTGGATTTGGCTGATGATGATTGGAGGAAAGAAATATTTGAATATTTGAAAGATCTATCCAAAAAGACTGAAAGGCGAATAAGGCTTCAGGCAATCAAATATGTGGTGATGGATGATAAATTGTACTATCGGAACCTTAATGGTGTATTACTTAGGTGTATCGGTCCTGAGGAAGCTAAAGTGTTGATGGATGAAATTCATGAAGGCGTTTGTGGAGCTCATCAATCGGCTTTTAAGATGAAATGGATGATTCATCAAAATAGGTATTTTTGGCCGACTATACTCGAAGATTGTTTCCGATATTATAAAGGGTGCCAAGATTGTCAAAATTTTGGCAATGTGCAGCGAGCCCCAGGCTTAATCCCCTCGTTCGTCTCTCGCCAAAGCACACGGCAGAACCGCCCACTCACAGGCTAGTGTTCCCTGTGTAAGGATGAGACGGGGGTTCGAGAATTTTTTTAGCCTGTGTGAGAAGATCTCATTCTTAAAACAACACCATGGGGGAAGTAAACAAGGCTGGCTCTATAACGATCACGACGCTGTCACTGGAGCCCAGAGATGAGCAATAATACCAAGGGCATGTTTGGTTTGTGCCCCATCTAGCCCTACCAATTTTTGGTCATGACCAAATCGTGGGTATAACCAAATTATTGGCAAATTCATGTTTGGATTGTAGCCTTACCAAATTTTGCCAAATCCATTAAACTTCTTCGTATGACACGTGGGGTCCATATGTCATTATTTTATTTTGCGACGAAACATGGTCAAGTGATATCTTGCTTTGTAGGTTTAATTGCAAGGAATATTAATATGCAATCAGATTGTAATTTAGTGAAGCCATTAAGGAGATATTAGTGCTCGAATACAACTAATTAGTTATTCTTGGGTTCCGTGAACCCAACCTCGTGCTTCCACGTTGCTCCTTTCTTTGGTGTCAGCCGCCAATTCTTTGGCGAGCGTTTCGCCCGCCCAGTTCTCGCCAACGGCAGCAACATAAATTTTGTGGGTGCGTGTTGGCAATGCCAATCTTTGGTGTCGAACCAAGCAAAGGCCAAATTGCAAAGGCACGTCAAAAGGTTGGTCAGGCTACCATCGGCAACAAACCAAACGTGCCCCAAGTCCTTAAGCTCATCTTTGGTCATCCCAACACGTATCACTATAGTAACCGATAATCATAAGATAACAGTGCTATCAGAGCGTCTTTTGAGATCACGACCAAGCACATCAGGACCAGGCGTAATCCTTATTTCGAGCTCACTGCCATCAGCAAGTAAAGAAGAATCAGTCACGCCAAGAAACCTCAACTTATCCAATGCATCATTGGCATTACTGTGTAGAACTCCTGATAAATAGCATCAAACAAATCATGAGGTCCATGGCATCAAATGGATAATTGTAAGACCTAATTATTTCTAAATTAGAAAGAGCTACTAACCCGACAAGTTCCCGAAGAAATATCTCCTTGTGACTGTACAGGCTATGGACGATCAAGTCCATTAAGCGGCTTGCCTATACAACACAAGCAGAAACAAACATACATTTCATTAGTCAGAATTAACACAAATGACTGGCCGTATGGATATTGGGATAGAGCACAATAATAATTTCAGTAGACTTTTTTTTTTGCTGAAAGCCAAAAGCTCAATGAATATTTAGAGCTGACAACCTGCATAATATTCTAACAATCCATAATGGGTAATATAATTTACATTTAATTTTCAGTCAGCAAATGGATCACCAAGGAAAGAAGTATTTAACAAAGAAAAAAGAGGCGCATTGAAATTGAAACACACAGCTAGCTAGCTTTTCCCATTGAAGAATTTGCTTGATGACAAGAAAAAAAAACATAGCACGACAAAAGCTCTGCTACAAAGCGTATGATTTGGATGCTCCATCACATACCTGTTTGTTGTTGATTCAATAAAACAAATGTGGCTGCTGGTGGCCAGCGTTGAGACATGCTTGGATGGAACGGGGAAGGTGACAGCGAGAGGGATTGGCTGGAGATTATCACTACTACACAAACCTTCGTCACAACCGGTTCGCAACCCCTATCACAACCGGTTTTAAGATGGCGGATGAGATAAAGCGGCTGTGATAGTCCCCCCTATCACAACCGGTTTTCAAAAACTTGAAAACCGGCTGTGATGACCCCATCACAACCGGTTTTCATCTAAACCCAAAATAAACCAAAATAAAATAGCAAAACATTTTATTTATTTGGGGATGGACCCCATCAGCCACTATCCATCGTCCCATGGAAAAATCGCGCTCTACGACCTCAGCTTCGTGCATAGCCTCCTCTACCACTGCACCACTAGGGTGTTTGTGTCTATATACCATTTTGATTCCCCTCATATTAATGTTTTCTAAGTGTAAATTGCTTATTTGAGACTCTAAATGACTTCAAATAAAAAAGTGGTGAACTACAATGTTTCATAACTTTTTAAGATCTACAACTTTCGTTTTGGTCAAAAGTTCATCCGAGGTCGTTTACAAAATTTGAATTTTCAAATTTGAAAAATTCAAACTTAGATTCGGTTGACAAGATGACTTCAAATAAAAAAGTGGTGAACTACAATATTTCATAACTTTTTAAGATCTACAACTTTCGTTTTGGTAAAAAGTTCATCTGAGGTCGTTTACAAAATTTGAATTTTCAAATTTGAAAAATTCAAACTTAGATTCGGTTGACAAGATGACTTCAAATAAAAAAGTGATGAACTACAATGTTTCATAACTTTTCAAGATCTACAACTTTCGTTTTGGTCAAAAGTTCATCCGAGGTCATTTACAAAATTTAAATTTTCAAATTTGAAAAATTCAAACTTAGATTCGGTTGACAATATGACTTCAAATAAAAAAGTGGTGAACTACAATGTTTCATAACTTTTCAAGATCTACAACTTTCGTTTTGGTCAAAAGTTCATCGGAGGTCTTTTACAAAATTTAAATTTTCAAATTTGTCCTCCAAAAATGTGTTAGTAAAGAACCGGTTGTGATGCTCACCATCACAACCGGTTTTCAAAAACCGGTTGTGATAGTGAGCATCACAACCGGTTTGTTAGAAAAACCGGTTGTGATATGCCGGTCGACTATCACAACCGGTTTTTGAGAAAAACCGGCTGTGATAGGGGGCATCACAACCGGTTTTCTAAAAACCGGTTGTGATAGCCCTATCACAACCGGTTTTCTCAGCCCGTTTGTGAAAGTGGTTTGTGTAGTAGTGTATGAAAATCACATGATAAATCAGACATCTAAAAATTTACTTATTACCAGATTTCTTAGAGCGATCGTCCCGCCGGGCTTGACGATGTCGACGAAGACGGGGAACACATGAGCACGACGCGCTTGCCGCTGTCGTCGTCATTTAACACCCTGAAGAACACAATGTTGCGGATGCAATCACCCAAAGGACGTGCACACCGCCTGCGCGCATCAGCGCTGCACCTCCAGGTCCATCACCTAGAATGATGCCTCCATGTCGGCTTATGCCGCCGACGCGAGCCCTCGAAGTGGCTTCCGACGCCCAAGGCTCAGTCCATAACGTTGGCGTGGGCGCGACCGGCCACTGCACGAGCTGCTTCCCGTCGGTGGAGAGCCACATCTTCCTCGACACAACCAGCACGCTGACCTAGCCCCACAGGACGCGGCGCTGCTTAGCCATGTCGAGGAACGTCTTGGACGCGTAGAAGATGGTCAAGAGAACAAACCTAGACCACAACGGGGGGAAGGGACGACATGAAGATGGGCAGGCTAATATACCTGGACTCCGACGGGCAACGACGACGTGCGAGGCGCGGTGGACTGCCCCCCGCGCCCGAGTCGACGGTGGGGGAACGTCGATGGGGGTGTGTCGTTGCAACGTGGTCGCCGCCGTGCCGACATTGATTCTGCCTGGCGGCCGTGCGGAAGGAGGGATCACCTGCTCTACCGTGCGATCGATGCCCCGCCCGCGCTCCGCGTGTTGGTTCCCTTGGCAAACGAACCGTGCGTCGAGGCGGATTGCAAAACTAACCTCGTCATCTGTTTCTTGTCGTTGGAGTAGCAGCACCGGTTCAGATCAGCGATGGCGGCAGCTTGTGGCGCTATGTCTTCGCCCACGTCTGGCCTCCGTGATCACCGCGTCGCACGTAGTCCTGCGTGGAAGAAGGCAGGCTCAGATCAGGATGGATGGCAGTGTCGTTTTGAATTCTATCCAGAGAGAATGGAAGGCCACCACCGCTTGCATGCATATTCCATATTATCAGCGCATGCACGCATATTGCATTCATTTGATTGATTTGATTGGCTCATTGATTGATTAGTTAATTGATCAGACGCGGAGATTGATTAATTGGCCGGCAAAGCAACGTCGGAACGGAGGAAGGTGATTGAAACAAATTGATTAACTAGGTGATACCGCGCGCGTTGCTGTTGCTGCGGAAGCTTTTAAACAAAATTTTAAATTAATTTGAAAGTAGAAATATTAAGATAATTGCATGACAACATTTTTTTTTTGCAAATGACATTATACATGGAAACATGTTCATTTTGTTGAGACATAACGACTCTTAAATGGTTGATCCTTCGTGTATGTCTACTGTGTGAATTTTATAGCGTGATACTCACAAAGACTAATAAGTTGCACGTATAGATGTTATTACTCACAGAAAACCGATGGAAGACATAAATAGATCATTCTAATGGATGGTGACGTGACGTCTGATCATAAGGATGACGGACGGGGATTTTTGTCATGTAGATGTCCCGTCTGTTTATTAAGAATTGGCTAAGGTCGAAGTGTGTCGACGATGTTGGTCAAGTCTTTGAAAGCACTAAGCACTTGTTTGGGACATGGGATCAGTAAGTTTAGTACCTGTTCGGAATGGGGCGTGGCCTTGTCCTATTTTCTGTAGGATTCATCCCTCTGTCTATGACACGTGGCTCAAGACCAAGGCCGGCCAGTTACGACCGCGAAGTATGACCGGCTAAGGCTTGTGTCCAAGAGGAACATGCTCGGATTAACAAGCTAGGAAGACATGGGAACGGCCTGGTTAGTGTCGACCCTCGGGGTTGGTGCTTTTCCGTGCATTTAGTTTCCACCTTGCAAGGTTATAAAATCGGTTCGTACTGTCTGTTTCTCGCAACTAACGAGACTACTTGACCTCTTGTTGCACTGAGTAATGAAAGTGAAACATGACGATGATAAATTTGATGCTTGCTTAATTGCTTGCTCAACTTGTTTAGATAGTTGTTGGCGGCGCAAACGCACACCAAGATCCACCGCAAGCGCACAGATCAGTTGTAGCTCTTCCCTCAAGAGAGTACTCCCCAAGGTTATCAATCCACGGAACAAGTGGGTTATTGAGGACCCGGTGTGTCCGAGGACCGGTGGATGGTCGCTTCCTGGTGTGATGAGTGATTGACAATGTGGTGTGGACTGACGTTTCCCTTGGCTCAAGTATTGCAGGTGTAGAATGCGGCTTGATTGCATTGGTGTAGGTGAAGAACAGGCGCGAAAGGTCTTAGCCCTGGCGGCCTTCCAGGAGCGGAGAGACAAGTAGGCTTGGTTCGAGGGACCCGGTGGCCAGATGGATCAAGTGCGGTTCACATGGTGGCAAGAACGAGCGAGGAGACATGGTTCCGGTGCGAGGTAGCGGCTCACAGCCGAAGCTCGTACGCGGACGAGAAGCCGGTGCAAGGTAGCGGCTAACAACCGAAGCTTCTACGCGGGGTTTGGTGATTTGGCCACAAAATCATCAGGAGGACGGTTTCTTGGTTTGGGCCTCAAAACCAAGCCCGAGTACTTGGCGTAGCGTGGCCCATTAGGAGGAGTCATGGGCGTCAAGGAGCCTGGACCGGAGGACATGCGGCGTGACTGCAAGGCTTGCGTCGGAGGGAAGCTAGCTTGCAGTGGAAGTTGTCCCAGCCGGAAAAATCTTCACGGAAAATACCAAATTTGCCCCTGAGGGGTATGTATCGCTTAGGGGTAGTTTAGTCTTTCGAGCACCACCACTTGGACTATATATTAGACCCCCTAAGGGTTGGTGACTACAATCTCTCTAGTTATCTCTTTGATTTTCCTTTGGACTTGTAGTTTTCCCTTCATCCCTTCCACCTAGAACTACTTTGAATCATTCCTAGTTTGTATAGGTGAATTCATGGTTGGTTGATTGAGTTGGTGCTGCTCATCTTTGTGTCATGATTTGAATCCACGAGCTCCTTTTCTTTTTCCTATTTTGGGAGGAATTTTCGGAGCTATTTTTGAGGGATTTTCGTTCTTCACTTCCTAGGGCGTTTTCTCTCGGATTTCTTTGAGGGATTCACGTATGAGTGCCTTGTGCCTCTTTTGCTGGTGATCTCTTGCCCCCAAACTTCGGAAATCGCTTTGGATTTGAAGTTTTTGGGATGAACTCGAGTTCTTGGTGTTCTTCCTTAGATTTAAGATTCCGGGAGTTCTAGTGAGTTAGAGACCAAGATCTTTGGGGGCATAGCCTCTGCTTGAGGTGTATATCATCTACCCAAAATCTTGTCTCAAGACTCCAAGTCGTTTGGGAGATCCATTCTCGAGTTGAGTTTTCGCTGAGCCGGTCTATTGATCCGATCGACCTTTCTTGGCTCGGTCGGATGAATCGACCAACAGATCTGCTCTCGAGTTGATCTTTTTCTCTGAGTCGATCTATTGATCCAATCGACCTTCCTTGGCTTGGTCGGATCAATCGACCAATACTTTGCGCCGCGTTGCAAACTCTCTGGTAGAAGGTCGATATTTCTGAATGCTCCGATCGACTCTCGGTCGGATCATCCGACCGCGCTGAGGGAAAGGTTAGGTCAGTGACTCGACTGTTGACCTATCGATCCGACCGGAGGCACTTGTACTGGTCGGATCAATCGACCGGTGGTTTTCACTCAACAACGGTCGGAGCATAGGCGATTAATCCAACCGGTGCTTTTCATGTTCGGTCGGATCAATCGACCCGTGTAATTTGCGCTGGAATCTTCCCTGTTGTTTTCTCTCAGTCACGATCGGAGCATAGGCGATTAATCCGACCGATCCTTTTCATGACCGGTCGGATCAATCGACCTGTGTAAATTTCACTGAACTCTTCCTATTGAGGCCGCGTCTTGTGCTCGATTTGTTGGATTCTTTTTCCGCTGCTTTGATCTAGTTCCTAGGGTCAGTAGCTTCTCTGTAGCTATGTGATCTTAGCTAGATCGTTTGGTTGGTTTGGAGTTGATTTGGGAAAAGCCAGATTTGGGAAAGAAATTTTATCGGCTCTCATTCACTCCCGCCCCTCTCTGGTCGCCTAATCGGTCCTTCAGTTATTATGCTTAACTAAGCACTAATCGAGTTGCTAAAGACTTAGATATGAATTGGGTCTAATCTAATTCAGTTATTAGATCAATCTAATCTAGATTAGCAAGAACAGTTGATGATGAGCACAAGATATGAGGAACGGATGCTCATAGGGTCTAGGATCATTTGTAGATGCATCGCAAAACGTGAAGAAACCGATCTAATCTATCACAAAGACGAACATGAACCAAGCTCAGTAGTTTTCCCTCCCGCAAGCTGTCACCAAATAGGGGTAATCTGCTACTGAGCTACGAGGATCATACTCATGGCTAAACGATCCATGGTAAGCAGAGCGCGATGCAAACCAAATCAGAGCCTAGCTAGGGCATGAGATAAATGAAGAACATAGCCATAAGAACATGATAGATCAATGATCAAAACAAGGATTCAGCGATTACATCTCAAGATCACCATACAACCCCATGAACATACGAAGGATTTACCCCATGTAGATTGATGTTGAAGCGCTAATCATGTTGGTAAGCTCCTTGTGAAGACAATCTCCTTGCTGTCCTCTAGGGTTCAGCGTCGCCGGTGCCTCCGCTAGGGTTCCCGGCTCCGCTTCCTCCACGTGGATGGCTTCTAGATTGGATCTTGATCAATCCCCGATGGTTGCTTGATGTCTTCGTCTCCTCTGGTGCGACTCTCCTCAACTCTGGCGAATGGCGGCTCATATATAGGAGCACGATTGGGCCAAGAAACAGGCTGGGCCACGCGGCTAGGGAGGCCTTGGGCCGCGCGGCCAGGGCCCTTTCTGGCCCTGATCCACTTTATCTTTCGCGTGTTAATCCTTCTCCACGTTATCAGCCTATGTATGCTTTAAGCCCATCGTCAAATCACCAGAATTAGCCCAAATGTGTCGAGTTTCCTACAAAATCATAATATACTCTAAATTACAAGACACATGTGCAAACGGGGTTATTTCAGTGCCAAGTGGCGGGGTTAGCATAAGAATAAGCATGAAATCGTTATGTAAAGAACACCAAAAGCGTGTCATTTAACAGCGCCAACAGTAGTATAGGTTGCTTACTTAGAAAAGGTTAAATTGAACTAAAACTTGATGCTAAAATATTTAAAGTAAGGACCCACTCTTAGTCGCTCTTTGGCAAAACAAACCCACTAGCCAAAAGCCTTGCATGTCTAGGAGTCGGTGATATAGTTTTTACCCGACGGGTAAATCTTGCTGGGTATTAGTATACTTAGCCTTGCTTGTTGAATTGTTTTCAGGTAGTGCTCTTGAGGAGATGGTTGTCGGTTTGACTTGGCCAACCACTCTGCCGCCTGGTTGGACCGTGTGATGGGACGAGGCTTCGGCTGAGTGATGTCACGGCGGCTTCACGTGGCATCTCCTTCGTCTAGAATAATCGTTTATTTCCGCTGCAGTCAAACTATCTTTATTTTATGCATGAACTCAGTTTGTAATAAAGTACCTTAATGGGACCTTTAAATATTATGGATTGTTGTAATCTCTCGGACTCACCTTCGCGTGAGCATTTGCATGACTTCTTTTGATCAAGGTATTGTTCGTGGTTGCATCGGGCCCGACCTGACAGGCTGTCACTTTAGTTCGGTTTAAGTGTCTGATCGCGTCTAATGCGATGCTTAGCACACTTAAGCCAGATTAATTTGAGCGGTTTTGCCACACTTTTAACTTCAAATAGAGCCTTTCCCGGAGGCACCCGAGGTTCACCAGTCTTATGCTCATGTTTATCTCTCCTTGAATAAAGCTCGAACATGCTTTCACGCTTCCTTTATCTATGCCTGTCTTATTTATGGTTTGAATGTATGCTCAATTGATGTACATTCATAGGTCCTTTCAAATTAAGCATGGTGCTTAGGTTGAAATGTCTTCTTCAATCAAACAAGACATGGTCTTGAGTTTGATTGATAAACCTTAGAGTTATGCTTGCATGGATCTTGGTTGTATATGTGGACTAACCCCTGCAAGAAAATTTAAATCAGAAATGGGTAAGTCATCGAGCTGGATTCAAATGGGAAGGTAAGCCAAGGCACGGAGTCATTTTGCGCAACATTTATGTTGATGTGATCGTGACTCAGCCTTGTTGAGTTAAGTCTCATAGTGAAGAATAAAGATAAAGTCAAATTTACAATACAAAAAGATGTGAATTCGAATGAAGGCTCCTTGGTTCTCGAACCATAGAGTCCATCTTTTGTTTCCATCCTTATGTTTGAATGACAACACCAGTCAAAAGTACAAGTGTGGGTGAGGTCTCTCAAGCTCATCGGTGTCACATACATCGACTGCACCAACATGACAAAAAATAAGGTGAGAGCACCAGAGTGTGTTGGGCACCCCTGTGGCTTGTCCATCTCACTTCCAGGTTTGTCTTGATCCCTATCGTCTTCAAAAAGTGATGGTATGTGCACTCCACCTCTCAACTCCTTAGTTCATGAGTTTGAATGAGTTTCAATTCTTATCTTCAAAATCAAGCTCAAATAAAATAAACCAATGTGTTAAGCCTGCTCTACATGTTTCACATGGTTGGCTTGCATATGTTTTATTCCTTGCTATGACTTTGATGCTAGTGAACAGAAATCATTAGGACCTCATGCTCATCTAAGTAGATGATGTTTGAGATATGGTTTTATGATGTGATTTTCACTCTTAATGTTTGAGTGCTTGGGAAATATATTTGAAATTTGAAAAGCCTTTGCAAAGCTCGTCTTTGACATGCCAAAGTCCTACCAAAGCCATATGATGAGTTACCTTGAAAACCTTATACATATGCTGCTTGTCTTTGCATTGAGCTTTGTCAATTTGTGTGACCTTCGTGAGAATTCCTGTCATGCTTTCATGATCAAGATTCACCTGCATGCCATGTACCCCATCCATTCCACAAAATAAATGCTCCATCATAAATGTGTGTCTCTCTCTTTGGCTATTGCTAAAAATAAAAGAGAGAGACAAGGCTATCGAAAAAAGAAAAAAAGATATGGACACATGAAGGTCTAAGAAAAAAAAGAAAAAAAGGGGTTGGACACATGAAGGTCCAAGAAAGAGGAAAAAAATCTGATAGTCATGTTCTCAAAAGATTTATAAAGGAGAGAGACCATACAAAAAGGAGTTCTTTATTCCATCCACCATGCACCATACCCATACATGTGCACACCTTGATCTGATTGTATGATTTGATTTCTTCTTGGATCCACACTTTGACTTTGCAATACATGTGATGCAAGTATGTCTTATCTACATACCCTACCTTGAGCTCCACATATAGCCATCATTAGAAGTAGGATAAAGAAAGGCTACACATTGAGTGGCATGAGAGAATCCAATGAGGAGTAATGCAAGGTTTGCTTTTGAAAACTTGTTGAAAAATCTCAAGCTACTTCATAGAGTTGAAGTGACTTAATTCATGACCGTTCCATTCCTCAACTACCCAAGACGACATGGTAGACACTTCAAAGTTCACAAGTACAAGGTAAGGCTTGGAATATCTCTTATGCTCGCTTCATACCTTTGGAATCATGTTTCACCTCAGTCCTTTCTCCTTCACTCGAGGATGAGCAAAGGCTAAGTGTGGGGGTGTGTTGGCGGCTGTTAAACTCCATATTTAGGCCGTCAACTACTGCATAAAAGCGTAGAATGTGAGCATCAACATAGCGGTAGGAGTTATTACTAACGAATTCCACAAGTGTTGGTAAATATTTGTATGCAGGTCATTTAACGATGAAAATGAAGTATGAATGCACCTAAGTGGCCAAACTAGGACAACTCTAACCAACCAGAGGCTGTCACATAGGCTTCCCACGGATCCATGGTCCCACAAGAGCAAGGCAACACACTTCGGACCAATCAGAGCAAAGCACACGGATCCATGGGCCTATCTGTGGGAGTAAAACACCTCATTTCAACCCACACATCTGGGACAAGCTCGAGGGCCCACATACCAGTCACTCAGCCAGAGTTGGGTGCGAATGGTGGACCTTTGGGTTCGGCCCAACTGGTGTTGGCACCGTTCGCCCTTAGCTTCTGCGTGTAGGCTCCACATGATGTCCTAAGGTCGGTTGTGACAGGTATCCAAGGAGTTACCACCTTAAACCGTCGGTTCATGCCACATGTCACAAGGAGAAGCATTGGAGGAGAATATGAAAGGAGTATTCCCTCGAGGAACTCCACTCTCCCAAGGCATCTACCCTCTCCAAGTGCCTATAAATATTAGATGAGGGGGCTGGATTAGAGACACTTCACCATCCAAGTTTGAGAGCTCCTCTTGTGTTTAGTGCTTAGAGAGTTAGGGAGAGAGTGAGGGGTTGTTGTGAGAGGGGTGCCAAGGTGTTGGTACTTCCCTCTCATGCTTGTACCTCGGCGGATACTGCTACACTTCAATTAGAATAAAGTGAGTATTCATTCATATTCTACTTAGAGTAAAGTAGTGTTCTTCATTCCTTTGATTAGTTCTTACTAGAGTGTAAGTCTAGAGCGTGTGAGTTAGTACTCCCACTCGCGGGTTCGTTGCCCCGTCTTGGGTCGGGTGCTGCAGTGCCGTCACAGGAGCTCAGTTGTGGCCAGATTGAAGTAGTAATCGGTAGAGTAGGTATGGTGCCTAGCTACGGGCTACGCGTCGTTTACGCATCTTATCCGACGGTTTGGCCGGGGTAGTTAGCAGGTGGTGACAGCCCTGTCTTCCCTTTGAAATCCCCCACGTTCGGATAAGTCGTAGAGCCGTTAGCCGGAGTCACTGTGGATGCACTGTAAGACGGTGCCCAAAGTGGGTGATAAAAAGGTAGTCCTATCTTGTCGCTGCAAGAACTATTCATTAGGAATACTCTCTGCCCTCAGCCATGTGTTGTGGTGCCTCGTTTAGGGGGTGTGTCCTTGGGTCGTTAGCATTGGATAGAGCACACACGTTCCTTGGTTTCGATACCCTTGGAATATTTTTAGGGGAGAGCTACGACGATATCTGTGCGCTTGCAGATTTTTCTTTAAACGTTAAGAAATGTCAACACATACCCATGTGGCACATATCCTGGCTGTGATACTGCATATGCCTGTTGTTGAGGTGGAGGCATAACAAAGTGTCCTCTCCCCCATGCTTCAGCTGGTGCGTCTCCCCATACTTGCTCCATTGGTGCACTAGGAGCATGATTCCTTTGTCTTCATTTGGAGGTGTTTGTGCTTGCTCTTGCTCTCCTCCTTCTTCTTCCATTGTTGTTGTTGCTTCTTGTGTTCTCGCTTCTCGTTTGAACCATGATCGAAGTGTCATGCCAGTTTTTCTACTGTCTTGCAAACAATTTAAGTCTTGCATCAGGCAAAGAAATGTCAGTACCCAATACTTTGTAACCCTTGATTTCATTTCCATTGACATAATGGCCTTGCACTAGAAACTTCCCATCCATCTCCGTTCCTTTCACAAAATATTTGACATCGACTCCGATGTCAAGAACCATGGCGTAGGCAATTGTTGTGGAGTGACAAGCCATGCCAATCTTTAAAAGTGCCTGATGATGCATCTTTGATCCATCTATTCACCATGATATATGAAGGATCAATCTTCTGTTTCTTCACTAATGCAGCATACATCCAATTGAGCTCCAGCGTTGTAATTTTTTCTTCCTTCATTCTTTCAAAAGTTCTCTTGCTTATCCAAGTATGAAATATTTGTCGCACAATGTTGCAAATGCCTTGTCTTGTATGTTTGTCTCCAATGGCAATCTTCTTACAAAAGTTCTCCAGTTCCTTGTCTTCTACTATTAGTTTTTCTGGTGCTTTTGGTTCAAATCCTAGCATTGCGCTAATACTCTCATAAGAAATATCTCTCCTCTCATTCTTTAAGCGGAATGAGAGGAATGTTGCCTCATCTCCATGTGCATTCACCACTCTTGACTCATACTTCATGGTCACAAGCATCTCCAACGCTATGTCAATCCTATGATTCACCGACTCTCCAATTGCAAACTTCCTCCACCCCACATTTTCCAACAATTTATATATGTTAGAGTATGAGACCAACTTATTCAGTGTGTCATCATGGAATGTTGCATTTTCCATGAGACTATCCTTGAGATTATTGAGCCTCAACTCCTCCTCTTTGGTGATGATGGTGAAGATGTAGGGTGTAATCTTTGGCTCATATGGTGGCGGTGCAGTTGATCGTGTTGATCGTCGGGGTGGAACTGGTGGCGCACCGGCTCATCCATAGGGTTCCATGAACCGCATGGAGGTGCACCCAGGGGCTCGCATGCCACCCAGTAGCAGCATGTCCCGTCTTGGCTTGATGATGACCTCCTCCATGGGTTAAGGCGGCCTGGAAACCGAGTGCCTCTGTGATGAGCTTGCCAACGGCATGCTAGATACCGACGACCTTGTCTTCCTCCTTGAGAATGGGTTAACCTTGCTAAACATGGCTACACACAACTACCAACACACACCAGAGGTTTCTGGCTGGTGGAAGAACACAATATTGAAGAGTGGAGAAAACTATGATTTTTGGCGCATTTTCGGTTGATTTTTGGACAACTATTGAAGCTCGAATTAGTTAGGTATTTCTGGTGAAGAGCAGGGATGAAATCAAGAATATGAACTAAGAACTCATTGAACAACTTACCTATGAAAGGTGTTTATGATCCGATTCGAAAGCATGAAAGCCGATCTGATTTGCATGCAGCGACAGTTCTATCGCATGCACGACAGAGAGAAGGAAATAATATAGTACTATTCAGCAAGGTTGCACGTAGACATACATGATTACTTTATTCAGGAGATTGCATTGATTAAAAGGAGGCATGCAATCCATGTCACGAAAAGAACAGGCTAATCGGTTTTAGTTGAACGAAATCGGTCAATGAGCTGGGGTCTGCACTTGGTGTGTATGCTAATCGGCTTCGAAGAATATAGTAGAGATGACCGATACGTGCAAACAAAGAATGATTTTGGAGTAAAGAAATCGGAAGTGTTGCCAAAAAGGAATGACTGATGTGTACATGCAAGGTGATTAAAAGAGTTGACCAAAAAGTATGACATCGGCTTGGTAGAATAAAAAGAGACATAAGACTCTACGTAACAGCATTTTTCATTATTTTATTCACCAACTATGAAGAAATCAGCAAAGAGGAAAATTGGAAGTACTAATCGGCAAAGGTAGTCCGATGGCTGGTCAAGTTGGTTGGAATAAAGCAAGCAAAGAAGGAAAGAGACAGCACGAGTGCATGTCGGGGAGAGTCCAGGCTAATCACGTCAGATCAGATGGATCGGAGGAGCTTTATTTGCCACGATTCTACACAAGGAAAAATAGAGTCCATGTATCTTAATTTAGCTTTTGTTTAGATATTTCTTTCTTAGCAAGTTTGTGTCTGCCGTGACTGACTGGGGTATCCAGGGTATAAATATGTCGGTGCCAATCCTAAAGGAGACCCTAAGACGACGATAAATCACCAACTAAGCCACAGGAACGAATAAACTCAGCAAGAGTTAAGCAGGGCAGCTCCAATCCTCTATCAGGCTCGAGGGTGCCCAGCACCCCTCGAGCGAATCGGAACTCCGCCTCGCTCGAGGCCCCCCTCGCTCGAGGCTCGGAGGCCGCCCTCGACGACCCATCTCCGCCTCGCTCGAGGCTTTCCCCTCGCTCGTGGGGCCCGCTGATGGTTCACCTGCCCCATGGACAAAAGCATTTAATGGCATTGTACGGCTTTGGACGCGGAAGTCAAGCGACGGATCCCTCGCCCATCCCCGGTCATCTCCGCCAACTCCTGACACCGTGCGGTCATCCTCGACGCTGCGCACAGACCTGTACAGTGTGACAGACCTGTGCAGTGTGACAGGCCTGTGCTGTCACGCTCCCCTGTTCCACCAACTCCGGTACGGGAACCTCTCGAACGGGCATGGGGAACCCTCGAATGGGTGCACGGCCTGCTGCACTCGATGATGCCGCACGACGCAAGCCCTTAAAATCAGGAGCACAGGAAGCATGCGTCATGAACAGGGGACGCCACGTCATGCGCCAGAGCCCCGTACGCCAGGAAGTCGCATAATCCGACAACGCGAGCCAGGACAGGAGCCACGCCTGCGACCATACCTCATCATACGCTGTCACTGTGCCAAACACAGTACACTCACTATTTGTAACTGCCCCTCTTTGAACTATAAAAGGAGGAGGCAGCCCCCTAGAATGGGGGACAAAGGCTCTAGACACTAGACTCACTCACACACTGACCACCAAGTTCGCCAAAGAACACAACTCTCACTCGCTCTAAGGGACCTGGGGGCTCATCCTCCTCTCCCGCCAAGCTTGTAGCTCCCCTACTACGAGCACCCCCGGTGCAAGGCAATATAGTGCGCAAGCACACCCTGCTGGACGTACAATCGAAAGATCGGAACCAGGATAAACCTCGTGTCATCGTGTTGCCCTTGCATCGACCATCGAGAGACGGGACACAGCGCACTTTCTGCAGGTGTTTGGACCCCCGCTAGGTTCCGGCACCGACAAAATATACGCCCCTGGTTATTGTAAACGTTTTATCACAGCATCAATAAACAAACCCTTTTACTTCCAGTACCTTTACTTTTCCGTACCGGCGGCTTCACCATCCTTTTTATTCTCTGCACGAGTTCTTTCAAGTTCGTCGGGCTGCATCGCCTCGATCTACGACTTGCTTGTAAGTTTCGCTTTTACCGAGTAATTTCTAGGATTAAACCTCCGGGCGCATCGCTGAGGTTTCGTCTAGATTTATTCAACAGCTATTGATATCTGCTAGATCTGCAAGTTTCATATCAATTCTTGTTGTTCTAGTTTTTATCACCAATTTATCCTGTTTAGATCGAGATTGTTGTCGGCTCATTATCAAGCTATCTGTCTGGTATATCATCAGCAGTTATAGCCGACTAGATCTGTTTCTAAACATTGCTTACAAAGTCTCGGTTAATTTGTTAGCCGTTTCTTTTTCGTTTATTGCGTCTACACTGATTATATGCGCAAACTCGATTATAGCCGACCGCTTGCACAAAGCGTCGCGCGCCGATTTCATCAAGAGGCCAGTCTCGGCAACCAACCGATTCGGCTAGTATTTTACCACATATTCTTCCTTGTCAATCAACAGGTCAGATTTGTGGCAGAACCACTCAAATTAAACCGGCTTAAGTGCGTTAACCTTCCATTGGTCATCACGCAATTAAATCAGAGTAATCTGACAGTCTGTCGGGTCGAGCCCGATGCAACCACGAACAGTTACCTCGATCGAAACAAGTCGTACAAATACCCACTCGAAGGTGGATCCCAGAGATTACAACAATCCACAAGTATTAAATAGGTCCCACTTGAGGTAATTTATTACAAACCAAGTTCAATGCATAAGTAACTGTTATTTCAGAGTTTTGAAAGCAACGGAAAACAACTAATTTTATTCGAATGGGATGACGTCACGTGAAGCCGTCGTGACATCACTCAGAAGCATCCTCGTCCCACATGACAGTCCAACCAGGAGGAAGGGTGGTTGGCCAGGTAAGACCTGCAACCATCTCCTCAAGAGCACTACCTGAAAATAAATCCACAAGCAAGGCTGAGTATATTAATACTCAGCAAGACTTAATCGTCGGGTGACAGCTACATCACCAACTTCTAGATATGCAAGGCTTTTGGCTGGTGGGTTTGTTTTGCCAAAGAGCGACTAATAGTGGGTCCTTACTTTCAATATTTTAGCATCAAGTTCTAGTTGAGTTAACCATTCTAGGTAAGCAACCTGTACTAACCAAGCAAGTGGAGCAAGCAATTAAACAAGCAACCAGTTTATCATCATCATGTTCCACTTTCATTACTCGGTGCGGCAAGAGATCAAGTAGTCTCATTAGCTGCGAGAAACAGACAGTTCGAACCGATTTTAACCTTGCAAGGTGGATACTAAACACACGGAAAAGCATCAACCCTGAGGGTCAACACTAACCAGGCCGTTCCCATGTCTTTCGGGTCCACTCCCCTTGGACACAAGCCTTAGCCGGTCATACTTCGCGGCCGTAGCCGGCTGGCCTCGGTCTTGAGCCATGTGTCAGCGACAGGGGGATAAATCCTAGGGCAAGCAGGACAAGGCCACGCCCCCTTCCGAACAGGTACTAAACTTACCGGTCCCATGCCCAAACAAGTGCTTAGTGCTTTCAAACACTTGACCAACATCGCCGGCACACTTCGACCTTAGCAACTTTTCATAAACAGACGGGGCATCTACATGACCAAAAATCCCCGTCCATCATCCTTATGATTCCAACATAAGTAAAGCAGTTGATTCCTATATCTCGCGAGTGACAGAAAATCACTCGACTTTTACCGTGTCCTTAAAGCATGGCAACTATGGACCTATCATACTAGTATTGCACAACATAGGTACCTAGGATCATGCAACTAGGGTTTCAATCAATGCCCGAAACGTAATGCACAAGCATAGAGTACAAATCATAGTTGCAAGATTCGAAACATGGGATATGCTCCGGGGCTTGCCTTAATCTCGAGCTAAGTTAGTATTGACTCTTCCGAACTTGGTTCGGGTCTTGACTTGCTTGCGACGACGGCGTTCAGCTTCTTCTCGGTTGTCCTTCTTGCGCCGGGATCGGCTTGTGGCTTCCGTCAGCGAGAGTCGTTCCTATACGGGATGCAATGCATAAGAGAATGATGTTATATCGAGCATCGTGTTTCACACGATAAACCCGGGGTGTATTGATTGGCACATTCACCTGGACAAACTTTGTCTAACCTTCCCTTTCTTTAACAAAGGTTGTAATTACTCACTAAAGTATTTGGGGTTTGCTGATGGTGATTATGTACACATCATGTTCTCAAGTTTGTTGTTAGCATTGGACAGCAAGGTGTGTGGTGGTGACATGTAATTAAAATATTTCATTAATTTAAACATGTGATTCCTTCTTTTATTTAGCCGTTTACACATCAAACTTTAACAGTTTATTCTGGTAGTTTGGTGTATTATTTTCATGTGAGAAAATTGCAGTGTGCTGTCTATATCAACATGGATTTACTGACCAAAAACCAACTCAAAAGCATTTATACATCTACCACAATAAATCAAAGAATACCAGCACGCTAACATCAAGAATAAATCCTAGTAAATCACATTATCATCAATTGGTCCTTAGAAAATTACCAGAGCCTATACTAGTCCAGACAAGTTCACATGCCAAAGGGTAGCCTAAAAAGATCAAAGGATCTTGCTGTTTGAATTAGCCAAGATTAAACTGTTATTAAATAAAAGAGCATGCTAGCCAGCTATAACTAAGCTCTAATTTTTACCAGACATGCATCAAGATATTAGAGAACTACTGTAAGCAGTTTGGGCTCATTAGTTGAATAGATCAATTATTACAAATCATAGATCCAGACGTGAGCTGACAGATTAATTAAATCATAAGTCAAAATCTATTGTGTAACTTTGTGCCAAATTTTTACAGCAAGCTGGAAACTACTCAGTTCATGACATATCCAAAAATCAGCACAAACAAAGCAGTAGATCTCAATCTATGTACAAATTTATATTTGAACAGATTTGAACTTAATTTAAAATATACAAAGAAAACACCTATACATGCTTTCTAGGAAAGGTAGAGCACAGCACCAGGAGTACAACAAAATTTGGTTTACATTTTGCTGAGTTTTCTCCGATTTTTAACGGATTTTAGAATTCACAGACTAGATCTAAAAACTTAAACTCGATCCTTACGGACAGGTCCCTGGAAACTTGCAGAAACAGCCCTGAAAAGAACTCGAGCCTTGCATTGTGGTCCCTGGGTGGACCGGTGGTGCTCCGGCCTAAATTCCGGCGAGGTGAGGGTCGGACTCGGCCGGGAAAGGGCATGGGAATGCTTAGGGGCTCACCGGGGCTCGGTTTGATGCGGGATTTGGGTCCGGAGATGGTCGGAGGTGGGGTTCCCGTGGAAGGGCAGATCTCCGGCCGCCTCTGCTCTTGCTCCGGCGAGCTTGGTGGCGATGGCGCTCGGCTAGGCCGGGGAAGCTTGAGTAGCACCGAGGGGGCGCTCTTGGGCACCTGGACGGCGACGGGAGTGAGCGGACGGGGCGGCACTCCGGCGGCCTTGCGGCGGGATGGCAATGGTGGGGCAAGAGCTCTAGGGAGGGGGTGGCCTTTTATAGGCGGCCAGCGGGAGGCACGGGCGGCGGGTCTGGAGGTCCGAAGCTCCACGTGGAGGGGGTGTCCGGCGGGGCGGCTTGGCGTGCACGGTTGCTTGGTCGGGAGGCGGGCGTGGCGCGGCGGTGCCGGGCGGCGCTGTCCCCGGCCGGTCGGGGCACGCTGCGCAGCGGTTGGGCGACGTCCTGGCACGGGGCTGGCGGCCGCGGCGCTATGCCGCGTGGCAAGCAGGGGTGCGGCGCCGGAGGCGCGGTCGGAGGCTGGCGGGGCACAGGGGAGCCGATCGGGCGTGTGGCGTGGGCCATCGTGGACAGCGCGCGGACGTCGAGGCACGTGGGGGGCAAGGCCTGACGGCGGTCGGAACACTCAGGCGCAGTGCGCCGCGTGGAAGAAGCCGCGGTCGGCTGGAACGCGCAGGCGCTCGGGAGTGCCGGCATTTCGTCGAGCAGTTGGCGTGCGTCTGTTCGACCTCCAATATCTCCGAAATTTTGAACTGAACTCAAAAATCTCCAAATACGAAAGTTGTGTCCCTCAGTACCCTCTACAACTTTTGTAAAGGGCGACCATAGGAAAACAGCTTGGTTTGGGCTGGAGCACGCGACGAAGACAGCATGAACTTCTGTGTCGGTCTGGGTGAACTTCTGGGGTTCAACTGATTTCGACTGAGTTTTTAGGCATGTTGCACTCAAAATCTCATCGAGCCCCAATTGACAAAGTCATGTCCCATGAAAATGTAAACAACTTTTGTATTGGCACATTTTTTAGTTCTTAAGTGAAAATTCGAATTTGAACCATGCCAACCGAGAAAGGTAAAAGTTCACCGAGTTGCCAGGAGTTCATTCGACTTAACTCTCTTCCCAAACAAATTTAAAATGCTTAGGGTGTGAATACTTGATGGAGAACATGACCAAGGGCAAGTACAAACACCAATGATTCAACTTAGAGAGAAGTTCATGAAAAGTTATATATGGAAATCCAAATGGCAAGCCTCAACTTTTGGGAAAAACTGCTGCTGTTTGACCAGGTTTAGAGCATCTTCCACTCAAAATTTTGAAAACCACCAATTAACAAAGTTGTTCCTTATAAAATTTGGGACAACTCTCTTATTGACAGAGTTTCAAGTTTTTAAGCGAAATTTTGAATTCAAATCAATTCAAGCTCTAAAGGTTCGGTACATGGAATTTTAATCCATTATTTCAGGCGTTGACTTTGGTCATAACCACAAGTTTAATTGTCCATTAAGCCCTAATGAGGTGATTAGACATCAGAGATGTCACAAGATTGACTGGCACGCCCCTGTTTTCAAGGCCACGCCTTTGCTTGTGTGTTAGCGCATCTGTCTCCGCCTGATTTTTGCGTCAACACACTTTTGGCAAGCCCGGTGGGACGCGAAATTTTGAGGCCCATGGATCCATACCAGATGTTACCATACTTGATTCAAACATCTATGTACCATCCTGTGTTCTCCCAACTGATGTATCAATGTCAAGGGAATTTCCAAGTACAGTGTTCTCCTCAAGTGTTTTGGCCAACCAGTCCCCAAGCCCAGCCATCGTATTGGCCACAATACATGGAGAACTATCAGCTGCAGCATGCTCCTTTGGTATCTCAGGCAATGATTACCCATTTGCAAGCGCCAGTTCAAATGCAACAAGTGGAAAATTATCAAATTCAGCAAACTCCTCAGGCCTCTTGGCCGATGAGTTCTTATTCAAATTGGTCGTATCAGGAGCAGTATCAGGAAAATCATTAGCAATATGTTCCTCATCAGGTTACACAACCGATAGCTCCAATTCCTCATATATCGGTTCAAAGCTTGCAAGTAGAAGATTATCAGTCACATCATGCTCAAGCGTTGGTTCAAGATCAATTGGAACAAAGATAAGATGACCTTGAGCAGGATCAGAAGGAAGCTTTGGAGAGGGCTGTCGAGGAATATAAATTGGCATGCCTCAAGACATTTAGTTTTACTAAAGAAGGAGGTGTGACCCAAGTTTGTAATTTTCCAAATCCTAACGAGTCCACAATTGAAGAGCAATATGAAGAGTTGGTTTCTGAAGTAATCAAGGGTTCAGAGCGCGATATTGGAGATATTTGCAAGGAATCTTTTTCAGTGGATATGGATGGAGCTATCAATTATGAGAATAAAGAAGGTCCTCTTGATTTATTGACTTCATATCAGCAACAAGAAAGTGTCCAATATCAAGATTTGGAGATTCGATCAGTTACAAGTCAGTTAAAAGTACAATCGGTCGAAATTCTGCCGTTAGTACACTCAGAGTTGCAAATAAGATATCAACAATTTACACAATCATCAGATCAATTGCAACAAACAGAAGAATTGGCTTTGCTGCAGGCAGTCGAGCGTAGGCTACTTGGAGTTTATTTTCCTTGGGAGTTAGGTGGGAAAATAGAACAAAAAAGATTTTATCAATTGATTATAGCTGGCCACCAAGGAGCTTTGTTCAGAAGCATTTGCCAATTGCAGCTTATTTGCTATGGGAATCGAGAGGAAAAGCTGCTGTCAAAGTTGTTCTGAAAATTTATCTATTATCTAGATCGGCTTTCGCTTGGTTTCTCTCATTACCTGCAAGTTCAGTTATACGATGGGCCGATCTGGAAAAACGATTCCGCGAGTACTTATTTGCTGAGACACAAGATAAAAGGCTTACACTTTATGTTCAGAGGGATGAGCAATTCCGATTGATATTTCAAGTTCATTAACCAAAAGGAGTAAACTTGGACTCATCGGTTTGTTAAAGTTAATTATGATATAATACTCCAATAAAGGATCACCGATTTAGTTGTTTGAGAAAAGGCCTGATAGTGAAAGTAAGAATCGGCTTTAAAATATAGGCAGCCGATAACCAACCAATTAGATATACAAGCACACTGGTAATATTTTTTCCATTGGCTATCAACGCATAAATAATTATGTTTCAAGTATTTGTAACCTGAGGGGATGTAGTGTGCTCTGATTTAAAACCCGGAGGGCAGATGCTGACTACTGAGAAGCCAATGGTCGAGATACTAGCTGGTGTAGGAATTTCTTGGTTAAAGTATACACATCGGCTGGGTGTGTGTTTAATTCTTGGCTGGTAAAACATGGAATTAGCACTTTGCTTATTGCCAATTTTGTTAATCTGAATACTATCATCGGCTATGTGCTTTACTACTGTACATAAAATAGTTAGGGGAGGGCGGCCGATGATGGTTATTTGTCAAGACGAGCGTGGATATTGGATAATGAGAAAAAAGCTTATACACAACCATGAAATTTTTGCAAGCAGATTTTCATTGACTTCATGGAAAAGAGATAAAAGGGGAACCCGATATGAAGTTGGTCTAAGCTGTGTTGTCAGTAAAAGGCAGAGAGCGTATTTCAGAAAAACACTTTAATTTCCTCTGATTGGAGCCAAGATCGGACAAAGTCGATGCGTTATCTCCGGATTATGTGGAACTTGCCGTAAGAATACTTTGGCCAATACATATTTAAAGAATTTATGAAAGGAGGAAGCCGATGAAGTCATGGTTACGAGGGCAACTGAAAGAGTATGATAAAAGATATTGGTTGCATACATGACTATTTCTTTCTATTGATCGGAGTCAGGCTCTTTGTTAATTGTTTAATCAGCAACCTAAGGGTTGTTAGTATGGACTTGCTGATAACAACAGTACAGCTGATGCATTGAATTTTGATGATCGGTGTCCAGATAAGTAAATATTCTTATTTTTATGCCTTAACCATGGGAAAATCGGCTAAGTGGTTTTCGGTGTGTCATACACTTGCATATGTGACTAGACGTTGACGATCTTCAACGGATTATGCTAGATCGGGAATTATTTTAGTCAGCACATAAAAAGCATTAGCATTATAAGAGATTATCGGCTGGCCGCATATTATATTCGGCTCTAGATAAAATAGCCAATTGGGAAAATGAAAGAAGCCGATCCGATTCGCATACAGCCGATCTGAGGACCCGGTGTGTCCAAGGACCGGTGGATGGTCGCTTCCTGGTGTGATGAGTGATTGACAACGTGGTGTGGATTGACGTTTCCCTTGGCTCAAGTATTGCAGGTGTAGAATGCGGCTTGATTGCATTGGTGTAGGTGAAGAACAAGCGCGAAAGGTCTTAGCCATGGCGGCCTCCGAGGAGTGGAGAGACAAGTAGGCTTGGTTTGAGGGACCCGGTGGCCAGATGGATCAAGTGCGGTTCACATGCTGGCAAGAACGAGCAAGGGGACGTGGTTCCGGTGCGAGGTAGCGGCTCACAACCGAAGATCGTACGCGGATGAGAAGCCGGCGCAAGGTAGCGGCCAAGAACCGAAGTTTGCGCGCGGGGTTTGGTGATTTGGCCACAAAATCATCGGTGGACGGTTTCCCTTGGTTTGGGCCTCAAAACCAAGGCCGAGGACCCGACGTAGCGATGGCCCGGCCTGCCAGCCAGGGGCGGTCCAACCGCTCCCCAGGGGCGGTGTGATCAGTCCCACCTGGGCAGGTCGCCCGTGAGCGTCGAGGAGCTTCGATCCGGAGGACACGCGGCGTGATCGCAAGGCTTGCGTCGGAGGGAAGCTAGCTTGCGGTGGAAGGTGTCCCAGCCGGAAAAATCTTCGCGGAAAATGTCACATTCTCCCCTGAGGGGTTTGTATCACTTAGGGGTAGTTTAGTCTTTCGAGCACCACCATTTGGACTATATAATAGACCCCCTAGGGGTGGTGGCTGTTATCTCTTTTAGGTATTTTCATTTGGCTTGTTTAGTTTTTCCCTTCCCTTCATCCTCTCCACATAGAACTATTTTGAATCATTCATAGTTTGTATAGGTGAATTCATGGTTGTTTGATTGAGCTTAATCTCCTTATCTTTGTGCCTTGATTTGAATTCCCGAGCTCCTTTTCTTTTTCCCATTTTCGGAGGTATTTTCGAAGCCATTTTTGGGGGATTTTCGTTCTTCACTTTCTAGCCCGTTTTCTCTCGGATTTCTTTGGGGGAATCACGCATGAGTGCCTTGTGCCTCTTTTTCTGGTGATCCCTTGCCCCCAAACGCCGAGAATCGGTTTAGATTGGAAGTTTTCGGGATGAACTCGTGGATGGTGTGTTCTTCGCTAGATTTGAAATTCCTGGAGTTATAGGGAGTTAGAGGCCGAGATTTTTTGGGCATAGCCTCTCCTTGAGGTGTATATCATCTACCCAAAGTTTTGTCTCAAGACTCCAAGCCGTTTGGGACATCCGTTCTCGAGTTGACCTTTTTCCCGTGCTGTCTCGCAAGACCGGTGCGACTGCCCTCGGATACTGGTGTGACTGCCCCTGGCTGAAGGGCTAGGCAAGGGTGGTGCAACCGCCCCTGGAGAGAGGTGCAACCGCCCCTGGCTGAGAATTTCTGATTCGTGTGGTTTTCGTTCGATTCGTGTTGGATTTGTTCGATTCGTGCTCCGCTGTGTTGATCTTGTTCCTAGGGTCAGTAGCCTCACAGTAGCTACGTGATCTTGGCAAGATCGGTTGGTAGGCTTTGGAGTTGAGTTGGAAGTAGCCGGATTCGTGAGAGAAATTTTTACCGGCTCCCATTCACTCCCCCCCTCTCTGGTCGCCTAATCGGTCCTTCAATTGGTATCAGAGCCGGTTATGGGTGTTTGCGACTCTAACCAGTCTAAGATCCAAAGATGGCGTACCAAGATCAGGGTTCCGGGCCTCCGCACTTCGATGGGAAGAACTACCCGAACTGGGTTGCGCGTATGGGCGCTTTCTTGCGAGGCAAAGGAAAGTTGTTGTGGGATGTGACCAAAGATGAAAACTATGTCAATCCTACCAACTTAGATGCCCAGGATGCAAAGGATAAGTTTGAGGCAAACGCTAGAGCTGTTGACTACTTGTTCCGTGCTTTGTCTGCCGAGGAGTTTGAGCGAGTTTTGGGCGAGGACCTAGCTAGCCAGATCTGGCAGAAGCTCAAGGTAGCCCACGGTGGTGATAGCCATGTGAAGGCTAGGCTTTTCTCGATGTATCAGAGAGAATATGAAAATTTCGCTCATTTGCCTGGAGAGTCTGTTGATGCTTTGTTTCAGCGTTTCACTTCCATCGTCAACAACATGAAAGTCAACATTACCGTACCCCCATACTCGGATCATGACCGAGCTATCAAGCTCCTGCAAGCACTTGATAGATCCGTGTGGGGTGCTAAGGTTGAGGCGATCATGGAGTTGGCAAACTATGAAACTTTGTCTGTTGATGAGCTTTTCTCGAAGTTGAAATCTTCTGAGGTTGACAGACAGCTGCTTGCCAAGGCTAAGAGTCCGACTGATCCCCATAGTCTAGCTCTAGTCGGTGGCTCTGGATATGGACATGCTAACACTCCCAGACACTTTGCTTTGTCTTCTCTTGTGTCTCTTCTAGATGAGGAATATGAGGTGCTGAGCGAGGAGGATCTCGCGTTGCTCACGAGGAGGTTCGAGCGGATGTACCAGAATCAGAAGGGTTCGAGGCGTGCCGGGAGTACGTGCTACAGATGCGGGAAGATGGGCCACTTCATCGCCGAGTGCCCCGAGGAGATCAAGAACGACTACAACCGCAAGCACTGCCCGCGAGATGACCACAAGCACTGTCCCAAGGACGAGTACCGCTCCAAGCACAAGAACAAGGACGAGAGAAGGTCGAAGAACAAGCACGGTGGACACAAGAAGAACCAATCTCGAGCGATGGTGGCAGATGCGAGCGACATCGACACAAGCTCCACCAACACATAGTCAAGCTCAAGCAGCGAAGATGAAGACTGCGGCCACCGCAAGGAAAAGAGGAACGTGAACCGCAACTTCAACGGCATCTCCTTCGCCGCCGTCGACTACTGCACCATGGCGCACGACTCCGTGAAGAGCAAGGACGACTCGGACTCTGAGGATGAGGTATTGACCGATCCCACCTCTTTGCGTAAGGAGATTGCTAGACTAGAGCAGTTGGTCGATAACCGTGATGATGTGCTTAGGAAGACCAACAAGGAGAAGAGAGAGTTTAGGTCTTTGCTAGGAGAGTCCAAGGATAGAGTGGCTGAGCTTGAGACCTTGCTTTCTGAGACTGGAAAGAAGGCTATGGAGTTTGAGTCTTTGCTTTGCGAGTCTAGGGAGAGAGCAGCTAAGCTTGAGTCAGAGATTGCTGTGTTGAAAGATGTTCCTCTTGTGTCTGATGAAATTGAATGCTCGTTTTGTGATGTGCATCTTGCTGATCTGGTTGTGCTTAAGGAGAAACACATGACATGCTTAGATGAACTAGAAGGTGCTAGGGTTGAGCTTGCTGAGTTGAAGTCTAGATCATCTTTGCTAGGTGCTTGTACTTCTTGTCCTGCTTTGCATGCTCAGTTGCTTGAATCTCCTACCATGATTAGTTCACTTGAAGCACAACTGAAATCTCCCATTGCAAATTCTTGTTCTGCTTGTGATGTTGTCACTTTGAAGAATGTTGAGCTAGAGCAGTGTGTGAATTGCTTGCAAGATGAGAACGATGAGTTGCGACAGTGTTTGGGTTGGTTGTCGGGTCGCGACCTCAGCTTAAGATGTTGATTGCTGGTTTTAAGAGAGCTGATGGTCGTGGTCTGGGTTCTGAGAAAGTTGGTGAGAGTAGTGGTTAGAAAGAGAGAGAACCTGAGAGTTCCACCACAAACATTCCCACAAACCCACCAAAAGCCATTCTCAAGAACACCTTCACACCCAAACCCAACCACCTGCTAAACAAGCTTGACACCACTCCAGATCCTCCCAAGTTTCCACCAAAGACACACAACTTTCAGAGGAGAGTGACCTTTGTGAGGAGTGGGGTTTACCAGCCGAGAGAGAGGCCACAGCCGAGAGAAACCCTAAAGCCAAAGCCAGTTCGCTTCCATTGTGAGCATTGTGGAAGGGACGGACACCTTGAGGAGTTCTGTTGGAGGAAGAAGAGGGAGGTGAGAAGAGAGAAGGAGGTGGGGAACAGGGACAGGTACTACTCTTCCCGTAGTGTGCCTGTGTCTCGTTCACCCTTGCCGAGAGGAGAGGCCTTTGTGCGCACAGTTCCTTTGTTTGGCAGTCGTGGTGTTCCAGCTAGTCGTGAGTTTGCTAGGCGGCCTCCGATTCGTGGTCAGTTTGTTTTAGGGAGGTTCGACCGTAGATTCGAGGCGAGGAGAGAGTCTAGGCCACGTTTTCCCCCGCGTGGTGCTAGAGGTCCGATGGTGAGAGACGAGAGGGTTTCACGTGGTAGAGTTGATTTTGCTAACCCCTCTTTTGAGCAGATGGCCCGACACTGGTTTGACTCGTTTTGTGCTAACCCCAGCGTCGAGTCATTCGCTCATTCTCGTTCTCGCTTTTGACTGTGCAGGTGGGAGGCTTGGAGAACTTTTGGTTGATGGATTCTGGCTGTTCGAGACATATGACAGGTAATGGGAAGTGGTTCTCCGGTCTCACCCCGGTGGTGTCTAGGAAGTACATCACTTTCGGGGATAAGGGTAGAGGTCGAGTGTTGTCTGAGGGTGCTATTCAGGTGAGCGACAATTTTATGTTGAAGAGGGTTGCTCTTGTCAAGAATCTTGGTTTTAATTTGCTTTCAGTTTCTCAGCTTCTTGATGAGGGTTATGAGGTTCGGTTTAAGAGTGGTGATTCTCGAATTCTTGATTCTCGAGGTGACCTTGTGTGTATGATCATTCCCGAGGGACAGATTTTTCGTGCTGATTTTTCTCGATGTTTTGGTCCTTCACGGTGTTTGATCGCTGGTACTTCTTCTGAGCTTTGGAAGTGGCATAGGAGATTGGGTCATGTGAGCCTTGATTTACTCACACGCTTGAGTTCTCTTGACCTTATCCGAGGATTGCCCAAGCTCAAGTTCGAGAAAGATTTGGTTTGTGCACCTTGTAGGCATGGTGAAATGGTTGCTGCTTCCCATCCACCTTTGACAGATGTTATGACTGAGCGTCCAGGGGAGCTTTTGCATATGGACTTGGTTGGTCCCGCTCGCGTTCGTTCAGTTGGTGGGAAGTGGTATGTTCTTGTGGTTGTGGATGACTTTTTTCGGTATGCTTGGGTGTTCTTTTTGGCGTCGAAGGATGAGACATTTGATTTTGTTCGAGATCTGATTTTGAGGTCGAAAAATGAGAGTAATGGTGGTGCCATGAGAGCTATACACAGTGACAATGGTACAGAATTTAAGAACACTCGTTTTGATGCCTTCTGTCGTGATCTTGGTCTCGAACATCAATACTCTTCGCCATATGTTGCTTGCCAAAATGGAGTTGTTGAAAGGAAAAATCGGACACTTTGTGAGATGGCTAGGACGATGCTAGATGAGCATAGGACTCCTAGGAAATATTGGGCAGAAGCGGTGAACACAGCTTGTTATGTTTCGAATCGGATTTTCCTTCGTGCTATCAAGAAGAAAACTTGCTATGAGCTTTTCCATGGTCGTTCCCCCTTGTGAGTCACTTTCGGGTTTTTGGTTGCAAGTGTTTCATTCTGAAGAAAGGAAATTTGGACAAGTTTGAGTCTCGTTCGATGGATGGAATTTTTCTTGGTTATGCTAATCACTCTCGAGCATATCGTGTGTTCAATCTTGAGACTAACCAAATCATGGAGACTTGCGAAGTCACCTTCGACGAGACCATTCCGTGTAGCTCTTCTGTCTTTGAGTGTGCAGGTGATGATGAATTGGGACAGTCCATCTTTGAGGAGGAACAACTTGATGATGAAGATGATGAAGAGAATCATGCACCGTGTGGAGATCGTGTACCTTCTACTTCCACTACTACTATGACGTTCGACGACGGCCCCACTGTTACACCTTCGTCGAGTCGCGCACATGATCGAGTTCAAGTGGAAGCTGATGTTGAGGGGGAGGCAATCTCGAGGCGAGAAGCTCCCCGGCTGGTACAGAGGGATCATCCACATTCGAAGATCATCGGGAACTTGGATGAACGTACTACACGGTCGAGGTCACAGAACATCTCTCATTTCGCTCATTCTGCTTTTGTTGCGTCTTTCGAGCCTAAAAATGTTGGACACACTTTATCTGATTCTGATTGGGTCAATGCCATGCATGAAGAGCTTGAAAACTTTGAGAGAAACCAGGTGTGGGAGTTAGTTGAACCACCTCCAAATTGCCATCCTATAGGAACCAAATGGGTTTTCAAAAACAAGAGGGATGAGGGTGGTGAGATTGTGAGAACAAAGCGAGGTTGGTTGCTCAGCGGTTTTCGCAGCAGGAGGGGATAGATTATGAGGAGACATTTGCTCCTGTTGCCCGTTTGGAGGCAATTCGGATCCTTCTATCATTTGCAGTTGCTGGCTCAAATTGTACCAAATGGACGTGAAGAGTGCCTTCTTGAATGGGGTGATCGAGGAAGAAGTGTATGTGAGGTAGCCCCCGGGTTTTGAGAGTGAGAGATACCCACACCGAGTGTACAAACTCCACCGAGCTTTATATGGCCTAAAGCAAGCACCCAGAGCGTGGTATGAAAGGTTGAGGGGGCTCTTGCTTAGCAAGGGGTTTGTGATGGGAAAGGTTGATAAAACACTCTTCTTGTTGAGAAATGGCAATGATCTTTTAATCGTTCAGATTTACATGGATGATATCATTTTTGGTGGCTCTTCTCACGATCTTGTTGCCAAGTTTGTAGACGATATGAGCAGGGAATTTGAGATGTCGATGATGGGAGAGTTGCAGTTCTTTGTTGGGCTGCAGATCAAGCAAACCAAGGATGGGACGTTCGTGCACCAAAGCAAGTACACCAAGGACATTCTCAAGAAATTTGACATGAATGACTCCAAGCCGATGACTACGCCAATGAGTACGACTACAGCTTTGGATGCGGATGAGGACGGAGAACCAGTGGACCAGAAGGAGTACCAGAGCATGATCGGCTCCCTTCTCTACCTGACGTCGACGAGGCCGGACATACAGTTCAGCGTGTGTCTGTGCGCTCGTTTTTAGGCTTCACCGAGGACTTCACATTGTCAGGCCGTCAAGCGGATTTTCAGGTATCTCAAGTTTACTCCTGAGCTGGGTCTTTGGTATTCTGCTGATTCCTCACTTGCACTCCATGGTTTTTCTGATGCGGATTTTGCTGGGTGTCGTGTTGATCGCAAGTCTACTTCTGGTCAGTGTCAGTTTCTTGGTTCGTCTGTTGTGTCTTGGTCTTCTCGCAAGCAGTCTAGTGTAGCCCAATCCACCACAGAGGCCGAGTATGTTGCTGCTGCTAGCTGTTGTTCTCAGTTGCTTTGGATCACCTACACCTTGAGAGACTTTGGCTTAGACATGTCCCATGTTCCACTTCTTTGTGACAGCACCAGTGCCATAAGCGTAGCCAAAAATCCTGTGCTTCATTCCAAAACCAAACACATAGAAGTGAGGTACCACTTTCTAAGAGATCATGTGGAGAAGGGAGATATTGAGCTTGCCCATGTTTCTACCCAAAACCAACTTGCAGACATTTTCACTAAGCCACTTGACCAAGTTACCTTCACCCGCTTGCGAGGAGAACTTGGTGTGTGTGCGGTTTTCTGAGCTGAGTTTTGGAGGCTTCTCTTGTAGCATATGTATACTATTGTACCATCTTTGTATCTTGATGTACACTTTCTGTTTTTGTATCTTGATGTATAGTTTTCATCTCTGCATTTTGTGATATATCATGCTGCTTTTGTATCATATTCTAGGATGAGCTTCTCCTATATGCAGTGATTGCTACAAATTGCTACATTTTAGAGTTTAGGCAGGCTGGCTAGGGATTGATTGTATGGATGGCTATGCTCTTGATGGTCTTGATATATATTCCTTTGAGATAGTCACCTTTTGAATTAAAATGACAAACTGAACTTAAACTCTTATCACCCATGAGTAAATGCCTTTGCATGTCTTGTTTGAGCCGAAATGGCTATATTTTGCTTAAGGTCATGCTAGGATGACATTCTTTTCATTTGGGTCAAAGATCTTTGTCATTGTAAATGTTTAGCCCATGTTTATCTCATGGAGGAGCATAAGCTTCTTTTTGTCGCAAAGACATTTCATGTACCATGCTTAATTTGAAAAACTTGAAAAATGAGATGTCTATGCATGAAAGAAGAAAGATGAGAAAAAGATTTATTTGAAAATATTTATGCTCATGTCTCTATGCTTTCACCATTGCACACACTTGCACACATGGGTGCTAAGCGGTTGCATGTTGTTTGCCGGAGAAGTCTCCCATGAGAAGTGAACACATGGCTCCGTGCTTTGACATGACATGAGATAGATTTTGGGCGTTTACAATAATCTTTTGTCAAGAATGCTTGTTCTATCATGATCTTGGTGAGATGAAGTTTATTTTTGCTCAAATGGCCCATGTTTAGGACTTTGCTCATGAGGTGAAACTTTTGGAAAAATTGCACAAATTGATCATGGCTTTGTCAAATGGCTATATATCTTCACTTTCTTGACGGCAATGCCCTTATGATGCTGTGACCTGTCTAGTTTTCCTGTTCTCTAACTTGTAGAATTTTGTATCGCTCATTGCCTATTTGAGAAGCCTAGAGTTGAAATTTTTGCATTTTTGCCTTGATTTGTGCATTGTCAACAAGGGGGAGAGTTTGAGCATTGGAATACATTGCTGGGCACTTATGGAAGGTTTTCAAGTTGAAACGATATCATTGCGAGCATTTTTCTGTGATTTGCATTTTTGTGCTTTGACTAGGCAGGGCGGTGTGACCGACCCTGCAGGGCGGTGTGACTGGTCCTGAAGCAAGGGCGGTGCAACCGGCCCTCCAGGGCGGTCCAACCGGTCCTGTGCAGTGGCACGAGGTTTTGTGGGATTTGATCCATTTTCGATTGCATTTTCGCACGCACAAGTTCACTTGTTCAGGGGGAGTTTGTATCAATGCAGGGGGAGTGCCTTGAGTGTTCTGAAAAGTGATTTGGAGATTCGTGACTTGTGTATTGTGCTTTGCTCTTTTGCCGATGGTGTTGAGCCCTTTCGCTTCTTCTTGAAGGGTCGGCGTTTCTGGAGCTTTCTCTTGCGAAGTGACTTTGTTTCGGCTTGTCTTTGCTTTTAGTCACTTGCTTGAGTCTTGTTTTTGATTTCCTTTCTATTTTCTTTTTCTATCTATGGTTACTATGTGTGTGTTGTCAATGCACTCATCAAGGGGGAGATTGAGGACCCAGTGTGTCCGAGGACCGGTGGATGGTCGCTTCCTGGTGTGATGAGTGATTGACAACGTGGTGTGGATTGATGTTTCCCTTGGCTCAAGTATTGCAGGTGTAGAATGCGGCTTGATTGCATTGGTGCAGGTGAAGAACAGGCGCGAAAGGTCTTAGCCATGGCGGCCTCCGAGGAGTGGAGAGACAAGTAGGCTTGGTTCGAGGGACCCGGTGGCCATATGGATCAAGTGTTGTTCACATGCTGGCAAGAACGAGCAAGGGGACGTGGTTCCGGTGCGAGGTAGCGGCTCACAACCGAAGCTCGTACGCGGATGAGAAGCCGGCGCAATGTAGCGGCTAACAACCGAAGTTTGCGCGCGAGGTTTGGTGATTTGGCCAAAAAATCATCGGTGGACGGTTTCCCTTGGTTTGGGCCTCAAAACCAAGGCCGAGGACCCGACGTAGCGACGGCCCGGCCTGCCAGCCAGGGGCGGTCCAACCGCTCCCCAGGGGCGGTGTGACCGGTCCCACCTGGGCAGGTCGCCCGTGAGCGTCGAGGAGCTTCGATCCGGAGGACACGCGGTGTGATCGCAAGGCTTGCGTCGGAGGGAAGCTAGCTTGCGGTGGAAGGTGTCCCAGCCGGAAAAATCTTCGCGGAAAATGTCACATGCTCCCCTGAGGAGTATGTATCACTTAGGGGTAGTTTAGTCTTTCGAGCACCACCATTTGGACTATATAATAGACCCCCTAGGGGTGGTGGCTGTTATCTCTTTTAGGTATTTTCATTTGGCTTGTTTAGTTTTTCCCTTCCCTTCATCCTCTCCACATAGAACTATTTTGAATCATTCATAGTTTGTATAGGTGAATTCATGGTTGTTTGATTGAGCTTAAGGTCCTTATCTTTGTGCCATGATTTGAATTCCCGAGCTCCTTTTCTTTTTCCCATTTTCGGAGGTATTTTCGGAGCCATTTTTGGGGGATTTTCGTTCTTCACTTTCTAGCCCGTTTTCTCTCGGATTTCTTTGGGGAAATCATGCATGAGTGCCTTGTGCCTCTTTTCCTGGTGATCCCTTGCCCCCAAAGGCCGAGAATCGGTTTAGATTGGAAGTTTTCGGGATGAACTCGTGGAGGGTGTGTTCTTCGCTAGATTTGAAATTCCTGGAGTTCTAGGGAGTTAGAGGCCGAGATTTTTGGGGCATAGCCTCTCCTTGAGGTGTATATCATCTACCCAAAGTTTCGTCTCAAGACTCCAAGCCGTTTGGGACATCCGTTCTCGAGTTGACCTTTTTCCCGTGCTGTCTCGCAAGACCGGTGCGACCGCCCTCGGATACCGGTGTGACCGCCCCTGGCTGAAGTTAGTCGTGGTGTTCCAGCTAGTCGTGAGTTTGCTAGGCGGCCTCCGATTCGTGGTCAGTTTGTTTTAGGAAGGTTCGACCGTAGCTTCGAGGCGAGGAGAGAGTCTAGGCCACGTTTTCCCCCGCGTGGTGCTAGAGATTCGATGGTGAGAGACAAGAGGGTTTCACGTGGTAGAGTTGATTTTGCTAACCCCTCTTTTGAGCAGATGGCCCGACACTGGTTTGACTCGTTTTGTGCTAACCCCAGTGTCGAGTCATTCGCTCATTCTCGTTCTCGTTTTTGATTGTGTAGGTGGGAGGCTTGGAGAACTTTTGGTTGGTGGACTCTGGCTGTTCGAGACATATGACAGGTAATAGGAAGTGGTTCTCCAGTCTCACCCCGGTGGTGTCCAGGCAATACATCACTTTCGGGGATAAGGGCAGAGGTCGAGTGTTGTCTGAGGGTGCTATTCAGGTGAGTGACAATTTTATGTTGAAGCGGGTTGCTCTTGTCAAGAATCTTGGTTTTAATTTGCTTTCAGTTTCTCAGCTTCTTGATGAGGGTTATGAGGTTCGGTTTAAGAGTGGTGATTCTCGAATTCTTGATTCTCGAGGTGACCTTGTGTGTATGATCATTCCCGAGGGACAGATTTTTCGTGCTGATTTTTCTCGATCTTTTGGTCCTTCACGGTGTTTGATCGCTGGTACTTCTTCTGAGCTTTGGAAGTGGCATAGGAGATTGGGTCATGTGAGCTTTGATTTACTCACACGCTTGAGTGCTCTTGACCTTATCCGAGGATTGCCCAAGCTCAAGTTCGAGAAAGATTTGGTTTGTGCACCTTGTAGGCATGGTAAAATGGTTGCTACTTCCCATCCACCTTTGACAGATGTTATGACTAAGCGTCCACGGGAGCTTTTGCATATGGACTTGGTTGGTCCCGCTCGCGTTCGTTCAGTTGGTGGGAAGTGGTATGTTCTTGTGGTTGTGGATGACTTTTCTCGGTATGCTTGGGTGTTCTTTTTGGCGTCGAAGGATGAGACATTTGATGTTGTTCGAGATCTGATTTTAAGGTTGAAAAACGAGAGTAATGGTGGTGCCATGAGAGCTATACGCAGTGACAATGGTACGGAATTTAAGAACACTCGTTTTGATGCCTTCTGTCGTGATCTTGGTCTCGAACATCAATACTCTTCGCCATATGTTGCTTGCCAAAATGGAGTTGTTGAAAGGAAAAATCGGACGCTTTGTGAGATGGCTAGGACGATGCTAGATGAGCATAGGACTCCTAGGAAATATTGGGCAGAAGCGGTGAACACAGCTTGTTATGTTTCGAATCGGATTTTCCTTCGTGCTTTCAAGAAGAAAACTTGCTATGAGCTTTTCCATGGTCGTTCCCCCCGTGTGAGTGACTTTCGGGTTTTTGGTTGCAAGTGTTTCATTCTGAAGAAAGGAAATTTGGGCAAGTTTGAGTCTCGTTCGATGGATGGAATTTTTCTTGGTTATGCTAATCACTCTCGAGCATATCGTGTGTTCAATCTTGAGACTAACCAAATCATGGAGACTTGCGAAGTCACCTTCGACGAGACCATTCCGTGTAGCTCTTCTGTCTTTGAGTGTGCAGGTGATGATGAATTGGGACAGTCCATCTTTGAGGAGGATCAGCTTGATGATGAAGATGATGAAGAGAATCATGCGCCGTGTGGAGATCCTAGATAAGGGCCATTTTTAGGTCCTGCCCGGACCTGGACTAGGTATCTCGGTTAGCTCGTAGACGTCCATCTCTTTGAGCTCCGGCATTTCGGATTCGAGAAATATTTTCAATCTTTGGCCATTGGCCTTGAAAGTATTTCCGTCATTATCCTGGAGGGTTATCACATCATGATCGGCGGCATCTAGGACTTTAAAAGGACCTTCCCACTTACTTCTAAGCTTACCATGACCAAACAAGCGAATACAGGAGTTGAAGAGTAATACCTGATCTCCCGCTTTGAAATGCTTGAACTTGATGCGCTTGTCATGCCATCTCTTTGTTCTCTCTTTATATAGCTTGGCGTTGTGGTAGGCCTTTTCCCTCCATTCATCCAGTTCAGCCAATTCCATTCTTCTTTTGAGTCCGGCTGTCTGGAGATCCATATTCCACCTCTTGATCGCCCAATGGGACTTGAATTCTAGCTCAACCGGTAAGTGGCATGTCTTGCCATATACCAGTTGGTAGGGAGTCATCCCTATCGGTGTTTTGAATGCTGTTCTATATGCCCAAAGTGCTTCCGGTAGCTTTCGCTTCCACCCCGTCCCCATTGCATTGACCGTCTTTTGCAGAATGTTCTTGATTTGTTTGTTTGATGTTTCTGCTTGCCCGCTGGTTTGGGGGTGATAAGGTGTAGCCACTCGGTGGTCCACTCCTAAGTCGCTTAGGCACTTCCGGAATGTCTTGTCGATGAAGTGTGATCCTCCATCACTGATCACGACTCGGGGTACTCCAAAACGGGGAAAGATGATCTCTTCGAACATCTTCCTTGAATTCTTCGAGTCGGCTGCCGTGCACGGAAGTGCCTCCACCCATTTGGAAACATAGTCGACTACCACCAGGATATATTCACACTGCTCGAATGCAGGGAAAGAACCCGTAAAGTCTATTCCCCACACGTCGAAAATCTCCAACTGGAGGTTATTTTGCAGTGGCATAGCATCACGGGCGTTGATATTCCCGTGTTTCTGACACCTGGCACATCTCCGTACGAATTCCTTAGCATCTCCATACATGGTCGGCCTGAAGAATCCACTCTGCCAGACCTTTGCATGGGTTCGGAAAATTCCGTAGTGTCCTCCGTACGGTGATGAATGGCAGCGATCAAGGATCTTGTGTGTTTCCTCGTGAGGGATGCATCGTCGGAGTAATCCGTCAGCACAAACCTTGAACAGATAGGGGTCATCCCAAAGGTGAAATCTGCTGAGGTAGATTAACTTCTTTTTGTCTTCTCCTGGAGGCACATACCCAGTCACCATGAAGTTTACCAAATTTGCGTACCATGGACTGGATGTGGTGACCTTGAGGAGAGTATCATCTCTGAGATAGTCATTGATCGGAAGATCCGACCCTTGAACCTGCATTCTTGAGAGATGATCCGCCACACAATTATCTGTCCCCTTCTTGTCTCGTATTTCTAAATCAAACTCTTGAAGGAGCAGAATCCAATGGATGAGTCGTGGCTTGGCATCTTTCTTGGTCAAGAGGTACTTTAGTGCAGCATGGTCTGTGTATACTATCACTTTGGCACCAACCAAGTAAGATCTGAACTTGTCCATGGCAAACACCACTGCCAGGAGTTCCTTCTCCGTTGTCGCATAGTTTAACTACGCTCCGGTCAATGTCTTGCTTGCATAAGATATAGCGTAATGCTTTTTATCCTTGCAGTGACCGAGCACTGCCCCGCTGCATAGTCGCTAGCGTCGCACATGATCTCGAATGGAAGATTCCAATCGGGCGGTTGTATGATGGGAGCTGAGATAAGTGCCTTCTTGAGGGTGTAGAAGGCGAGAAGGCAATCATCGTCGAAGTTGAAGGGTGCTTCTTTAGCCAGAAGGCTTGTAAGAGGTCTGGCTACCCGAGAGAAATCTTTGATGAATCTTCGGTAAAAGCCAGCATGACCCAGAAAACTTCGCACACCCTTGACATTCGTCAGGGGTGGTAGTTGCTCAATAACTTCTATTTTTGCCTTATCAACTTCTATTCCTCTTTCTGACACCTTGTGTCCCAGCACAATTCCTTCTCTGACCATGAAGTGGCACTTTTACCAATTTAGGATAAGGTGATGCTCTTCGCACCTCTTGAGGACTCTTTCCAAGTGCTCAAGACAGTTGTCGAAGGTTTTACCATAGACGGTAAAGTCATCCATGAATACTTCCATGATCTGTTCGATCAAGTCAGAGAATATCGCCATCATACACCGCTGAAATGAAGCAGGTGCATTGCATAGGCCGAAAGACATCCGCCGGTAAGCGAACGTTCCGTAGGGGTAGGTGAAGGTAGTCTTGCTCTGGTCATCGGGATGAATAGGAATTTGATGATAACCAAAGTATCCATCAAGGAAGCAGAAAAATGAGTGGTTTGCCAACCGCTCAAGCATCTCGTCGATGAAGGGGAGAGGAAAGTGATCTTTACGGGTAGCTTTGTTAAGCTTCCTGTAATCGATGCACATCCTCCATCCAGTAACGGTCCTCTGAGGGATAAGTTCGTTCTTCTCGTTCTGGATAACTGTCATTCCACCCTTCTTCGGCACAACTTGAACTGGGCTGACCCATTCACTGTCTTGCACGGGGTAGATTATACCCACGTGCAGAAGCTTCAACACTTCTTTCTTGACTACCTCCCTCATCGCATCATTCAGCCGTCTTTGATGTTCTCTAGACGGCGTATGGTCCGGCTCCATAGGTATGTGATGGGTGCATAAGCTGGGGTTGATCCCCTTCAAGTCCTGTAGAGAATACCCGAAGATAGACCGGTGTTTCTCTAGGACTGTGATAAGCTGCCGAGTCTCATTCTCTGTCAGTTTGTCACTGATGACGACTGGCGAGCGTCGGTCATTGTGGAGGAAAGCGTATCTAAGTCCAGGAGGCAGCGGCTTCAACTCAGGAGGGGGGTGTTGTGGCTTTTCTTCCTCGTCGAGTTTTATAAAACCGTCCATTTCTGCCTCTTGGATGAAATGGTTAGCCTCTTCAGCCTGTGAGGACTAAACTTGCTCTTCTTGAGCGGAGCTAACTGCTTTTTTCACTGGGTCTGTCTCGGATCGGGCCTCTGCGATAGTGTTCACTGACCGCACAAGGCTGACCGGGATGATCTCTTTACCAACCTTGAACTGTATCGTTGCTCGATCATGGTTTGGGTTGGCAAGGTGCTCTATTGGCTGTCCGATCAGGAAGAAGTTGTCGCCTCTAGGGATATCGAAAATATGGAAGTCTAGGAAAATCCTGTTGCGCCCCATGTGTATGGGCACAACACGGACGATCCCTCTGCATTCCATCATTTGGCCGTCGATCCACTTGAGGTGCTTACGGGAGAAGGACCGGGGTTCGTCTGGTTGCACTCGTGATGCGAGTGCACTTGATATGATATTACTCCCGACCTTCGGGTCGTAGGCAACTTCCTGAGAGTCAGTTCCCTCAATAGCGCAATGGAGTACTCTGAAGTTGCGGGTGGTTCGGATGATGTCTTCGCAACTTTCAATTTCCTCCATCCATTCCTTGCTCATGATCGCAGATAAACCCTCGATCTGTGGTACGGCTTCTAGAATGAACGCCTTAGACCCTGAACTTGCGCACACTTGTTCCATGGGCATACGTGATGTATTGCCGATCTCCAAGTACTCTTCTTCTGTAAAGAGCTCGGGAATGAAGTGCGGTAGATCGTCAAGAATATTTTCTTGGTATGAGGACTTGGGGTGTTCGAGCACTTCCTCTATGATCGGAGGAGGCGGATCGAATGTGAGGGCGAGAAGTGGCTATTTGTCTGTGGGGGTTGTTGATGGTGTTGGTGGGTCGTCAAAAACGCCAGTGTACTCGGTAGAGTTGAGAACTTTTTCCAAGATCTCTCGTACTTCATCCACTGTCTTCTACAGCACTGACCCTGCGGAGGTGATGTTCAAGAACTGTGCACTCTCCGGCTTCAATGCACCAACAAAATGCTGCATAAGCATTTCCTCTGGAATGTTATGCGGTGGCCCTGAGTTGGCCAATTTTATGAACCGCTCCCACGTGGCTCCAAGTGACCCATCGCCTTGCTGATATGTCATCAACTCAACTATGAGCTTCAAGATCTTGGAGACAGGGTAAAAGAACAGACAAAACTCGTCTTTCAACTTGATCCAATCTCCGCTAAATCCCCTTGCAGTCCGGTCATACCAAGATTTTGCATTTCCCATCAGAGAAAATGGGAAAAGTTTCCATCGTATAGTGTCTTGGTTTACGCCGGGTATAATAAGAAGAGAGCAATTCTCTTCAAAAACCTGCAAGTGAGCATAGGGACTTTCGTCCTTCGTTCCACCGAAAGACTGTGCACGAACCATGGCAACGAGACAGGGACGGATCTCGAAGCCATGAGGTGGTATGGGGTGGCAAGATGAAGGCGGTTCCAAATACTCTATAGATGGAACCGTCGGGTAACTAGGAGAAAACTCCATGTGGTAGATGGTTATGGGGGTAAAGGTGTACGGCTAAAAAGATCCTACCATAGTGTTGCTACCGTTCCCCAGCAACGGCGCCAGAAAAGCTTGTTGGCACTCCTTAGCCTAACTAAAATCCGCAAGCGCACGGAGTCCGATGTAGCCTTTCACCAGGGGAGTAAGAACCTGGATATCGAATCCAAGGAACGGTAGACGCGACTAGCCTAGAACTTTTCTAACCGGACCCACCAAGGAGAAAAGGATAAATGGGTAGAGAGCTTGACTTCAGTTAGCTACTCGTTACCCTAGACAAACTATCGATACCTAACCTGATCTGCTTCGACGGCTAAAACGGGAAGAACTCAGAACGGGATGAGAGAGGGGTTCTTCCGGGCTCAGCACTACTGTTATGAGTACACCCGAACGTGGTGGAGTACAAAGGACGGACAGGGCTGTCCCCACCTGCCGCCTACCACTGCAGTTCCATGGGGTGCAACACAACCTGAGGTGACTAGCCAGCACAGGCACCACGCCTAAGCTTTCAGTCACTACCTCCACCCAACGCGAAGGGCTATAGAGGAAACCCCAAACAAGAGTCGCTGTCACTCTATTGGCACTCCTTAGCGTCACGTTTTAGCAACGCTCAAGAGCGCGTAGATATATGTCGTTGTCTGCAAAATTAATTCTGCAAGCGCACAGAATATATCTCGTTGTAGCACTTCACCTTGGGTGTAACCCCAGGGTATCGTATTTATATTTCCGCAGGGAAGCAGATGGTTAAAGTGTATTGAAGAATGAAATGATATATCTTGCCAGAAATATCAAGCCACAAACCCAGGGGCACAAACTCTAGGTTTGGGTGGATAATGGTCAAGTTAATAACCGGATAGAAGGTCTGAAAGACCAGTGACACACGGAGCACCTATTTGTAAAGAAAAGGAAAGACGTTAGGAGAGACCGGACCTAGACACTTTCTAACTCAGAGCAAAAGGCACTCTAGCCTTAGCCTAGACCCTAGCTTAGATACCAGGAACAGAGCTCGCTTCGACGGCTAGAACGGGAGAACCTCAGAACGGGATGAGAGAGGGGGTTCTCCGGGCTCAGCACTACTGTTATGAGTACACTCGAGCGTGGTGGACTACGAAGGACGGACAGGGCTGTCACCACCTGCAGCCTACCACTGTAGTTCCGTGGGGTGCAACACACTTCCTAGTTAATCAACAAGCCAGACACCACGTCTGCACTCGATGATTAAGATTTCTCTTGAGGCCTGTCAAGAGAAATCCCCGTCTTCCCTAAGGCGTCTTACGGCCCGGTCAAGGCGAGCAAACCCGCGAGATAAAGCCCGATAGAGCTAAACTAAACTCTACACTAAAACTAAAGGGGAAAGGACTTTGCTCTAAAGAGAGCAAGATCTTTACTCTAAAAGAAGAGCAAGAGAGAAATATAAAAGATAACTTAAGCTCTGAAGTAAGAAAGTAATTATATAAATAAACTCTTCAAAAGAAGGAAAGGATACAAGAGCTTTACCAGAACTCCGAAGACTCCGAAGATCCGAGCTAAGCTCGACTCGACTTTACTCCCAACTCTAATCCTAATCTAAGAAATGAAAAAGATACTGGAGCTCCCTTCAAGTAAAGACTTGAGATATGTGGTGTGTGTCTTCCCAAGGTGAATGAGCTGCCTTTTATAGCCTCCAGGGGGTGGATGTCAGCGTCATTAGCATGCCAAGGATCTGCTTAGGCTTCACGCGAAGGAGGAGACGTGGCGGCCACAGAGGGAGGCCGGTCGGCCTGGGCTAGGCCGGCCGGCTTGGCCCTGGTGCCACTTGGCACCATCCTCTGCATGGACGTCCTGATGCTCTCCCAAGGTCGGTAACAGTTGCGTTTAGTTGAAGCTTGTCTGAGAATCCTAGGATGTGGGCCCTTCAATCCATGTGCTTTCACCTCTAGGCCTTCCGGGTCCTTGGATCAAACCGACTTTGTTTGCACGGTGCTTGATCATCCTAGGCACTTGGCATGGCTTGTGGATCAGTGACGTGGCCAGACCTGGCCAGGGGAGGCCGGTCGGCCTGGGCTAGGCCGGCTGGCCTGGCCCTGTGCCAGGTTTGGCCTTTGTTTCTCCTGGTTCATCCTGTAAGCACAACTCATCCAAAACTTGTGGAATTTGTTAGTAAAAATACTTTTATGCATGGAATATGGTATGATCATCCTCATTTTACCGAAATGTTGACGGTCACTACGGGGTTATAATGGCCGTCAACACGCCAACGAACTCAAATACGCAAGAGTAAAGGATTAAGCACGAGGCACTTAGAGGGCATAAACAGAGCAACTTCTCATCATTCCAGAGGTTCTCAACCATAATTCCATACATAAAGACATCTTTTGGAGCTTTTATTTTATTTATTATTTTTATTATTTATTATTTTTTATTTATATATATATATTTTTTAGCATTTTATTTTATCATAGCACGGCAAGGCAAGGCAAGGCAACGGCAAGGCAACGGCAAGGCAAACGGCAAGGCAAGGCAACGGCGACGGCTTTCGATCATACCTGAGACTCCCCCAAGCTTCGATGAAGCTCGCTAGTAGTACTGGTTGGGGTCGTAGTGCATGTAGTCGAAGAAGCCGTGAATGTCAGTCTGAAGGGATGTGGTCATCCCCCAGTTCTGCTGCGTGAGATCGGTGTTGTGTGCAACTTCATCTCTGAGTTGCTGCTGTTGCAACGTCATTGTCTCCAGCCCGGTATTAAGATCAGCGATCCCCCAGGAGACCGGGTTCTCGTAGTCATACCTGGCGGAAGCGGATGGTCCGACCTGCGGGCCGTATCCTGCCGTTCCATGATGGTAGTCAAATGCCTCCTCAAAACTCATGTTGGCAGTGGGGTTCTCCGTCGGCTGCTGGTAGTCGTACTCGGGCTGCTGCTGGTAGCGGTACTCGGGCTGAGGTGCGGTAGAAGTTCCGGCTTCACCGTCATGCCTGGCTCGCCTGCCACGTGTTGTAAGGCCTGCAACACTGTGGCGAGCGGGTTCCCTCCTTCTAAGCTGCATGGTTAGACTTCTCGCTGATCTCAGCGACAAAGCTGGGCATGGAAGCTCGACTTCGTTGATGAAACCAGGATAACACATGAAAAGAGTATGGCCAGGGCCCTCGCGCATCAAGTGACCCTGGATAAAATGGTCTAAACCAATGCAAGACTGATATTCTTGTGTAGTGGGAAGGAAAGTGACTTGAGCGCCCTGCAAAGCACCAACATGGGTGGCAATGCGGGTGACTAGCGAGGTTATGTCAATTGTGGCTCGGCCAGTGACTAACCTCTGCCAGTTATCAAGCATGCTCATGACCGGCGAGAAACGAATTTTCTTGACCATGGCATAAAGGCACTATAAATCAGGCAAGAGGCAAAGACGCAAATCAGCGCGTGGGTGGACCACCATAGCGATCCACTTCGCCAGAAAACGAAGAGTGGGGTTTTGGATGGCGGTGATGCTATTTTTTCCCGAGGATGGCTCGCCTGTGATGCTATCCCACCATGCGGCACGGTTGTACCGGTGGTTAGTCACCAACAGGTTGGCATCAATGATGCATCTCTTGTTGAAACCAAGAGCCTCACTGAGTTGCTTCGGGGTCAAGATAAAATCCTCGTTGAAAAACCGAAAGCAAATATTTGTCTTGTTGGGACGAATTACGATTTTCAAACTCATCAAAAACTCCATAGTAAGAAAGTGTGAACCTGTTTCCGAGACGGGGTAGAAGTTTTGCCATCCGGCATTGTTGAAAGGCCGTTCCATGTCTCCTCCGAGACCGGTCTTGATCAACAGCATGGGGTCGAAGTACTTGGCATGTGCGTAGTAGCGGCCCTGGAGCTGGTCCAGCACCGTTCTCTCTTCTTCGGTACGAGCAATGATGTGCTCGACCCGAGTCATGATACAGATGCGGAGCCTGTTCCTAGGCACCTCCTCTTCCTGGGACTCTGTGTCTTGTCGAGTTGAGTCGACAAACATAGTGTCCCGGGAAGTGGATGATCCCTGAGAGCGGCGAGAGCTCGAAGAGCTGAGCTTGGTCACGACTCCTCGTGCCGTCTGACGTGCCCTTGTCCACATGATTCCTGCAAAAGGTTAGTCTCACAATACCCGAAGGAAATCAGGGGTTAGACAGTCAGAGGTTAGGCGTTCTTGTGGGAGATTAATCACCACAACTCGGTTAGTCGTTCTTGTGGGGTAAGAACCACCACAAACGTTCTCGTTCAACCGGCAGGGGTTTGTTCTCACAAGAATTCAAGAATGGATTTTAGCAGAATCTTCTTGTGGTTTTAAACTCTAACCTTACTTAGAGATTTTCGAAATTCAAGCGAGGGAGAAGGGAAACGCTCAGGATGCACGCATACCTGTGCTTGGGGCGTCTTCCTTCTGAGCTGGGCACCGGCTTTTATAGAGGCGCAGCAGGGGGAGGCTAGCCGGCCTGAGGCAGGCCGTTCGGCCTGCACATGGCGCCGGTCGTGCCCATCCTGTGCGTCGGTGGTCACGGTCCTGTGCCTGGTGCTCCGGTAGGTGAGGATGGGACAGCAACGGTGGAATGAGGCCGGCCGGCCTACCTGGGGCCGTTCGGCCTGGGGTTGTGCCCAATTTTCTCCATCCTCTCGTGTCGTGTCCTCCCACATGTTCTTGTTCCTTGTTTGCTGTGATCTGGCCATTGAAAATGACAGGTGGGGCCGGCCTAGGTGGGGCCGGCCGGCCTGAAATTTGGCCGAAAGTTTTTTTTTATATGCTACCTAATGCACAAATGAAATATGAATGCAAGCTTCGAAAATTAAACATGCTGTGCTGAATGGAAAGAATTGAAATGAAAAACCTATTCTATATGCAATGCAAGGATACGTACCATATACCTTATGGCGAGGGCTCGAGTTTTTTGTCCTGAGCGGAACTCTCCGAATCCTTGTTCGGGACTGCTTTTACCCGCCATTCCTTTCGGACGGGACGGGACTTGGATTCAACCTCCTTATCGCGCTTTGCTTGCTCCTCCAGCGCTTTGGTTCTCGATATCCTTCGCCGTGCATGATAGCGATCATGCCTCTTCTTTTCTTTGGCGACGAAGGCTTCCACCATCTTCATGAGCGTTTCTACGCTCGGCATCTTGGACTTTCGAGGCATGACTTCTTCGACCATATTGACTTGATGGGGGATCTCCTTAGGACAGAAAGAGAAACTCTCAGTCCCGGAAAGAGAAACTCTCGGTCCCTCCGTTAATCCTGAGTTGAATGGTCCCACGTCCCACGTCGATGTTTGCATTCGCAGTACTTAAGAACGGTCTCCCAAGAATGAGAGAGTTCGTTGCTCCGGCTTCCGTATCTGGGACGATGAAATCCACAGGGATGAAGAAATCCCTGATCTTGACCGGAACATTTTCTGCGACTCCATGGGGGTAGCGGATCGATTGATCCACTAGCTGCAAACACATGGGTGTAGAGACAAGCGATATATGTTTAAGGTGGTCAAAGACTACCTTGGGCATTACGCTGACGCTCGCCCCCAAGTCACATAGGGCGTTGTTGAAGTCATGGCCTCTAATTGAGCATGATATTGTGGGGCAGCCAGGATCTTTCTTCTTGAGGTGGGGCCCGAGTATAGCAGAGCTACATTCCTCGGTCAGCTGTACCATCTCCCTTGTGGGTAGAGTCCGCTTGTTGCTAAGTATATCCTTGATGTACTTGGCATATGTCGGGACCTGCAAAGCGTCAAGTAGTGGTATATTGATGTATACCTTCTTGATTACCTCGACGAACTTGTCGAATTGTTCGTCGGCCACGGGTCTTCTCCTCCGTTCTGCGAATGGGAGGAAAGTGGGATCTCGGCTGTAGCTTGAGGCTTGTGGTGCCTCGTTCCCCTCCTTTGAGACAGGGGTGGTTTCCTCGTCGTCTTCCTCTTCGGCGGCCGCCTCGGCTTGGGTAGCTTCCTTCTGTCGGGTACCTGCATCCTGTGGATTGTGTGGATCCCGCGTGGACTTGCCAGTCCGCGTGGTCACCGCACTAACATTTTCCTTGAAAGGAACCTCCGGTTGACCGGGTAACTTTCCCACATTTGGGTTAGGACAGAATGCAACCAGTTGAGCCACTTGAGTTTCAATCATTTTATTGAAGCTCAGCTGGTTCTTAACGATAGAATTAAAAGCTTCTATCTGGGAGGCCATCGACTCCATAACTTTATCATTGGCAAGAAATTTCTTGCTAATGCTATCGTTAATTTGTTTTTGGCCATACCAGATGTCCTTTAACGACGGTTGAAACCCGTTGTTAGAGCCATTACCTTGTTGTTGGCCGAAGGGGAGATTGGGCTTGGAATTCCAACCTTGTTGAGTACGGAAGCCTGAATTGTTGTTATTTCCAATGAAATAGGCTTCTTCTTGTGTCGTCGGGCAAGTGTCGCCTGAGTGTCCTGCTTCTCCACACGTTTCACATGTGATTTTCTCCTCCATGATCCGATTCATCTCCTTGCCAGGAGATTCCATCTTCTTCAAGAGAAGGTCCATCTTAGCGGCCAGCATATCAACGGAGTCAATTTGATGTACTCCCTTGCGGGGAGCTTGTCTTTCTCCTATCCAGCTCTGGTGAGTAAATATTTTCTCGATTAGCGCCTTCGCTGCGTCTACATCCAACGAGAGGAAAGCTCCTCCCGCGGCTGCATCCAACATCTCTTGCGATCGTCGGCTCAGGCTGTGGAAGAAGTTCTGGGTAATCAGCCAATCTTCCACACCATGGTGGGGGCAGGCTGCAATATACCCTTGCAGCCACTCCCAAGCTTCGGGAATTGTCTCTCCGTCTAGCTGCTGAAAGCTAGTGATTTTTCCTCGGAGGGCATTGGTCTTGCCCACCGGAAAGTACTTGGCCAGAAATGCGTCTGCGCACGTCTGCCAGCGTCCTTTGAATGATGCCTTGTTGGCGTAAAACCACTCCTTTGCTTTCCCAAGCAAGGAGAATGGGAAGAGTTGAAGGCGGATGTTCTTGATCGGTGTGCCATTGGGGTTGATAGTGCTGCACACCTCCAGAAAATTCCAAAGGTGAGCGTTCGCATCCTCAATCGCCTTTCCGCAGAAAGGGCTGGCCTGAACCATGTTAACCAAGCCAGTCCTCAGCTCAAATGCACCTTCCTGTGCGTTTGACAGTCCCAGGAAGTTGCTGCTTGACGGGGCTGAGAACTCACGGAGCGTCTTCTTAGCTTGAGCCATAATCTCTGGAGACTCTAGGGCTGAAGAAAACGACGAATCTGAATCTGATTCGGACTCAGAGTCGGATGACGACTCGAGTATATTGCTTGAGCTGAGTGAAATCTGAGGAGGTACGATTCTCTTTCGCACTACTCTTCCAATGCGTTCTGGATTTGGATCAAAGTTTGATGGTAGGTTGAAACCAGTCATGCAGTACCCTGCAAAACACATCAAAAATAGATGAATGTTTGCAGTGGTGAGGTCACTAAGGTTAGTGGTTTGGTAAATCTGTAAAGATAATCAAATGATTCAACAATAACTTTAGCCAATTGCTTCCCCGGCAACGGCGCCAGAAATGCTTGTTGGCACTCCTTAGCATCACGTTTTAGCAACGCTCAAGAGCGCGTAGATATATGTCGTTGTATGCAAAATTAATTCTGCAAGCGCACAGAATATATCTCGTTGTAGCACTTCACCTTGGGTGTAACCCCAGGGTATCGTATTTATATTTTCGCAGGGAAGCAGATGGTTAAAGTGTATTGAAGAATGAAATGATATATGTTGCCAGAAATATCAAGCCACAAACCCAGGGGCACAAACTCTAGGTTTGGATGGATAATGGTCAAGTTAATGACCGGATAGAAGGTCTGAAAGACCAGCGACACACGGAGCACCTATTTCTAAAGAAAAGGAAAGACGTTAGGAGAGACCGGACCTAGACTCTTTCTAACTCAGAGAAAAAGGCACTCTAGCCTTAGCCTAGACCCTAGCTTAGATACCGAGAACAGAGCTCGCTTCGACGGCTAGAACGGGAGAACCTCAGAACGGGATGAGAGAGGGGGTTCTCCGAGCTCAGCACTACTATTATGAGTACACCCGAACGTGGTGGACTACGAAGGACGGACAGTGCTGTCACCACCTGCCGCCTACCACTGCAGTTCCATGGGGTGCAACACACTTCCTAGTTAATCAACAAGCCAGACACCACGTCTGCACTCGATGATTAAGATTTCTCTTGAGGCCTATCAAGAGAAATCCCCGTCTTTCCTAAGGCGTCTTACGGCCCGGTCAAGGCGAGCAAACCCGCGAGATAAAGCCCGGTAGAGCTAAACTAAACTCTACACTAAAACTAAAGGGGAAAGGACTTTACTCTAAAGAGAGCAAGATCTTTACTCTAAAAGAAGAGCAAGAGAGAAATATAAAAGATAACTTAAGCTCTGAAGTAAGAAAGTAATTATATAACTGAGGACCCAGTGTGTCCAAGGACCGGTGGATGGTCGCTTCCTGGTGTGATGAGTGTTTGACAACGTGGTGTGGATTGACGTTTCCCCTGGCTTAAGTATTGCAGGTGTAGAATGCGGCTTAGTTGCATTGGTGCAGGTGAAGAACAGGCGCGAAAGGTCTTAGCCATGGCGGCCTCCGAGGAGCGGAGAGACAAGTAGGCTTGGTTCGAGGGACTCGATGGCCGGTGGATCAAGTGCGGTTCACATGCTGGCAAGAACGAGCAAGGGGACGTGGTTCCGGTGCGAGGTAGCAGCTCACAACCGAAGCTCGTACGCGGACGAGAAGCCGGCGCAAGGTGGCGGCTAACGACCGAAGTTTGCGCGCGGGGTTTGGTGATTTGGCCACAAAATCATCGGTGGACGGTTTCCCTTGGTTTGGGCCTCAAAACCAAGGACCGAGGACTCGACGAGGCGAACTTGGGCAGCTGGGCCGTGTGGGCTGACAGGGGCGTTTTAACCGCCCCCCAGGGCCGGTTTAACCGCCCCCCCTGGGCTGGCCCAAAAACGGCGTCGAGGAGCTTCGATCCGGAGGACACGCGGCGTGACTGCAAGGCTTGCGTCAGAGGGAAGCTAGCTTGCAGTGGAAGGTGCCCGAGCCGGAAAATATCTGAAGATCAAATGTCAAATTTGCCCCTGAGTGATATGTATCACTTAGGGGTAGTTTAGTCTTTAGAGCACCACCACTTGGACTACTAATAGGCCCCTTCAGGGCTGGTGGCTGCCATCTCTCTAGTTATCTCTTTAGTTTTTCCTTTGAACTAGTTTTCCCTTCATCCCCTCCACCTAGAACTACTTCGAATCATTCCTAGTTTGTATAGGTGAATTCATGGTTATGTGATTGAGTTTGTGCTGCTCATCTTTGTGCCATGATTTGATTTCCCGAGCTCCCTTTCCTTTTTCTATTTTCGTGGGTATTTTCGGAGCTATTTTTGGGGGATTTTCGTTCTTCTTGTTCTAGGGCGTTTTCTCTCGGATTTCTTTGGGGGATTCACGTATGAGTGCCTTGTGCCTCTTTTGCTGGTGATCCTTTGCCCCCAAACGTCGAGAATCGCTCTGGATTTGAGATTTTCGGGATGAACTCGAGGTCATGGTGTTCTTCGCGAGATCTGCGATTCCGGGAGTTGTATTGAGTTAGAGGCCGAGATCTTTTGGGAAAACACTCCACTGGAGGTCTAGATCATCTGACCAAAATCTCGCCTCAAGAGCTCAAGCGGTTTGGGAGATCCACTTTTGTTTTGACTTTTTCCCGAGCTACCCAGGCCCGGGCGGTTTAACCGCCCCCCCTGGGTGTGTTAGATCGAGCCGTGTTTCAGGTCGTTTTGGTGTTCGTTTCGATTGGTTCGAGTTCCGCTGCTCGTTTCTTGTTCCTAGGGTCAGTAGCTTGACAGTGGCTACGTGATCTTGGCAAGATTGCTCTCGGAGGTTTCGGAGTTGTTTTGGGAGAATAGCCGGATCGGTTGGAAAGATTTTTTATCGGCTCCCATTCACTCCCCCCCTCTCTGGTCGCCGTTTCGGTCCTTCAATAACTAAACTCTTCAAAAGAAGGAAAGGATACAAGAGCTTTACCAGAACTTCGAAGACTCCGAAGATCCGAGCTATGCTCGACTCGACTCTACTCCCAACTCTAATCCTAATCTAAGAAATGAAAAAGATACTAGAGCTCCCTTCAAGTCAAGACTTGAGATATGTGGTGTGTGTCTTCCCAAGGTGAATGAGCTGCCTTTTATAGCCTCCAGGGGGTGGATGTCAGCGTCATTAGCACGCCAAGGATCTGCTTAGGCTTCACGCGAAGGAGGAGACGTGGCGGCCACAGAGGGAGGCCGGTCGGCCTGGGCTAGGCCGGCCGGCCTGGCCCTGGTGCCACTTGGCACCATCCTCTGCATGGACGGTCCTGATGCTCTCCCAAGGTCGGTAACAGTTGTGTTTAGTTGAAGCTTGTCCGAGAATCCTAGGATGTGGGCCCTTCAGTCCATGTGCTTTCACCTCTAGACCTTCCGGGTCCTTGGATCAAACCGACTTTGTTTGCATGGTGCTTGATCATCCTGGGCACTTGGCATGGCTTGTGGATCAGTGACGTGGCCAGACCTGGCCAGGGGAGGCCAGTCGGCCTGGGCTAGGCCGGCCGGCCTGGCCCTGTGCCAGGTTTGGCCTTTGTTTCTCCTGGTTCATCCTGTAAGCACAACTCATCCAAAACTTGTGGAATTTGTTAGTAAAAATACTTTTATGCATAGAATATGGTATGATCATCCTCATTTTACCGAAATGTTGATGGTCACTACGGGGTTATAATGGCCGTCAACACACTCGCGCAGACTCAGGTACCCGCAGATCAAGATAAATACGATAACTTGCTGAAAGTAAGTTGTAAACTAGCGAGGTACTAAAGGAAAGAGACCGAGGACTTACTGAAGATAACTCTTGAATATATTCCTCGGGGGCGGAAATGTTGAGACGAGACCGAGAGAGAAATCCCGAACTCTCTCTACAAAGCTCGGCTGTCACCCGAGCAACTCACCCACTCTCTCCCTACTCTAATTCTAAAGATGAGAGCAAAAACCCACTAAGCTACTCTTCTCTCCTTTGGATGGTTTGATGGATGCTTTCTCAAGGTGAAGGAGGGTCCCTTTTATAGTCTTCAAGGGCAGTTGCAGGCGTCAGGATTAAGCTAACCCTCTGCTTAACTGCCACGCGAAGGGGGACAGGTGGCGGCCTCTGGGGAGGCCGGCCGGCCTAGGCCAGGCCGATCGGCCTGGCCTGGCTGCCCCGTGGCACCACCTTCTTCAGGGACACTCTGGATTGCTCCCTAAGGTCGGTAACGGTTGCTTTGGATTAAAGCTGTCTGAGAATCCAATGTTGGTGGGCCCTTCAATCCATGCAAATGTAGCTTCCTTTCGGTTTCTTGGATCAAACGGACGTTGATCGCACGTCTCAAGATCATTTATGTTGTGTTTGTGATCTCCTGGATCAGTGACGTGGCAAGTGGCCACAGAAGGGGGTCGGTCGGCCTGGCATAGGCCGGCCGGCCTGGCTTTGTGCCCAATGCGGCTCAGCTTTTGCTTGCTTGCTCCTGCACTCACAAATTATACAAAACTTGTGGAACTCATTAGAATTAATCAATTTTACTTTGTTATGAGCAAGATGAGCCTGAAATGTGACAGAATGTTGGTGGTGAAACTGTATCGTAACGACCACCAACACGGTTGCATGTTGTTTGCCGGAGAAGTCTCCCATGAGAAGTGAACACATGGCTCCGTGCTTTGACATGACATGAGATAGATTTTGGGCGTTTATAATGATCTTTTGTCAAGAATGCTTGTTCTATCATGATCTTGGTGAGATGAAGTTTATTTTTGCTCAAATGGCCCATGTTTAGGACTTTGCTCATGAGGTGAAACTTTTGGAAAAATTGCACAAATTGATCATGGCTTTGTCAAATGGCTATATATCTTCACTTTCTTGACGACAATGCCCTTATGATGCTGTGACCTGTCTAGTTTGCCTGTTCTCTAACTTGTAGAATTTTGTATCGCTCATTGCCTATTTGAGAAGCCTAGAGTTGAAATTTTTGCATTTTTGCCTTGATTTGTGCATTGTCAACAAGGGGGAGAGTTTGAGCATTGGAATACATTGCTGGGCACTTATGGAAGGTTTTCGAGTTGAAACGACATCATTGCGAGCATTTTTTTTGTGACTTGCATTTTTTGCCTTGACTGGGCAGGGCGGTGTGACCGCCCCTGCAGGGCGGTGTGACCGGTCCTGAAGCAGGGGCGGTGCAACCGACTCTCCAGGGCGGTCCAACCGGCCCTGTGCAGTGGCACGAGGTTTTGTGGGATTTGATCCATTTTCGATTGCATTTTCGCACGCACAAGTTCACTTGTTCAGGGGGAGTTTGCATCAATGCAGGGGGAGTGTTTTGAGTATTCTGAAAAGTGATTTGGAGATTCGTGACTTGCGTTTTGTGATTTGCTCTTTTGCCAATGTTGTTGAGCCCTTTCACTTCTTCTTGAAGGGTCGGCGTTTCTGGAGCTTTCTCTTGCGAAGTGACTTTGTTTCGGCTTGTCTTTGATTTTAGTCACTTGCTTGAGTCTGGTTTTCGATCTCTTTTCTATTTCCTTTTTCTATCTATGGTTACTATGTGTGTGTTGTCAATGCACTCATCAAGGGGGAGATTGAGGACCCGGTGTGTCCGAGGACCGGTGGATGGTCGCTTCCTGGTGTGATGAGTGATTAACAACGTGGTGTGGATTGACGTTTCCCTTGGCTCAAGTATTGCAGGTGTAGAATGCGGCTTGATTGCATTGGTGCAGGTGAAGAACAGGCAAACCGCCCCTGTCAGCCTCACTCGGCCCAGCTGCCCAAGTTCACCTCGTCGAGTCCTCGGTCCTTGGTTTTGAGGCCCAAACCAAGGGAAACCGTCCACCGATGATTTTGTGGCCAAATCACCAAACCCCGCGCGCAAACTTCGGTTGTTAGCCGCCACCTTGCGCCGGCTTCTCGTCCGCGTACGAGCTTCGGTTGTGAGCCGCTAACTCGCACCGGAACCACGTCCCCTTGCTCGTTCTTGCCAGCATGTGAACCGCACTTGATCCACCGGCCATCGGGTCCCTCGAACCAAGCCTACTTGTCTCTCCGCTCCTCGGAGGCCGCCATGGCTAAGACCTTTCGCGCCTGTTCTTCACCTGCACCAATGCAACCAAGCCGCATTCTACACCTGCAAACTTGAGCCAAGGGAAACGTCAATCCACACCACGTTGTCAATCACTCATCACACCAGGAAGCGACCATCCACCGGTCCTCGGACACACCAGGTCCTCACAGCTGCTCGCCGCCGCTCGATCCCCGGCCACCGGCCGGGATTCGCCCCCGGAGCGCGCGAGCGACGCGTGGCGGCACCGCGAGCTGCCACCGCGCTCGCAGTGCAGCGCCGACCACCCCCGCAGCCCAAAATTGTGCCGCCGCTGCCGTCACCCTTCCCTCCGGCGGACGCCACGTGTTGAGCTCCGCCGGAACCCGCCGCGCGACGTGGCTGCACTTCACGGCCTCCCTCGACCTATAAAAGGGCAGCCTCTCCTCCCCCAGGAACCCACAACCGCTGCCCTGAGCTCATGCGCCGCGCCACCGCACACGCGCACCCGCCGTGCGCCGCCGCTGGCGCTGCCCGCCGCATTGCGCCACCAGCCCTTTCCCCCACCGCATCGCCGCACGCCGTAGCACGCCGCCGTCGCCGGGAAGCCAATTTCCCCAGCGCCGCCGTTGCTGGCGCCGCTGGCCGTGCGCCGCCGCCGCCGGCCGCACCTCCATCTCGCCGCGCCACCGCGCGCTATCCTACGCCGCTGCCGCGCTACCCCTCGTCGCCGCGGCGCCCAGCCACCGCTGGCGCCACCCCGCGCCGCGCTGCGCCACCGCCACCGCGCGCCGCCCCCAGCCACCACCGCGTCATGCCCCGACGCCGCACATCGCTGCCGCCGTGCCCCACGCCGTTCTCCCCCTCCTCTTCCTCCCCGCTGGCCCCGCCGAGCGCCGGGCGAGCTCCTCCACCCCAGCCGCAGCCCCCGCCCCAGCCCTGGCGGCCTACGGCCACCAGGCCGTCCGCCGGCCGCCCTTCCCCTCTCCCCTGTCGGCGAGAGAAAGCAAAGGGGAAGAAGACGCCGGCCCTCACCCTCTGCCATGTGGGGCCGAGCCACGCCGTCAGCCGGGCTAACGCCATCACGTCGCCATGCCCACTGCCCTGCGGGCCCCACGGGACCGCGCCTAACGGCCGCCGCTGTCCCACCCGGCTGCCGTCATGCGCCCCGGTCCGTGGACGCGGTCCACTGGACCGCAGACCGCAACACGCGCGGTCCACCGGCCCACGAAGCCGGTGCACAGCACAGCGCGCACCGCGGGCCCCCCAGCCCACGCCAGCCAACCGTCCCGCCGCGTCAGCACTAGCAAAATGCTAGGTACACCCGGTAAGTGTACACCAAATCTTACTTAGAGCCCTTCCTCCATTCCAAAAATTCCCCAAAATTTTCCAAAAATATTAGAAATATTTCTAAACCTATTAGAGCCATCCAAACCATTTTAGGATATTTCTTAGCCCCAAATCCCAAAAGATTAGCCCTCATCCGATCAAAACCCGGGGTTTTGGTAAAACCCTAATCATTATACTATCCAAACCCCTCTTAAAAGCCATCACCCGGGAGTTATCCCCTAGAAATCCATAAAACCCCCGACCGTTCGATCATCTCCGAGGAAATTACTTATTAATTTCCTGGAAATTCCGTTCCTTGAATCCATTAATTATTTACCATAATTAATGGATTATCTCTTAATATCTCTTTTTATCCTTTATTTCTATTCTATAGGAATTGTTTGATGTACTATTTTACTGAATGTTATTGGTCATATTTTATTGATCGATAGGACGATGGCGCGACCAGGCCCAGTCAAGATGATGAAGCTCCCGAAGACCCACAAGCCCAAGCCTGGTCAACGTCAAGCTTACGTACGCATTAGCGGACGTCCAAGTACCGTTCATGAAGGCAAGTCCTGGCAACCAACTCCTTGGTCATGCCAGTCCCAGTTCCTGCATAATAAAATCAACCAAGTTAATAACATGGAATGCATATTTTGCTAAAACATAAGGAGAACCCTCTATATTGCACCTCCCCCTTGATTCATAGCCATTTCTAGCCCAAAATCCTATTAATAAGCCCGGTCACGACCTGTCGCTGACCGAGCGTTATTTAGAAGTAGATTTCTTAGGATTTCTACACATTTATGATTTGTGAGGAAAGAGGTTCCGGGAGATGAGAGTGAATGTTGGATTAAGTATAAAATGAACCAACTAATAATAGAACCCCTAAGGACGGACTTGCGAGTAAGGGAGGCAGCCTCAGTAGAGGATCCTGTCTCAAAGGCTTGATCTGGTCGCATAAGGACCGGTTCACGGGAGAGTCTTTCTAATGCCAGTACCGCCATACGGGCCAAAAAGGACATAGCCTTCGGGAATGACCTGTATTGTGAGGCCTTGACCCACACCACGCTAGCAGCTCCTAGTAAATCCATCCCAAGGACCCGCATGATTGGCGCAAAGTGTCAATTGGCGAACTGAGTAGCGCTCGGTGCCGAGTCGGGCACGCACCAAGTCGGGATACAGATGTACTGGAGACAGCCCCAGACAGAGGGCTGGGACTGGGCGGCACGGGTTAACTAGAGTACAGTGTAGGGAGACCCTGAGGGCCGAGGGCCCTAATATATGAGCTCATTTGACCCGGGTCGACATCCGCAAGGCGGATGATGATTAGTAGCCCCTGTTTAGCCTCCAGTACTATCTGTGGCTGGACCTAGGAAAGGCTGTCTGGAGACAGACGCCGGCAGGTACGGGTCTTGTAGGTCGGCACCGCCAAAGTACACGGTAAGTGCTGACCGACCATATGGCATAGGGTACAACCTCTGCAGAGTAACCAATCTGTCGATAGCCGTGGCTCTCGGTTATGAGCCCATTTAGTCAAAGCCCCCGTTGATTAGCATACATCTGTAGAAATAATGTATGAGATGACGAGACGGGCAGAGGCCCGGATGAGTGAGGCATAAGCCTGCCCAGAAGGACCCTGATGGTCTCTGGGAGAGAACTAAAATATGGGGACTGGCAGGGATGAGAATGCCCCTCCAAGACCAAACAACATAATATTCTCCTTTCCCACCCCCGTTTACAAATGTACAACTTTACTTTGTATTTATATTTCCACCAAAGGATAACCTCACTCCCTTGCATGCATTATAATTTTACACAGGATTTGCTGAGTACCAATCACAGATGTACTCAGCCTTGCTTTCACATGATTACAGGTACATGGACATGTAGGGCATCCCGGCTCATTCCCTCCTCGAATGGGTCATAATGCCACACTCCGCTAAGGCGAAGGTAGTTATTCTTTATTTACTGCGCGTTTATTGCTTCCAATACTAATCTATGTAAAACCTGTATCAGCGTACTGATCCAGGGACTGATACAGGTGATTACGGGACATCCAAAGGATGGTCGCCACAGCGCAGGTCTTGGGCCATACTTCACACCCATCTCATCGAAAACACGATTCACCCGCCCCTTGTGCCGGAGTATCTTGCTGCAAGAGCTATACTCCTTAGCAGTATACTGCCCAAGCATAACTGATGCCTGCCGCTCCACCTCGTCAACAATTGCCTCATCACTGACACCCTCAAGTTTCTTCAGTCCAAACAATGGGCAGGGAAAGCTTCCGTTCTCGAATCCCGCAAGCTTAAACTCTCCAAAACTGCGGGGCCGCCAGCCAGCACGAATGGGAAAAATCCCCGCAGCAATGCTCTCGCATATAGCATCCTGACCCGAGATAACCTGAGTAGCGCTACAAAATGCCCCGTTGCAAGGCGATTTCTTGGCTTTTTTCGTTTCCAAGAAAGGCGGTACAAAACAAGCATCCAAACTACCAACCTTCAAAGCCAGTGGGTAGACATACACAACACGACCGGAGTCGTAACCACCAGTCGGAACACGAATCTTTGCGTACATCCAATGCTTATCCCAGTTCTTAGACCACTTGTTTTTCTGACCATACGCCAACTGCGGCGTTTCCATTCCCTTAGCAGCCCGGCGAGGGCAAAATGTGCAGCACCCGTACTCGGTCTTATACATTTCATCGTCATCAGCAAAGAAAACCTTCCTCTTCAAAAAGTGTAATTCCGTGTGACGCACAAAACTGTCCAAGTCAATGTCGCCCTTGAATGAGCGGCATGCCCACAGAAATTTAGCAAGGTAACAAAAGCTATTGGGGGTAAGTTGATGCATTGAAACCTTGAATGCCCGCAGAATCTGAGGGATCAACGGATCCACCGGAAACTGGAGACTAGCGATGAAGAACTCGCGAAAGACAATGCACTCATCATCAAGTGGTTTCGGAGTCTCTTCACTGCCAGGAGCACGGCAATCATCAGCTTCAAAGTAGCATCTTCCCACCATTTCTTTAAGATCCTCTTCACCAACCAAAGACCGTCCAAACCGATGGGTAAAGGGCATCGAATCACTGACCAGATCTTCCGGATTCGCATCAACACTACATGTAGTCTCATCCACGCCCTCCCCTTTGTCGCCCCCGTTCTCCACACCTTCGTCTTCATCATCCTTTTCCGCATCAGCGCTACCACTCATAGCACCACGGTTCGAGGCAGACTCAGCCTCTGATTCGGAGTCAGCCGCTACTCCCACATCAACAACCACATTGGCCTCCGCCTCGCCAGCACCGGCAGCAGGTTGATTGCCCTCACCAACAATACGAGCGGTCTGCATCACCCGAGCCATGGATCCTACCAACCAAATCAGGGAAATATAAAAATGTGAACACTCGCGTAAAAAAAGGCACAAGCAGTGAGAGCAGTACCAGAGGAGAAGATGACATCAAGCAACCACCAGGGATTTGTTGGGACGCGCTTCGCATAAACTCCACCATTTGCTTGTTGCCCAAGCGTTAATACCGAATCGGTCTGTGATTCGTTTTTAGTGCCAGGCCTGCGAGACGAATCGGTCCGTGATTCGCCTCCACACGCTTGGCAAACAAAGGCGTGATTCCAAAGGTCCCGCGAACCAAATCGGTCTGCGATTCATTTTAGTGACCAGGCCTGCGAATTGAATCAGCCCGTGATTCGTTTCGGCGCGTTTTGCAATCAAGGGCGTGATTTGAGTGGGCACGCGAACCGAATCGGTCTGCGATTCGGTTCACCACGCTAGTGATCAAAGGAGTGACTCGACCGGGTGTTTGAACCGAATCAGCCTGTGATTCGGTCCGAAATGCGTGACTAAAGAATGCTCAATACGATTCAGGGCTCTAATGGCTTCATGTTGATTTGTGGCCATTGAGGATAGGTTCAGGAAAGGAAAGACGGAAGACTTGGCGCGCAGAGCCCGAACGGGACGCCAAAGTTTCAAGGACAGCTCAGCACGCACGATGACGAGTACAAATCAAAGTTGGCCTTCTCATGTAAAATTCCATTTGTATCTGATAAAGTAGAATATTCTCGGAACAACTGGGGCAGGTAGGGGTAGAAAGGGGATAAGTGACTAAGTAGGCGACCCCTTGCCTCCCTATAAAAGGAGAAGGCACACCTCTTTATAAGGGTTCTAATTTGATCAATTTTACCATAGTGAATTCATTTCCCCCTCCCTCGCATCATTGTTGTTCACTCTATTTTTGTGCTTGGCTTTCGAGCTCACTCCTGAGCCAACAGGATTGATCAAGATCCAATCTACACGACATCCACAAGGAGGAAGCAGTGTCGGGAGCCCTAGCGGACACGTAGGCGGCGCTGCACCTTGGAGGACGCAAGGGGATCGTCTTCACATCAAGGAGTTCACCACCATGATTAGGGCTTCATTGTTCATCTACATGGGGTAAATCCTTCGTTTGTCCATGGGGTTGTAAGGAGACGTTGAGATGTAATCGTTGAATCTTCATTTGTTTATCAATCCATTTCGATGCTCTTGGCTTTGTTCTTCATCTACCTTATCCCTAGCTAAGCTTTGTTATGGTTTACACGTACGCTCTGCTTACCTAGATCGTATTGCCATGAGTTGGATCCTCATAGTTCAGTAGCTGATTATCCCCGTTTGGTGACAGCTTGCGGGAGGGAAAACTACTGAGCTTTGTTCATGTTTGCTGTCTTCATTGGTTAGAGTGGTTTGACATGTTTACAGTGATGCATCTACAAGAGACCCTAGACCCTACGGGCATTCGTACCTGACATCTTGCTCTCATCTGTCTTTATTTCTTGTTAACCTAGATTAGATTGATCTATTAGCAATACTATATTAGATCCTACACATATTCAAGTTTACACCAACTCGATTAGTGCTTAGTTAAGTGTAATAACCACTTGTTCTGTGGATTGATAACCTTGAGGGAGTACTCTCTTCAGGGAAGAGCTACAACAGATCCGTGCGCTTGCGGTGGATCTTGGTGCGCGTTCGGTGCGCCAACAAGCTTTTCTGCCGCCGTTGCCGGGTAACAAGCAAGTTATCTACGTTTAACTTTGTATTAATTTTGTTGGTTATTAACATCTAACTTTTTGTATAGAAATCTTTTGTTTTTGTTTGATTTTTGTTGTCTAGATGGCATTAATCACTCAACCTAGAGGAAAGCCAGAAAAAACATTGAGAGATTATGCAAGCCCGCAAATGGAGGACTTCGACATCCAAAAATTAGATTTGACGCTCGAAGCGACCAAGTATGAAATAAGCACATAGATTATCAGGATGGCAGCTGCAAATCCATTCAGAGGGGTAGAAAGTAATAACCCATATGGACACGTTGCGCGTTTCACGATGCTATGCAATATGATACAACAAGAAGGTGTTCCATTATCTTGGTTCAGGTGGAATCTTTTCCCCTATTCACTTGCAGATGAAGCAAAGAGATGGCATGCGCTTGCGTCCTTCGAAGCAAGAGGCAATTTTGATATTTTGATGCAAAAATTCTGCGGGAAATTCTTTCCCGTGAGCAAGGTGCAAGACCTAAGTAAGCAGGTGATTAAATTTCAGCAATGGATAGACGAGGGGATTGATCAAGCTTGGGATCGTTTCAATGGATTAATTGAGCAAGGACCGAAGCTTGGATTCAGTGGTGACATTTTATTTTCCCCTAACCCCCGAGTGCATGCAATTCATTCGTATGTGTGCAGGAGGAGATCTCATGGAGAAAACACTCACAGTGCTCAAATCCTTCAGAGAATTAGTAAAGGAGCAGCAACACAAAGAGAATTGGATTCAAGACTTTCGAGCAATGTAGAACAAGAAACTCGAGGAGTACTTGCTGGAATTTTCAGAGAACGGGTCCTGGAAGCAAAGAAAGAACAACAAATCAAGGAACCAACCATGCAGAAGATAGAAAAACCTACATGCAATGCAAAAGGGCCAATCCAAGTTAATAATTTTGATAAACCGGAGGCATCGGAAGCCAGAAGCCTAGCAAATGCAAAATCATTGCGTGAATTTGAGCAGATGGATTGGATTCCTATAGATTTTGGAGAAATATTCGATAAGAGGAGGCCGTTTCCGAATAAAAAAGGATCAGTGCGAGCTGTAGAAGTGGATTTTCTGCCAGACAAACACACGGGATACATCTTGGATAGGGAATCAGTTAGGGAAATAATTCAAAAACTTTTCAAGGAAGAAGAAGTGGATCATGATTATGTTGCAGAAGTGAAGAGGATTATGGAAGCAAACCCAGATACCTCTCCCTTTGCACACTTGGCGAAGATATATGCTGTAGAAGCAGAACATATAGAGGGAAGACCGTTGCCTACACCACACATCAGTTGTGCGATCAACGGAGAATTGCTTTGCAATGCTTTATGCGACATCGGAGCACGTGTAAGTATCATGTCCTCTAAAATTTACGATGAGGTTTACAACAAGACCTTATACTTAGCTCCAACTTCGACTAGATTGATTATGGGGGATGGTAGAACAGCAAAACCTTTAGGCGTGCTTAGAGATTTAAATGTTGCTATCTTTGGTATATCAATTCCAACTGACTTTTTCATAATTGATACCTGTCATGAAGAACACGATGATATAATTCTTGGTAGGCCCTTTCTAAAGTTGGTTAATGCTATACTTGATTCGGGGAAGGGTAGAGTAACTGTTAATCTAGATGGAACCAAATACACATACAACTTACTACCTGCCTCTCGTGCTCCTTTACCTCCACCACTTGACAACAAAGAGGTAGAGAGCATCCGCTTTGCTGAAACTTTTAGAGACCCACTTCAACGAGCAATCGAAGATGAGGGAATTTATAATGATCAAGATGAGGAACTAGCGGAAGCAAAGGAAGCACTAGAACCACAAGAAGGGAGTTGCGAAGACAAGTTTGAGGAGAATGGAAATCAATTTCAAGAAGAGGAAGCACTAGAACCACTGTTGGCGCGCCAAACGCGCACCAAGATCCACCGCAAGCGCACACATCATTGTAGCTCTTCCCTTAGAGTATTTCCCCAAGGTTTATCAATTCGTAGATCGACAGCGAACTACCTAGTCTTTTCCATCTAATCTAATGGATTTAATCCTAACATGAAGCATTGATTGCATAGAGGGTAAACCTATAGATGTGAGTTAAGGTATAGGGTTGATCCCATCCACAAGTATAGGCAAAGGTAAAGCGCAACCAAAGGGGTAACTAGGCCTATCGCCTTCTAGTTGCAGTTCTAGCCAAGAATGGTAAACACATCAAGCATCTCATTCGAAGCCTCTTTAAATCACTACCTCCGGTCTAACCCCCGAAAACTACCACCCTACATAGGCCATGCCCTGTCACGACGCTCCGTATCGGCATAGCAAATACAAGGGCACATTCGAAGAACGTGTTGTACTCCTTGGTAGATCCGGTATGAACCCCTAGCCCCCATGGCAACAAGAACACTCCAAGCAATCTATATTGATTAATATATTGAAAGCAAAGCAAACCCAAGAAAGCACAAGATCATTAAGGTAGGCACTTGATTGCTAATGAATTGGATCACAAGATGATCATTACTCAAATGAATGTATTAATTACATCATCACCTCTGAGTACATACCACAAACGATGAATGATTGGCTCCAGAACTGCACCATATCACAACCACGCATGGAGGCGGCTAGGGTCAGCCTATGCCATTCCCTAGACAACTTCGAGGACTTGCGGCGGCCGTTGTCGCCCTCCGGTGCTCACTTCTAAGTTTTGCCGAGTTCTGGTGAATGGATGCCGTCCTCCTCTGGAAGACCAGATATTTATGTATCGAGGAAACCCTAGCTCAAAGGGGAGGCCGAACCGCCTCAAAAAGGGCTTGGGCAGCATGGCCAAGGGGGCCCTTGGCCGGCCAGCCAAGGGCCTTTTTGGCTCGCCTCGAGCTCATCTTTCACGTGCAAGCTTCTCTGATGTTCAATAGTTCATGTTCCAATTCTTGTGGGCTTTGGATGTCGGTTTCTCCGGGATATGGATGGGTCTTTATGTGTCCTCCGAATCTGTGCTGGATTTGCCTTGGACTACGGCCTTATCTTCAATTAAGCCTTGTCGGAGGTGGTCCGTTGGAGTAGAGCGTAAGCGGGCTTCGGTCTCTTTGGGCTTCATTAGGGCTTTTGGCCTTCATCTTGCCGTGTTGTTGCTAGTTCTCAGATTTAGCCCATATTCGCTCCAAAATAGCCAAATAACCTGCGTAAACCAAAGGCCTCCAAAAATATGTGCACATGCAGAAACGGGGTTATTTCAATGCCAAGTGGCGGGGTTAGTATGAAGATTAGTCCATAAACATAAACTATATGGCACTAAAAGTGTCATTTAACAGCGCCAACAATCCCCCCATGCTTAAACCTTGCTCGTCCTCGAGTAAGTCCAGGAACATGCTTACCATAGAAATTAGCGTTGCCCTTCAATGCCTTCCCTACACTTAGTCACACACAACAAGACACATTGCTCTCTCAAGTGTTTAGCATTTAAAGTTCAAGTTGTGACCGGCTTCTTTTCTTTATGGAAGATAGACTAACAATAAAGTACAAGCCACAATTAAATAAATATAATGCTATCGAACTTAAGCTAACTTCAAACCTTTGCCTTGTTCCTTTGTGAGGAGTTTTCAAAAACATGAACATCAAACATAAGTGAGGTTATCTTGCAAAGGTTCATGGAAATTCTCATCTCATCAAGTCGCTCAAGCCTATACTATACTATATTCATCCTATTCTACTCATATATGAAAGTGGAAGGCTTATGTGGAGCTTAGTAGGTAGAATACAATCCTAGCAAAATATTATATCTGAAATATTGTCAAACCAAGAGAGAAATCTAATGTATTTACCGAGACTCGTCAAAAAGGCCATGAGAAAATAAATGTTGGAGAGGAAGAGAGGTGGAACACACACTTTCTAGATAGTGGACATGTGCAAATGGCAAAGGGTGACACCGAGGCACAAATGAAGTCCTCATTATAGGATTCCACATGGTTGGTAATTGAGTATGGAGTAAGTCTTCTAGGCACCAAGAGTCAAATGGAACAAAAAGAACTAAGGAGCATTGAGCATTTATTTTCTTTCTTATTTTCTTCATATTTTTCTTTACTTTTCATTTTTTCCTTGTTTATTTTTCTTTTATGCTACTTAGAACCTTTTGTAATCAAGATACTTACTTAGTGGTTCTCAGCGATGGTGGGATGACTCTCCCCCCATGCTTGAACGATTGCTCGTCCTCGAGTAAATGAGTGGAAAGTTAAATGACCACTGAGTACAATATAAATTCTTCCAATCTTGTTGAGAATAAATTGAATCTTCAGGGAGATGATCTACAAAAAAATTCAAAGCTAGCAGAGATGAAAACATGGCTGGCCGTGCGGCCCAGGGGTGCTCTGGCCGCGTGGCACATTCCTTTCTTGCCCCTGTTTCTTCTGATTTTTCTCCAGTGTACTTGTAGATGCCTCCCAAAATTATATTCCTCGTGTGATACCACTGTTCTTCCTGAAGCTCTATCGAATAATTCTCCATACTCAAATCTTTGGGTTGTGGTCAAGGGGGTAATCACAAAGAGATGATTTTGGGTTTAGGGTGGATATCCAGCGAGGTTTGCAAAATTTCCGGTGTGGAAATTAGCAATGCATGGATAGAAAAGGCTAGCAAAAAGAAGTTACGCAAAATGAAATGGCTACCTTCTTAGTCTCGTACCAAAGAAATCAATCCTAATCCAACTCATCAGAATATATGCTTGCAAACTAAAGTTTTCATCATGAAAGAACATGCATGTTGTTGAAGGCCGTTATTATATCATTTTACCGCCAACATTCCACGGTATTCCAGGCTCATTTTGCTCATGACAATGTGAATTTGATTATTTCTAATGAGTTCCACAAGTTTTGTACAATTTGTGAGTGAAGGAGCACATGGGGAAAAGAAGGAACAATTTGGGCACAGGGCCAGGCCAGCCGGCCTAGGCCAGGCCAATCGGCCCCCTCTCCCCTCTTCTGGCCACGACACTGATCCACAAGTTTACTAATGTATCAAAGATGATCGTGAGCCATGCATTTGATGTCGGTTTGATCAACATCATCCAACCCGTCCCTGCAAAGGTCAGTGCCACTTGGCACCAGAGCTAGGCCGGCCAGCCTACCACTGTGACCCATATGCTTCCCCCTTCGCGTGGATGTTAAGCAGGAGGCTAGCGTGATGATGACGCCGGGAACCACCCTCGGAGCCTATAAAAGGACACCCCACTCATCTTGAGAAGACAAAACAAGA